>JAYKKI010000148.1:0-2500 GCA_039881145.1 Druceiella hillmani | reverse complement strand
ACGCACTGGCAGGGAGTGTATGACATCTGCATAAAATTCAAGTAGCTTGGAATGAAAAAAAATTTCCTTGAATTATCGTTGGTGATCTTCATCATCAAAATTTTTTCGCGCAAGGCTTTGCTGAGCGATCGAAACAAACAATAATCAGTGGGTGCAAGGTCTTGGGAATGTTCCAACCGAACAACTGTTTCCAACCGAAATCCAAAACTTTAAGGTAGGGATATTTGAATATATGAGAACCGGGCTACAGCTACTGCTTAGCCGGGCTAATTTTATATGGTACCCGCGCACCATATTTGAAGTTTTTCCCAAGCGGTACGAATGAATCTCTGTAGTTCCGTGAGCGCAACCGAGTCTCCAAGGCAAAAGTTAGTTGCCAGCCAGTTGTTGTACGAGTTGTATTATCTTTTTATATCTTCGATCATGGAAACTTCTGGACCGTTCCCATATTTTCCAGATAATTTTCGAGCAAAATCTTCTTATATATATATATATATATATATATATACATATACATATATATATATACATAGATATATATATATATATATACATATACATATATATATATATATATATATAGATATATATATATATATATATATACACGCAAAATATATAGTACCTCCGTTTATTCACTATATTGGTATGCTCTGAGAATGAAATGAGAAGCCTTTATATACTTTATTTATAGATACTTTATTTTATTTGATAATAAAACTCTATAGTGCCAGTGCATTTCACTTAATTACTTTTGACATTTCCTCAAAACAATGCAGTTATTAAGTACATCCTATATGTAGTACTTTAGTTTTTATGCTATTTCGTGGGTTATATATTTCTCTTATTTTTTGCAATATGCACATGACATTGATATCAACTTAATGTTTAAAGATATAAAAAAACATTTTCACACTTTGGGGAAAAAATCACAATGAAGATCGAGTTCAATAAACACTTACGATCTTCATTATGCTTTTTTTTCAAGTAATCACAATGAAACGTAAAAATACATTAATGTTTAGATACACCGAAAAAAGGTGTATATATTTCTTTGAAACACATACGGCTTGTCAGCGTAGTGAAACATTTTGTTCTCTGCTTGTTCATGAACCATATGTATTTCTGAGAATTATATATTAATATAACCTATTTTAGTTTTTTTTAATTTAATTTTTTTTCCTTGGTGGTGTTCTTACTAACTTTAAAAAATTACACATTCTCCCTGTAATTAACATTTAATAAAATTCAATGTATCAAAAAAACTATAAACTGTATTTTCAATGTTATCTCTTAATATTATAATTTTTAATTACAATGTTTTAAATCGGAATACTCTCCCTTATTCTTTATTGTGATAAAATAATGTAAGCCAAATTTATATTACCGTTTTAGACGCAATAATGAGAATCTTAACAAAGCTGCGCAGTAAAACAAGAAATGGGCGGGCATAATCACCTAGCAATGATGACCCAAGGGATTTGAACCCTGATTGAGATATATGAACGCAATCAAGATTTAGAGTTTTTTTTTGTTTTCTTAATTGATTCGTATAGACTCCCGGTACTGTTATATCGAGGATTATTATTTTTTTATTGCTTTTTTCACCCATTTCAGAGAGCATGAAAGCAGTATGTGTCTGACTTTTACAAACTATTTATCATGAATTTTAATTGTGAATGACTAAATTATTTGTATAGTCCACTCTATTTATAGAATGGTTTAGTCATATTTCAAATGATTCGTCTAGTTATATTACAAACGATTCTTCTTTATGGCTTTGAAATAGTCTTGTAATATTTTCATGGATAAATGAATGCTGCAACTGACAATTTCATACAACCTCCGTGAATGTAATTGTGACTCTTCAAAATTGAGCCTATTTATATTTGTAATTATAATTTCATGGTTATATCTGATTTCCGATTAATAAATTCTAAGCAAACTGCTAGTTTTAGAATGCTGCTACGATGGATGTGTGATATACATTTTGTACCTAACTTGGGAGCTGGTCAGATATGTTTGTGCCTTTTTCTTATATTGTAGTCGATCAAGATTTTTAGCTTTTATTTTAGTTGATATCTTGTCGACATTTTAATACTAGTGCCATGGCTAGTAGAGATCTTTACAGGGTCTCTTTTGTACTTCCACGTTATGCTTGTTATGATGTCTTTTGACGAGCGACCACTTCGTATTTCGGGAAGTCATTTTATTATTCTTATAGCTCATCGATAGCCCACTCTATTTAAGTGCAGAGTATTATACAAATATATTTTCCGTTGCAGCAGATATTATGCTAGTCAAACAATATTTTAGAAGTTGTTGCACACAATTACCTACCCTGCTTCTAGTAGATAGTTCATAAATATACTATAAGACTTTTGGGCTTATCCAAACCATCAATTCAGGGATCGAGTCAAATGTTCTTATATATCATAGTTGTAAACGTACACATCTTCCATGCAATATTTGTAGATCCTTAAATCATCTTTGTGGGCTT
>JAYKKI010000147.1:1310000-1686927 GCA_039881145.1 Druceiella hillmani | reverse complement strand
AAGGGGAAGGGGAAGGGGAAGGGGAAGGGGAAGGGGAAGGGGAAGGGGAAGGGGAAGGGGAATCAGAGCAGTTTTGTGACTTAATAGTGAGTGATTAAGCGTATGTTTATGTATTGATAGTTTTTTTGTGTATTATGTGTATTTATGTAAGTCAAGAAAGAAGAAAAGACAGTTTTGTAAATACAGTCGCAATAATAGCATAGCACATTGACAACTTTGATATTCCTGCATAGGTGTTGCATGTCAATGCAATAGCCGTCACATAATTAAATGATAATTAAATGTGCTTTTTATATACATTTGCTATTTATTTTTCTAGATATTTTGGAAAAAAATATATAGGTACAAAATTATGAATTGTTCGCTTGTCGTTTTTACATAGTAAAAACGACAAGCGAAGAAATCAGTATCATGAGTAGCTATTTATTTTGAAAAGGATTATTGGTGGACTTAACAAAAATATTAAAAGATTTTTAATCAAGTAATTTAAAAAAATAGTTCCAAAAATTAATCACAGCGGTGCAACTATGAAGTATCTTACTGCTTGTATATACTTTCAATGAGGATTTTCAAATAAAATATGCGCGAACATTATTATTCGAATATGCAATAAACGATATAACGTATACGCTATCACTGACGATTATGTTCATATCACGACAACCGAGAGTCGCAGACAACGTAGTTAAACAGACGATTCAATGTAATTAAAACGAATTATTTTATGTCTGTGCAAACTTGTCACGAACCTTCAATCGCATTTTTCTCAAAATACTATTTTTCAAATCGATGACTAGGATACTTCAAAAAGTATTAAACTGTTTTATTTCCAATGTTACACATTTTTTAAGATATACATTCTTATAACTCTGTTTGAGCATATCGTTGATTTAAGTGTTTTATGCGTTATTATTAATGAAAAAGAACTTGTAAAATACGAGTTGAACTCCTAATATGAGGTTTACATGCACACTTAAGACAATGATTTAAGTGTATATTGTGTTTATATTAAACTCTTCAATAATGTTAATATTATTTTTGAAGATTTATATATATATATATATATATATATATATATATATATATTAATATATATATTGCTTAGTATATTTTTCATGTGTACCCTACACAATTATGAAAAATATTATGAACTTTTCAAAACCTATGTGACTGAAAAACTATTTGCAGTGTGGGGAGATGAAGGTGATGACATTTTTGTAAACATTTTCAATAATATCTCTCGAAAGTAAACAAACAAAAATTTCAGAATCCATAATTTTACACTCTAGACACGCACACGAAATAAAATGAAATAAATATATAATTAAAATAAAAAATAATTTTTGCAGTCGATTTAAGTCATTTTTATGGAGTTTCTATGAACTTTTTACTGACCTGACTACATGCCATATAATGGTCGATTATTATTTGTAAACTGGTAGAGCCCACTTTACTTTGATAATTTCCTTTTTAATTTCTTTATTGTTCGTGACGTACCACCAATATCACAAAACTTATTTAATGATACACTATACAATAAAGTGATTATATAAGGATACCTTATTTGGCTACGGTACGCTTAGCGAATATAAACTACTGTTTTCAGCGTATATAAATTTACCTTCGTGTCGACGGAGTGAGAAACTTTATATTCAAATATATGGTGGCGGGATTACGCAACTTTTTCCAGATGAGGTCATTTATTGGGGAGCCAGATATGATTCGCGTTCTACGTTTCGTGGGTTATGATGGATGTACCAAAAACTCGTTTGGAATACTTGGATTCATATTATATAATTCAAAGTATATTAAACCTGAGTCATCAATTCGCGTATTGTGTACTTCAATATAACCAAGTACAGCTTAACAATTGAACGTATGTAAAAGACGTTTCTACGATAACTATACGATGTGAGAGAGTACGATTACTTTCCTTTTCTGTTTTCTACCGATATCCTCATGGATACGCTAGTTTCCATTCCTTGTAACTTGCGCATATGAAGTGGCTCTTATGAAGTTTATCCTCCAGATATTGAGAGGAAAAATTCAGTGCCCGTATGAGTTAGTAATTTTTTTCTAACACCAAGAATTTTCAGGCTCAGGCAATCATCACTTTGTTCTATACTCCCTTTTAGAACCGAATTACATCGGAAATCTTTAGTCTCCCATGGTGTTCAACTGCTCGACTATTGATCGCTATCACAATAGAGTATAGTTTCTTTATGATGACTGAAAGTAAATTTGTCGAAATATATCTTTGACCAATTTACTTTCACTCTTTGTCTTTTTTAGTTATTATTTGTTGTCTTTTTTATTACTTATTTTTATATTAAGTTTTAAACTATAACACAAATTGAAATATTGTTAAGCCGTTCATTTATTATCTTTGCGAATATGTCACACTATAATGTATCGATAAATGTGTTTATATAATTAATTAAATTTATATAATATTTTCTTTCACATATTTGCATTTTTACATTTATTGTGTAAAACACCATTTTTGATCACACCTTTGATATCAATGTTCAAATAACAGCTTTTTTATGTAACCAAACTTAGATCAATTCACTTATTTTAAAATTTAATTCTGCTGTTTGTTCGGTACCGTTGTTGTTGTAATCTACTGGTGATTCTTTTATACTCCTACTATCCCATTTCGTCACTTTTCTATACTAGTTTTTAATGTTTCAGGAAACATTTTCAAATTTCATTTTGAAGTGCATGTTAGTGTTATTTTAACCTCAGCTTTAATCTCTTTTCTTATCCACTCGTTGGTTTTGTGATTATTGAATGTTATTTTTTGCATTTTTCAATCTATCTCTTGTCCGGTATTTTTTTAGTCAAATACTGAAATAATGCAGTTACTGAGAGAATGTATTCCATGTAAACTGTTGTTAGTTTTGGAAAAGGGTTGGTTATATCGATTAACCTTCAGTTCTACATTCTGTTTTATCCTACATTCATAATGACTTTTTGCGGAATTTCCCTGCTGCACACACTCTGCTTTCTTCAATTTAGTATTGAACGTATACGGGAATTTATCTTCAAGTTTCAGCTCAGTCGATACCCTCGAAAATATAATCCATATGATATACGGTGATAACTCAAAATTGTAATTAGATAGTATTATCTCAAATCAAAATTTCATATAGGAGGCAATCACCTTGTAATATTTTATTACATCTGTCAGATTTTCCAACTTTTTAAATAAATAATTACCTGTTAATGAATAAATTATAACTTAGAAACTAAATATCAAAATGTAAAAAGAAAAAAATACTGCATGATTTCAAAATTTTCTAATAAATTTTTAAAAGGCTTTATATGAAGTGTTTGACCTATATATATATTATATCAAAAATTAAAAATTTAAAGATTTAAAAAAAAAATTAATGAACAAGTGAGAGCGATCATGAGTTAGTGGAAAATTAAAAGAAATATGTTAAATTCAATGGTTGATCTTAACGTAGAAAGCCAGTAATCCTAGTGTCCATTGCCTTTCTCATAAATGTTCAATGTAACACAGGTGTCCACTGGTAGATTTCAATGTTTGAAAAATTGTAAAAAAGAAACTACTCCTCTAATACAAAGTAGGTTTATTTTAACTTTATAACAACAAATGCGGATTTCATTTTTTAAAAACCACGTTTTCCAAATGGCGGCCATCAAGTCTGACACACTCTTCGAGTCTAGCACGCATGTTTTCAAAAACGCGTTTGCAGAGCGACTGGGGTATCCTACTGACTTCGGCCCGAATATTTTCTTTAAGTTGTGTCACAGTGCTCGGATTTGTTTGTAAACAACGGATTTTAAGTATCCCCATAAGAAAAAGTCACATGGGCTTAAATCGGGTGACCTAGGTGGCCACGGTACGGTACCGTTTCGGGATATGTTTTTTTCTGGAAATAACTGCCGCACTGCATTCATGGACACATTAGCAGTGTGAGCTGTGGCCCCGTCCTCCTGGAACCATGTGTTTTTGTTGAAGGATGGACTATTCTGTAGTTCTACTCTGAAAAAGTCATTTAACATCTGGGCATATCTCTCCGAATTCACAGTTACAGTTTGGCCACGTTGATTTTCAAAGAAATAAAGCCCTATGATTGCACATGCAGACATGGCACACCAGAATATTACTTTAGGCTTATGTAAAGGTTCTTGATGCATTTGTCTTGGATTGTGGACATCCCAGTAACGAAAGTTCTGCCTATTCACATATCCTCCAATGTAAAAGTGAGCTTCGTCACTAAAGAATATGTTGCCCATCCGGGTAGCAGTACGAAATCTCAACAACATCACCTCCGCGTAAGTTTTTCTTAATTCAAAGTCAGAATCGTGTAAATCTTGAACAATTTGAATTTTATTGGATGGAACTTGAGCTTTTTTTGCATTATTACCTGTAAAGTTGATTTCGGAATTCCCAATATCGATGAACGTGTACGCAGTGATAAACGGGGATTTTCAACGACAGAAACCGACATGAACGACCGAACGACATTCTTATCCGTGGCTACCAATGGTGTAGGTCCTGGCCTGGGCCTATTTAATGTTGATCTTGTAGCTCTGAACCTTGCTACCCATGACTGAATGAGGTTGATCGATGGTCCATCACGTAATCGACGAATACTGTAACGATTATTAAATCGACGGCGTGCTACAGACAGCGAAAATCCACTCAAAATGTACGCCTCGACGGCAAAAGCGCGGTGCTCTCCCCTCCACTGTTCCATGGCTACTAAAACATCCGCAGCGCTTGCGCTTCTAACGACGTCCCCCGCGCCCCTCTTATGTGTTGCGTTCAGAAACTATGTTTGTTGAAACTTTGAAATCTGCCACTGGACAGCCTGTGTATCGATATGTATAAATATTTTTATTACAGTTCCTTGCGCCCCTAGGCACATTAAAAAGAATACAATCATATATCCCTTCTATATAAATAGAAACGGTAACCTAATCTAACGGCTGGACTTGGTAAATAAAAAAGGGTATATATATATATATATATATATATATATATATATATATATGTATGTATATATATATATATATATATATATATATATATATATATATATATATATATGTGTACACAAGTATACCTTAGAGTCCCAACAATAACAAATAATCGTCCATAGATCCTAAATTCTAGGATACCGTAATAGGCTTATTTTAACTTAAGTGCATATCCAAAAATTGGCTAATTTTAACTTAGATACCGTAATAGGCTTATTTTAATAAGTGCATATCCAAAAATTGCGTGATTGAAGTCGCTGGAAGTTTTGCGATAAGTTCCCTTGGTGCTTTATACTTAATTAAGTTTCGGGTATGATTTCAAAATACAAATCAGGAAAGGTTTTCTGAGGTTTTCTTGTGCCAGCTCTGTTGAGTGAAATTAATTTTGCAATTTCCACAGATATTAGATAGCTAAAAAAGTTTGAGTTTTTTCGAAATTCTTTTCTAAAATATAAAAATAATGCTCTATAAATACATGTCAAAACTCTTTTAATTAATAACTTATTTTAGATAGATTCAATATTATAAAGTTTTCTATGCCTTACAACCTTACGAAGACATAATATTTTAAATAATAAATGGATTTATTTCTCACGTATATGAAATACGCACCGTAATTTATAATAAATAATAATAACATAACGTATATGAAATACGCACCGTAATTTACAATAGATAATAATAATAATAACATAGATCTACTATCTTAATATTAAAAATGTATTATGAAGTTGTAATTTTTTCGGACAAGTGAAAAAATGTCAACTTTTGAGGTGAAAGTTCTTCGGTGTTAAATATATCAAATAAAAAAATTTAGTTGCTCTTTTCCAATTTTATACGGTCTTACGATAGTTACAATTAAAGAAAACATATGTTTGATTATTTTTCTTAATTTTACAAAATACTAGAAAAAATTGTTTTTTAAAATAATTACATATAAAAAAAAATATTGGTGGGCTGTTTCGAGTAAACGTTGCTAGTTTTTTTACTTGAATACGTCTTAAGTAGAGAAAACAATAAACGCCGCGTATTATTTTTCAACTCATTGTTCCTATTTTGAGTAAAGGATTATATATTCAACCCATTGTTCCACTTTTGATTAAAGGATGATGTATTTGCACTACTCTGGTTGAGACGGCACATTTCTTTATTCGTCACAGATTTTTCGGTGGTTATAAGTAACATATTGGATTTGGCACAGTCTCAAAAAGCGTGTCGTATTCGTTTTTTCCATGGTAGTGCGCAAAGTTGTCATGTTTAAAACGTTATGTGCTCAAAAACACAAATATTTAAAAAATCTAAAAATAAAATAACAATATTTGACTCTAACATAATATAGGACAAATAGTCTTTACCGACTCAATCAATATTTTTATAAGTAAATATAAAAAAAGTGTACCTAACAAAATTATTTTGTTCTTCTTCATTTCATGTTGAAATGAGTTGAGACTGTCATAAAGTAAACGTGAAGTGGCAACATAGAAATATTTTCCAGTACCGCTTAAGTAGGCATAGTAAGAAATTAGTGCCTGAAAATAATGCATGAAGAACGTATAGATAGATGAGGCATACCATCGTTGATATAGGTACTTCCGGTTATAGGTATTAATGAGAATATAACCAGAATAATCAGAATTAAAGTATAGAGAAATGTTTACCTCTAACCTAAATCTGAGATGTTAGCAAAAGTTTTATTAGTTCATTATAAAGCTGAAACACTTTTGATTCATTGTAACGCCCAGATTTTTGTTACTAAAGCTGGCGATAAACATTTAAAAAATTACATGATAGTTGGAAGAAACATTTGTTTTTATATCTGAATATAAAGATCAATGTTATACCCCATATCTGAATATTCTGTATACAATACTTATATCAGAAAATAAGGTTCTTTTGCTCATGTAAATATCCGGTTCATTGGTTATGTCAATATCCGGAATGTTGCTTATAATTAAATTGAAAGAAACTAGCAGGAGATTTTTCTTTTGAGTATTATGAGAAGATACGAGTAGTTTGACAAACTTTAGGCTTGATGTCCGCAAACTATAATGTTTGCAACTGCCATAGCTACTACCTCGCATGCTTTCCATAGTTTCTTATTATCTCGCATGCTTCCCATAGTTCATTAGTCTTTCCATAGTTGCAAATGGGTTATGATGGATTGTAAGCTCATAGCATTTGTACAAAAAAATTTGCTGATCTCCAAACTACCAAAACAACTTAAATTTGGACGTAATTCCATCAGAAATAGTACCAAAGCGAAAGCGTAACATCTACTCCCAAAACGTAGAACCTTAAATATGTCGATCTTTAACCTAGTTGACGGTTTTGTTTTTGCAAGTACGTTATGTTTCAGGATCCCTAGTAAATAATATGTGTGCATATAATAAATACTATTTGATATCAGCAAGTGAATAAAGTTAAGTAAATAATAGCTTCTTGTTTATTTACTAATATTTTCAAAGCCGAACAAAGAACTGCGGGGCCTAGACCTTTACTGCGACAATTCGCTGCTTACATGACCCAGTTGATGAGGGCCAAGCTGTACATTATTTTTTCTAACGATCGATCTTATATTTTTTGTAAATGTGTTTCGTTCAAAGATTAGAACTTTCTGATGTAAACAAAACAGTTATAATGTGTTTTGTATTTGAATTGTTGAGAATACAAAGATAAATTGCGTAATACGTCACGTTACGCTACTTTCATGAGTCAGAGTTTAATGATCACTCATCTAGACAAAATGGGCACGGGGACTTTTAGCGAAACTAGAAAATTTTATAGTTACGTCATGGACATTCGTCCGTCGAGTCTTATCACAGCCTCATAATTTCTAAAGTTTTAGATTTATGTGGTTAATATTTTGCAAGTATTAACCATATGGCTGAGCATCGTTCTCTCCATGCTCAGCCCCACGTACGAACGCACGTTATTTACTTAAGTTTTGAGTGGTACTTTTATTAGAATATCCTAAGAAAATTACTTTTGCAATATTATGGGATTTATGAAGTAGTAATTTTGTGGAAAGTTTCAAGTATATTTCCTAAATTCATTTTAGAATAGCGTAGAAGTGTAAATACTAGATTGTGCTATGAACACACACACTAGATAGGAATGTTTATTTTCTTGTTTTTATGTTCTTTCCATATGACCAATGCCATGAATTATTTGAATAAATTGTTCAAAACTTCCATTCCGACTTTTTGAGAAAAATACAATATTTTTTTAGTTTGATACAATTTATTTCATATGAGAAAATATTTAAATATTAAATAAGTTTGTAACTATAAGACTCTTGCTTATATTTATATAACATGTACATATAAGCAAGAGTAAACGGTCACTAAAATATGAAAAAAATTACGATCAAACACAAATGTTTTAGAATCTCGTGTTTTGAAATAATATCATTCTCATGTATGTAAAATGAATCTGATTTTTTTTCTGCACATAAGAGATCGTTCAATTATTGTCATTCTCCCATGGTTTCTTGCTAACATACACCGAGTAAATGAGAAAAATTTGAGAGAAGTCGACTAAAATATAAAAAACATGTAGACACATCTAATTACATATGTATTTAATGTTATGCTCAAAAATAATTGCAAGTAGTATGAAGCCTTATTTAATGTCTAAAATAATTAGAAGAGCAAATATGATGAAAGGGGTGCTATAGGTGTGGTCCCATATAAATATGATGATGATATGATGACGATGTCTGCAAATTAACAATAGAACTCCTTAATGAATAGCAGTAAATCAACTATGACCCAAAATATTTGCTATGGTTAGTTGTTATTTTTTAAAATAACTACACCACTTATCAGGTCAGGGTCTGATGACAAGTTCTGGATTTGATCAATACAACTCCTTAACGGATATTAGTAAATCAACGGTGATTACATATATTTGCTACTAGCAGCTTTTACTTTGCAAGAAACTACACGGTCGACCACGTCAGGGTCTGATGAAAAGTTCTGGAGGTGAACAATGGAACTCCTTAACGGATGGTAGTAAGGATGAAAGTGATTCTAGGCATTTGCTACTGTTAGTTGTTACTTTGTAAGTACACTACGGATCATGCCAGAGTCTGATGATGCATTCTGATCATTGGATCATTTGATCTCGATGAACATTGAGTCTCCTTATAGGATAGTAGTAAATAACATTTATATAAAAATATTTACTATTATTTACTGGTATATTTACTATTATTTACTTACCCAAGAGTAGAAGTATATATATATATATATATATATATATATATATATATATATATATATATATATACTTCTACTCTTGGGTAACAAAACATTTTTCAGATAGGAAAAATGGCAAGCTTTTTGATTCTTTATTTTTAAAATTAAGAGCAATCACAACGAAAACCATTTTTCGTAATGTAGACAAGGGAAGTGACTATGTTTTTTTAACGGGTATATTTGGCAAATCTTGTAGTTCTAGAGCCAAAGACCATGACAATGACAATGAGGGTATATGTTTGAGGTTTAGTATATTTCCTAAAATAATAGTTCTATATTATTGGCGTAAATAACCTAAAAGGTAGCGGTTATTTACGCAAACTTTCATTACGAAATACCACTATTCATTACGAAATCATTACATATGAAAAATATTTTTGAAACAATTTGGTGTTTTATGTAGAAAACATATAATATTTTAAAAAATGTCAAGTGGTTTGAACGTATAAAAATATCTAGGACATCTTACTACAATTGTACTATTATATTAAGCAAAGTAGTTAGTAAAGTCAAGTTCAGTTATAAGCAGTATATTAAATAATATTCCTAAAATGTGTTTTATAAGAAATCATTCTAAAAGCATTTTAAAAATTTCACTACACAGTTTTTGTATCTTTTAAGTGTATTAGATTGTTATCATCTTATAATGAGTAAAATATTTTATACATTACCCAAATTCAAACTGATAAAGTTATTTATTTTCCACCAAGACATGTCCTTGAATCATGCTCGACCTGGTTTTAAGAATGGTATTACCCTAATGTAATTAACCTGCTATATAAATTTGAATTTCTTTCTAATATTTCTGCTTTGTAAAACCGACATTACAATCTTAAGATATCAATTTTTTTATATCCGATATAATTATGCGGCAGTAGCTAAAAAATATTTTAAATCACCAAAACATGTTCAAATTCCAAATTGTCCTATAATTTTTTTGTACATAATGAATTTCAGTTTTTAAAGCATAGGCTTGTATAAATAACGGCTACTCTTCAGGCACGTTTCTGGCTTTTTACTCAAGTAACATAGAACTATGGGTAGGACACAGAAGTAATTATTAGAATGCCTCAATTACCACAGCAGAACGGTCACTGATTGTCACTTTATTGGCTATATTAGATTTAAGTCGATTTTTTGTCATGGAGTTATTTGCAACACAATACAAGTGTTACTTTTCTAAATAATTTTCTTCAAATTTGCATTTCGTTGCGAACATTAAATATCTGTCTGTGTTCGTAGAGATCTCGTTATAAGTATTTCACTTATGATTTAAATAAATATTTATACTCATCCAACGCTACAAACCCTTGTACATAGTTAAGCTCCAGAAATTTTAATGCTTCACCATAACAGAAGCAATGCAAGTACCCGAGTCAAGGAAAATACCAATTTTCAAACTTTGTACATAAAGTATGTTGCGAGCCCTCAAACTTTGCTTTGCTGCTACATTAAACAAGTTTGTAACAATTTCGGATATCTTGGGTTAGAAATTGACAAAATTGATTCAATAAGATACTTGTGAGGTAAGTATATCGGGATGGGATGATAAATTACATCACGTAATTTTAAATTAGTATATACTTAGTGGGATTAAAGAAACAATGATCAAGTGATCTTGGACCTATGATTATATCTCATTTTTTATATAGTATTTATTTACATCAATATCGTTGTATTTTTTTAATTTCAGCATTTATGTTATTGTAACCTGAAGACAGTGACGAGGTTTGAAAGTTATTATCATAAGACGGTGAAAATGAAGACATATTTGAATCCAGCAACGATGATCTCAGAGTAGAATATATCAGATTGCAATCGTGGTCAGATTCGAAATTGTGTATTATTATCATTTTTAAATTAACTAAAATATACGTTAATTTATGTAATAAAATATGTAACAAAAAATTATTTTGGCAACAAGTGATGAATGATATGGGAATGTTTGATTTTTGTCAAAGATTCCATTCGATGATATTAAAGTTTCTTGCGGATTCAGATTGAAATTATTTTCTAAAATTCACGTGATGACTTTTGCGTTGCTACGGTTACGTGATGACTTTTGCGTTGCTACCGTTACTAAAGGGATATTATCAGTTTGCCTGTGAATTTGTGTTATCCATTTATTATTTAGATATTGCTCTTTTCTTTTGTTGCGCGCTAATTAGTTTTATTTGATAAGTTAATTTTAAATGCATTTTCAGAAAACATTCGTTATGTGTAAGAATTTGGTATGATAAGGAACTTATGGAAAATTACTTTGTGCTTGGATAAAGAAACAACAATTATCCTAAGTGAGTGACTAGGCTTTCCATGCATTTATAGAAAGTGAGCCAAATCTTAAAATTTTGAGCTTATAACGTTTTTTTAATGAAGTTTTCTTCTAAGCTTAGATTTTATAAGCGATAAAATATTTTCCATTTTATTTGCGTCCATAATGATTTTGGGCCATTTCATATTACATTAACATTTTTTTTTCTTATAAGAGACTGCTGCTCTGCTTGGAGTCGTCAATAAGAACTCGACGTACAATAATAAATATTTTAATAGATCCGGCACTTTTTTAGCTGTCATCAAAGAGGTAAAGACCAAAATCATATTTTCAGTGAGCGCACCAAGTATTATGTCAACAATAATACTTGTATATTAGATATTTAACTGTATCCTGACCGAGTCTGTTATCTGGAGTCGTAACTTATGAAAATAATCCTCTGATCATAATTAACTGTCTAAACAAAATAAACTTATGAAAATAAAGCAATATGAAACCTCTATACAAATACATGATCGAGCCCAAGAAAATGACTTGTCTGTAACGGTTGCATTGCCTCATCATCTATCTCTGTTTTTTTAGTTCAAGCAATTTTTTTCACTTTGCCGTGTCGGAGAAAAGCATTTTTATATCACTTACACAAAAACCGGCCGCTGAATAAAAACGTCTGTGTTGGACGAGAAAAACCAACTGCTTTTTTTCTTTCGTACAAATGGAGTGGATACAGTTAACCGACAATGATTATGAGTCCGTTAGTTTTTGTGGAGCATATTGAATAATATAAAATTGTTACTTATATTTAAAAGATTTTGTGCATAAACTTGCAGAAGATATTTCAGATTATTTAAGTTTACAGTAATACAGTTTTCCGGTCCGTTTTCAAAAAGTAACTCAAGTCACCGCATGTCTGCTTCCTTTCTACTCCTTAGTTAATGATTGCATTAGGAAACAAGTGATATATTATTAACTTAACTTTCATTAGATATCCAACATGGCAAAGTGAAAAAAATTCTCTCGCCCTTCAGAACTGTTCTCCAAAAAGGAAATTTAACTTTATGTACGTGACATCAATTACTGGGCCACTATTCGCTACAACTATAAACGCTCCGAATTTCTACTTTCTAAGTTAAAAAGTCTTCGAGAAAAATTACTGTAACAGACGTGATTAAGGTGATTTCATAAATATTTTTTTCAAATGTTGGTACCACATATTTAAATTTTTACATTTCGCCGAAAGGAAACAATAAGTGACAGCAAAAGTAATATAAATGGTAAAATTCTCAGGATATATAACTGATTAACGTATTCGACCCGTTGGTTTTTACATCATGAAATGTATGCCTATTGAGGATCTCCGGTTATTATTGTAGGATTTAACGTGTTTATTAATAATGACCTATCAAAATAAAACAAAGTATAGTTTAAAGCTTTTAAAATATTTTATAAAATTATAAATAATTTAAAATAATCACTAACGAAACTTTAATTTCCAAACCTTTAAATTTCCAAATAAATTCTTTTTATAATCATTCCTTTTTTCAGTTTATTTCAAAGTCTGGTTTTATATTTTTATTAATGGTTTTTTTCATAATTTTGCAGTGAATATATTTATGATCCTGTACATTATAGTAAACAAATTGTATTTATCAGCCTATTACTGAAACAGTCGATCAATCGACAATGGCAATCGGATAAACCGTTTCAAGGTGGAAGAAACAGACAAATCGCTTCGCTTTTTGAAATTTGTTTGATTGACAGATAGCCTAATGGCGTAATTTCATTCGAATTTCTCCGAGTAAGTAGACGGGCACATAACAGAATTGTTTACGACCCTTTGACTTCTCGCTTGTATGCAATTTATGTGAGACATGGCGTGAAGATAGATTAATCTGGTACTTCGGCAAAACGAGGCGAATAATTAACTTTTAATAACCAAAGGGGTATTTCGGCTGATGTAGCTTGAATATATTCGTGTAATAGGCATAAAACATTTCTTTTTATCGCGTCATACAAATTTACATTGATTCTTATTATTTGTTGTAATTGGAATAAATTGCAATTGGAATAATATACATACTTAGTTAATAAATTTTGAAACTTCGTGCGCAAAAGTCATTGTGCTCTCGGGGATATCTTATTGAAGCAGATAGACAAAATTGTTATAAAACAATTTAGATGGTTTGACTTCATGCATCATGTAATTAAAATAATTAAGAAATGATAATTAATATAAATTACTTAAAACATAGCGGAAACCGGTTTTGAAGGAGTCCCCAAAATATTTTGACTGAATATTATATGTAATGAACAAAGAAAAATGTTTTGTAGAAACAAAAATGTAATAGAATAAATTATACTTCATTCGATTATTTGAAAAGGTAGTAATGTAAACTATGTAAAGGGGTGAGGATAGATAAGAAGATGCAGCAAATAAAATTAAAGCAAGTTATATTTTACACCAATCATGATGCCAATATTATCATAAACATTTAAAGGAGCCAGCGACGGCCGAGCGACTTGCCGTTCATTCCAACAGCCTATTTATATATACCTTTTGCTTATTGTGGACAAGATTCATACGTTTGTAACCTTTCTATGTCCCAATAAGTCATAGACTGGGCGGACGTTTCTGTCTTCATCCAATAAATATACGAACATAATAATTATCGTAACTCATCAACGTAATTTATGAGGATGATGGTTCCTGGCGTCTCTGTAAAATTTAAATATACGTTAAAGTTATTATTGCTTAGAAAATACCTATGATTTTATTAGACTGACGTTTATCTACATTTATAAACGGTACTATTTTTGTGTAAATTAATAATGATGTCAAATTTCAGCGAAATATTAAATAATATATAATAATAGTCCTAACATGAAAATATAGTACAAGAATAAATTCAAAATTGTAAAAATATATTGAATTGATAAGAAGAAAATAAACCTATTATGGTATGATATGCAACTATATCTAAAGGTATTCTAGATAATTTGATAATATATTTATCGAAATAACCATTAAGCGCATGGGTTTTGTAGAAATCTAAATTAGAATTATTGGACATTCAACAATGACATTGTTTCTTTTTGTATGGCTGTCGTTATTTTTTAATATTTCAAAAGTGTCTGTTTTTTTGTGGCAGCCATTGGCAAAATCAATTTGAAAAGAATTCAAAAATAAAAATTTTATCTAATTTTTCTTCTTTACTCAACGCGACTGAATTATAAATGTTTCGCTTTCATTTGGATGAGTTTCTTTTCACTTTTATTTTAGCATTAATACATTTATATTTAATGAAATTAATACTTATCATCTAACCAAATGAAACACAATTATCATAATCTAAACTCGTTAAATGAATGAGTATAGATAAAGGGACAATATAAATATATCTAAAATGCAAAAACTATTTTAAATGAACTAAAGTTATTTCTTATTAATGGTAAGCATTTAATTGACAGTTAATCATAGAATACAGATAGCGGCAAATGCTATGGGTGGCATAAAATATGTCGTTAATAAATTAATCCAGCCTTTTATTTGATTATTTACATTTTATGGATACCAGTTATTGGCATTTCAAGATCGGTGGCGTATTGACCTTCAAAACGATTTTGTAGATTTTCTGATTATAATACGCCGAAGGTGTAAATATGACGTCACTGTCTACCAGACAGCGGCAAGTCACATATAACAATAATGAGTATATAGTTTTATTTATGGCTTTCGATTTCAATCTTGTGGCTTTCGATTTTAATATATATTTTGAACAAGTTGGTGTCAAAATCTTATTGGCCAATCCAGTACTATTTTATAGGATAGATATAAAAAGCAAGTAAGTCCTTTTTTTGTCTAGTATAAACAGAGATAATAAACATATAAAATGTTTATTATATATATATATATATATATATATACATATATATATATATATATATATATATATATATATATATATATGTATAATATTACTATATATTTTATTAGGGAAAGATGTGACATAAAGATAAGAATATGAAGAAATAATGTACGAAAAATTATTTTTAGAGTTCACGTGGACGTACTAAACGAATTAGAACGTTTCAAAAATAGGATTGTTAATTAAAAAAGGCAGCTGATGAAATCCATTACATTAAGCGCATCAGCTCTATCCAGTATACACGTAGCGGATTGTTTTGGACGAATTTTCATTCACAACAATAGAGGTCTTTGTCAGCAATGGCATAAGATTATTCGTAACAATAACAACAAAATTTTAATTCGATCATATGTATATGTAATTCGCCAAGGCGCAGGCGCTGTACTAGCATTTATTGTAAGTTTAGAAGTGTGGAGTTTGGAATAAGGGGGAGTAGATCGTGGTGTAATCACAGCGTGTCGACAGTGTGTCAAACTGGATAGTTGATGATTACATACGTTTGTGTATCGTTATCGTTCTAACATGCACCATGCGCCTGAAAAATGTCGGAACTGAGAAATTCCGAAATATTTTCAGCTCGCAAAGAGCCTACATTTTTCAGAATCGGTATTTTTGGGAATTCATTATTTCGTGCTAAAGTATTGAGTCAAATCTTTATGTCGCTTGAAGTAAAATCCACGGACGTTAAAACGGAGAAAGGTATTACGAGAGAGAGGACGCATTTTTAGAATCCTTTTAGTTATCTCTCACATGTTAAGTTTGCCATTGCCAGAGATAACTATTATAATTCAGAATAAGCATAATGATGATGACAAGA
The DNA here is from genome assembly GCA_039881145.1 of Druceiella hillmani. Lineage (NCBI taxonomy): Eukaryota > Metazoa > Arthropoda > Insecta > Lepidoptera > Hepialidae > Druceiella > Druceiella hillmani. Next base: position 1,670,640 of record JAYKKI010000147.1, on the reverse strand, counting down.
TATAAAGAACGCCGACTTGAAAAAATAAATGCTATTATTGCATATTTATACAAACCTAAAATATAATTCTTTAAAGCTCCAGTGGGTTACTTATTAGGCTTTAGCGGCCGAACTCTAAAGAAATTTGAATTTAACCCGTCTAATGATCGGGCGCTAATTAATGGATATACGCAGACGTTCCTGAATAATATGAATTCGCGAAATTAGCACTGCCAAAATTTAATTATCAACTAATTGCGGAAATTCCTTAGAAACCTTTTAAAAACTCTGGAAACTATTTTCATCTATACATTTACGAAAAGGTTATGAAATTTTCTAAATAATGAAATTATTTTTTCTTTATAAGTCCATAAAAAAATATATAAACAAATTCTCAATTTTGGAATTGACCAATATCTTGCCCGATTTCCAACTATTTCACAATATTTCTGAAATTAAAACAGATTAAAAACAATTTTTTTTAAAAAACCCAAATAAATTTATGAAAGAAATGCTTAGAGTCACACGAATCCAAATTCTAGATAAATATTGGATATAAAAAATTCGAAATATATATAAAGAAAAAAAATATATAATTATCTGATAAGCTTTTATAATCTTTTTGTTGACGATCCATTTTATGCGAATGGGAAATATCATCCTTTTCGTGTTGCTGAGAATATTTAATATTATAATTATAATTAACTCTGAAGCGATTACTTGCATACGTGTAGGCCTATTTGAATTCTAGGTATGCAAATCGAATGAATTGTTAAATATTAAAAAGAACCAAGTAAATTATCCCAATCTGCAATAAATACAGATTATTTCGATACGTAGTTATATATTTGTATATGTATATATATATACATATATATATATATATATATATATATATATATATATATATATATATAGATAATATATATATATATATATATATATATATATATATATATATATATATATATATATTTATATACATTTCTTGCTTATGCATGGTAAACTATAACATCGGTAAAACAATAATTCAATTAAATAGTGTAACAAACGAAGGTATTAAATTTCTACATTTTAGTTCTGTAGTTTATTTTACCAATTAAAAGGTATTTGTACGTCAAGTATGACACATGTGTATTCAGCAATCCTACGTTTTTACTGAGAGGTACCTTTGAAAAGTGGCACGACAGAAAAGGGCGTGGCATTATAATACCGTTAACGATTCCTATTAGCTAATACTCCATACGTGGACTAGAATGTATTGACTGAGGTTTATCTTCCAATTATACCAACCAATTAGAAACGATTCCTTGCCTCCAAAGAAAGTAGACGTATGAAACGAAAAATAGCCAGATGTTCCTAAACTGCGTTACCTTACGATACCATCTAGATCTAATGCTTTATTTCTATTTTACTAACTAGAGTGACATAATATTTTGTAAAAATAAATAATTCAATTAAACATAAACGCAATAAATATTCTATAATTAGCATAGAATAACAGCTGAATGTATTAGGAAAAAACAAAGTTCTGACCACAAATTTAGCGATTCATCTGACAAAACAATGAACAGTGAAAGTCATTTTTTCTCGAATATTCTTTTTCGAAAAAAAAATCAAAAAAGTTATGTAAAAAGCCTTGAGAATACTTTACTATACCATAAAGCTTAAAATAATATTTCTATTAATTTAACGTTAATAATTTTAAAGAAATTAAGGCTTGATTAATAGGCCATAAGTTTATTTTTTCATGTTTATTTTACTTTTCAATACTCAATTTTGTAACACATTATTCTTAAAAATTTTAATAAACGAATGTTTTGTATGCAGGTCTTATTTTTTTAACAAATTGCGATCCCTTTAATAATAAACGTGACCCCCAGTTTGAGAAAGGATGGTGTTTGGCGCAAAGTAATATTACTTATGCCCTTCGAACACCAATATGTTAAACGCCGTGGTTTGAATGCATCGTTTCGTTTTTTTTTCAACGTACGAGTATTTCGGTTTCCTGGAGTTTCCTTTGTTTTTTTTTAATTATTGTTTTGATACCTTATAATATATATTCTGTGCTAATTAGATTCGGAATATTATGACATGTTGACGCTTATTCAACTATAAGAAGGGCACGGTTGTATGTAGAACAGAACTGAAACCGTTTTGAATATCTCCTTTAAGACTTCTTAAACAAAGAAGTGGAATAATTATATGTGAACATTAAATTAATAATTTCTTTTGTGAAATAACTGTTACTAAAATGATTTTTCTTTTTAATACTTTATAAACGTGAAAAAAATCATGGATTGAATGATTTTCACGGAACTACAAAATGAGTGAGTACATTAATAATATTATTTATTAAGTTTTTAATAGTTATATTTCATGTTATTTAACCAATCAATTAAACGAAATACTTGTAACGTACAGTCAACTGTTTTTCAGTCAACGAATAACGTCTTTCTTTGTCCGAATTTTTTTCCTGAATACCATGTATATATATTTCGCAAAAACTTACCACCTTAATTTTTCCATTTTCAAAAAAAATCTCACGAAAATCATTTCAAAATTCCCGGACGCTCATAGTTATATTTCAATTGTTTATTTCGTATATATAGTAACAAAAAACTTATTTTTTCAGTATTTTAACACAAAATACATAATATATCGAATATAGAAATAATATTTCTTGTTATGAATATGGAATATAATTATAATTAATTCGGAAACGAGTATTGTGGGTACTCGTACTCAATTCATGGTATGCAACCCAAATTAATTGTTACATAATTAAAAAAGCAAAGTAAATAATCACAATCAGCAATGAAGAAAGATTATTTTAAAAATTTACGCGTTAATTGTTTCATTTTGGACAGAGATCTTACCATACGCAAGGCTCAAATCGTGAACCGCGGTCTGTGACTGAAATAATTATGGCGCCGAAGCAATGAGAGTGGTAACTTACTTAATCTGAATCAATATGAATTAAAGGATCGAATAACAGAAATAGAAAGACGTGTCCTATTTATATTTGTGGCATAAATTCATTCGAAACTTTGGCACGCCGCCGACTTTAATTGCCGTTGCGTACCGAACGGTGGGAGAGAAAGGGTAAATGTTTATTTTGTCGTAGAAACTTGGTAAATATTTACTTTGTTTGTGTCGTAATTAAAGCTATGTATAAATAAGATTTCTGATGAAGGCAACACAGCAAAAACTATAGAATTTGTAAAAATGATTTTCAGTTGAATATAAACATTGGAATGGCAGTTTATGAAAATAAAAGTGAATGAGGTAAATATATATCACTGGCTTATGATATTTTTTTTACCATTCCATCAACTAGTATTATCAAAAGAATTTATCCTTTTGTTGTGTATAACTATAATATATTTCGTTCAAGTTTCAAGAAGAAACATTTCCAGTGATTTTATTGACTTTTTTCTAAAAGAGAAGGCTGTAAAAAACGAAGATTGCTCCGATCAGTAGAGAGTTGAGACCTGGTGAATTACATTTGAATAACGGAAAATCGCTAGATGGTATCATGGCAATACGGTGAAGGTGAGCAGCCCGATATTTATGGTCGGTTGTTGTTCTGTAGGCAGCAACGCAGATTCGAGGAGATAGATTCCTATTCGTATGTGGCCTAATATAATTAAAGGTTCCTATTTCTTTTATTTGACTGCATGACCTATTGGTTTTTGTACATGCATTGATTTTGGACATAATATGTACTTCAGTCAACTTCAGTGACATGTGAACTGTTGATTGTTTGGTGTCTCTTTTAACTAGAAAGAAACAAGAAAATAATTTACAAACGTATCAATTCGGCTTAGGATCAATGGTCAAAGCTGCAATTTTTAATTTCATTACGCTACTAGGTCTATCTTGAAAACGCCATTACGAGGGATGCTGTAAATTCACTTCAATATTTCTCATGTATTTTATTTTAAATATATTATTATAAAGAAATGGATATAAAATCATATACAATATTATAAGTAATGAAACCAAGGTATAATACCGACAATATTTTACATAGTAAAAAATGTTATGCAACTAATATAAGAGTAACGCTACGTACCTTGACATGTGTAAATTTAATATACACCTAAGTTCGTAAAAGACCTTCGTAATACGAGTTCCACTCGTACTAATACTGTTAAAACACATCTTAGCGTGACTATAACCATCTTCTCGAGCTTTGATACCTAAAATATTGATATATAAAAACCAATGAAATTACAAGCTGATCTTCTTTCTATTCATATATGTCTGGATATACAAAAATCACTGTTTCTGTTTTGATTTTAAAAATATCAATACGTATAAAATAAATATTAGTTTACCTGATAATCGCTTGACAGCTCGTAATTAACGTCACTTTGACCATATGTGTCAGTGTTTCATTTTCTTATTACTATTTCAAAAGGCACAAAAAATTAGAAAAAAATTAAGGAGAAATTTAAACTTATCACTGAATTAATAAACTATAGTGACATAATTACTTATAATGAAGTAATTTTACACACATTGATTAGGCGTTAATAAAAACAATTGAATGTTTTTTGTTTTGGGTTTTGGTGCAAATTAAAGTGTGAAACTTATATAAAAACCGGTCAGCTATTCAACCGGAAACATGTATAAAGTCGGGCACCGTCGACATGTTTTGAAATTGTTAATGGAAACTAAACAAAACAATTTTAATTGAACGTTTTAATCGAATGCTAGTGCATAGAATTGTTTTTCTAATTTTTTTAAGACATAATGATTCTATATCATGGCAAATCATTTCGTAGTTTGGTATTTCGCAAACGAGGTTTGGAATTCGAAAATGGCAAATTAAACCTCAACTTCATTTCAAGCCACATTTCCAATAACACCTACGCGATTAGTTGCGTAAAAAATATTATATCCGTATGTAAATGTTTGGAAAGATACACAATTACGTAGTTGTCTAGTCATCAATTTGGTTTTTTAGTAAAACGTTATAGAAATGTAAATGAAATAAAAACATTTACCAAAAAAATATAAAGTTATTTTAAAAAAATAGGCGAGATATGAGAATTTAAATTTAATAGTAGGATATGTCTCGACGTCTAATTGGTTCTCCTGGTATTATTAAATGTGATTTCTTTGTGTTGAAGTTAAATTTAAACCTTTATAACTTGGTAAATTTTCGGGTTCCGTATCTCAAAAGGAAGTACAGAACCCTTATAAAGTCATACATACGTCTGTCTGCCGGCTTTACGTAGAAACTTAAAATTTGGCACAATTATAAAACATATTGACCGACATAAATTCATAGATAATACACATATAAAAATATTTTAGGGGAAAAATTAAAAAATAATAACTTCTTATACTTTGGGATACCGTTTGAAACGGCCGGTTAAAATGGTCTCAAGCATGAGCAAGAAGACTTATTTATTATTTCTGGGATCCTTAGAAGTAACCTTTGCAAATATCTAATACACGGGTGTCAAAATTATTACATTTTCATATATATATAGTAAAATATATGGAAACATGTTACCATTCCCTATTTTCGTGACTACTGAAAGTAAACTAGAAAAAACAAAGATATTAGAAACTTACGCAAAGGTTGTAGGAAAACTATAAGGATGATTCTCGATAAGTTTTGAAATATGCAGCACATTTTTACGTCTCTGAAAAATATGGTAGGCAACGTTTTCACATTTTGATTAATTAATAATTGTTCTCTGAATTTTAAAGAGGTGGTACCAGCAGGAAAATTAAAGACGAACCTTTCTCAGATCTTAACTTCGAAAGTAAATTTCATTTAATTTTAACTGGTTTTTAACTTAACGAGTTGTTAAAAGTTATAAATGACCAAGGAAAATAAATTTATTACTATTATGGGATTTCTTTATATTAAGCTAGCAATATCTTCACTGGAGTATATAATATATCAGTGAAGTATAAGCTACACTTGCACAATTAGTGTTCCGTGCGATTAGCTCCTGCTTAAATTATTAAGACCTCAGTCACAATATCTCCGCCAATCTTTCGTGCTAACCACTGTCGACGATACAAAAAACCGTATCACATCGTGGAAGGATAGACGGAGCTGAGTGCTGTGCATTTCCACTAATTTCCACAATAATGCCAAATTTAAAATTTTGAGAAACATGTGCGGAGAAAAGTTATTATTTATATCACGAAAAATATATTTGTGAAAAAAATTTTCTCTAAAACCAATGGTTCAGCGGTTATAAGAAAATAAATAATTAATTTGTTTATTAAAATTAAGTGCGTTAACATTTTTCAATGTTGATCATTTTCATTCAATCTATGCCTAACTTTCAATACATGATTTTATTTATGTGTTAAAGCAATCCTTGTTGCTATAACGATAAGCGGCAATAACTTTTGAACATTTTCCTGAAACATTTTCAGATATATTTACAAAGAATAAAACAAATATTATTGGTTTTTTTTTGTCACCCTAAAAACTCTTTAAACTTATTCTTCCTCCCAATTTATCCCCGGAAATTAATTCCAGAACCAAAATTCTACTTTTCATACTTCGCGTTCATAATTGGGTCAACATACTCTACTTCTGAGGTTCAATTGTATGACCCAATAGGTTTCAAGAAAATTGCATGTGATGGACTGACGGAGGGATGGACGCGTTTAAATCTTTCGTTTTGCCAATTTCGCCATGAAACACTAAAACCCAATTATACTGGGAAACAATGTAGAAAAAACAGTCAGAAACAATATGATATACATGATGAATTCTTTTAATTTTTTGGATTATGCCGGCACAGAAAAATTACAAAAGCGTCAACTTTTCATCATTATTTGGGGCAAAAAATGTAATATATATGTAAAAACACTGTAAGTATCCACAACACCTGGATCTTTCCTAAAATCAGTTTACACTATCTGATAAAAGAAAAAAGAAAAGGGTACAGTTTCTACACAATAAAAAACTTGTTAAGTGTAAGTAGAACAAAAAGAAATAAACGGTTCACTATATATTTAGATATAACAAATTTAAGAGTATTTCCATACAATATTTTCAAATCGAAATATTATGGTGTCACCATGTTAACATATTGCCTATTATATTTTTCAAAGGTATGAAAATGTCGTGAATTCTTCGTTAAACTGTTTTAATCGTTTTGACTAGCAATTTTAGCAGCGAACACATGGGGTGTTAAAAATGTTAAAAAATGTTAAAAATATGCTCTCCAAGCATATTTTTAACATTTGTGGACATTTCACGCTGTGTACATTTGACGACGCGCGGATCTAGCGAATTAAATATGCAGAAGGCGTCCCTACAATTTCTGTGTATGGGTTACTCCCTCACAAATCAAAATTTGTTCTATTTTTATAAAGTATTTTTATAACATGGCTTAGAACTTTTTTTATATAACTGTGAGTATTCAAAAATCAGTTAGCAGATTGTGACAACATTCGAATCTGCCCCCCAATTATTTCTTAAGAAAATAGTTCATTTGAAGAATAATTATGTTGATTCACAAGTAAGGTTAGACTTTCACAGCTTTCGATTTATTGTAAATACATACGTATAACTGAAAATGATTGAATTTATTTTGATATGTTTTTACTATTATACCAAACGATCAGATTTATTACCACAGATGACGACACCCCTCACTCCTCAATTTTTTTTCGCAACATTTAAAATGAATTATCTTCGTTTACTTATCGGATAACAATAGTTTCCTAAATTATTAAAATAGATAAAAGGTGGAAAAAAGGAATCCAAAATAATGATCATCTGAAGGTTCAAACAAAATTTTTATAAATACATGTGGTAGGTTCCCAAAAGAAGTATTTAATGACTATAAAATAGGGTGTCCGGTTTTTATTTTATTTTCTTGTGTCTGTATAAATTGTTTTGTGTATAGATATTTGTTTTTCCAATTCGTATGTGTATACGCTTAAATCGGATTAAATTTCGTTTTGCATAAATAAAAACTTTGAACAGAATACGGACAAAAATGCGAAACTGAAATCTTACTCCGGCCAGTTAAGAGCGATAACCATAAGACCTTATAGATACTATATCGCTTATTTTATGCTGGATATCTTGGAAGTTATTCCGCAGCCCATACCTTTAACCCTTTATGCATTTATTACATAAGGTAGTGAATGATACGAAGACTGGCATGTGGTAATTTGGAAATACATGAACTTTACTTCATGTAATATGTAATATAGGGAACTGGAAAATTGAACACATACATAACAGTGGTTTTTAGCCTAAGCAATACCACTTAGTAGTTGGTGAAACTATTAATGGTTATTTGGTTAAATTGAGGAACCCAAATTCACGTTGTTACAAACAATACATTTGGACAAGTATTACACTTCCTTTACTTTTATGTTATTAATAATACTGCAGGAAAAGTTTTATTGAAACCAGTTTAACAGATAATAAATTTATCACAAAATAGCAATGGAACAAAGACGTGGTTAACCACCTTGATGAATTACTTAATGTCATAAAACAGGGACTTTTCAACACTCCCACGTTTGCAAAACAATATTTTTTTGGGTACACTGATTTAGAAATCCGTTGAAAATTCATATAAAATTGAAGGTTTTTAAAGTGTTTACAGCGTGACGAAAGGCGGCTTCAAACGGTGCTATCCCATTAAAATGACTGAGCATGGAGCCAATCGTATATATTTTAGATTCCTCAAGCATGTCTTATTAAGATCTTCATTTTTAATCTAATCCTTTCATTAATACTTTCCAAAAAGGCTGAATAAAATATGCATTTTTGTGTTAACGTTTTTTACGTTATAATTTTTTCTTATTATTTTATAGGAAACTAGAATAAAAACATTTAAAAAGAGACTATAATTATTCTTAGAGAAACAGAAATGGAATATTGATAACTTTACAGTTAAGAATTCAAAAATAAGTCTATATAAAATTTAAACTTTGTCGCTTAGACGAATTTCACTGAATTTTGCTTTCCGCTTAAAAATTATTGTTTGAAATTTTATTTATGGCTAAAATTAATGTCGATTTCCTTGTTTTTTTTTGTAAATATACTCCATTTTACCTTAAAATTATGAATAATAGGTTATTTTCATTAGACTTTGTTTCTATTTAAATTTAACTTACACAATTTTAGATTAAAAACATCACTTTCTTTTATTTTTTAATATACGAGTATATTCATCGAAATATTCGCGAAATAATTTTCCTAGACGGAGTAAATAAAAATCACGTCACGTTATGTGCCGTATTATTTTAGTGTAATAATTATTTAAAACAAATACCAAAAAAACGAACATTAATCGTAAAAATACGACATCCTACTGATCCAATATATGTAAGTTTCAATTTGCTCCACTCTTTACTTGCCCATTAACGAAGAAATGTATTCGTAACTAATAAAATATTTCCTTCTTTTTAAAATATTTTAATATTCTCTTTGAATATCTCAATTTCGATTAATCATTTGTAATAATTAATACCTCTAGATAGGAATTTTCAGTCATCCTGACCTTATCTTAAAAAAACTTCGATCAATTTCCATTAGTATAGTTACATACTATTATCATACGTATTATGCACATATGCCATATTTCAGTCGACTATTATCATATGTATCATGCAAATATGCCAAATTACAGGAAAGCGAAAAAATATATTATAAATGATATCTGGATGTATTTACTGTTACAAACGTGTTAAAAAATAATCTCTGGGCACAATTAAATATTCCATAGAAGACCAAAATAAGTAATATCTAGACTGTGAAAAAATATGTGCTACATTAGTTAGTTAATTAAAAAATTATTACATACGGCGAGTGCTATCGTAATACGAAACCGTCGTAAAAAGCCTATCATTGGGATTTATGATTGATAAAGGTTTCTAAAAGGTTACTGTCCTGTTTAGTACTTCTGATAGAAGAAAACAAAGTAAGTGGTAAATCTACGTAAGTAGGTAAATACATTTTATCGTATTCACAGAGTATTTACTTTTTTTTGAAGTAAAGCTGCAAACAACTACCTTCCAAAAGAACTGCGGAACACAGGACTGCATATTTTAACTTTAATCTGTTTTTGGATTTTATAGCTAATCTCAGAATATTTATAGGTCTGATTACCAATATGTATTCAAATTTTCCCCATCTCTCTCAGTTATTTTGCAAAAGCCCTTTTCCAAAATAACTGATTTCCCCCCCTCCCTCAGTTATTTGGAAATACCCTAGCAAGTAAAAAAATATATTAGAATAAAAAAACAATTATATGATTTTAAAACATTATAAATACATTAAAATGACGTTAATAAATAAATTGGAAATAATAAATATTTTTGTGCTATCTTGTTTTTTTTTTAAAGAAGCTCCTATTGAAAAATGTTTGCTTCAAATTTCGAATGTATCATCTCGCTTTAGTAAGCAACAATAGTCTGCCGTCATTCTTTTATTCCACCTTTCCTGATAGCGACGTTTTATCTCTTTCAAATCCTGATGAAATCTTTTGCCTTGCTCTTCACTTACAGTTCCCAAGTTGTTAGAAAAATAGTCTAAGTGCGAATCAAAAAAGTGAAGTTTAATGCTCATCAAACATCCCATTTTTCCAAAATTTTCAATCATTTTCTTCACAATTGCCTAATAATTTGGACTTTTATAGTTTCATAGGAAATTGTCCACTACTTCCTGGAAAGTTCTGAAAATTTTTCATCAAAAGTGTCTTTCATAAATTTTCTTATGCCCGGGCCAAGAAAATACCTTCTTTCACTTTAGCTTCAGAGATGAAAATTTGATGTAGATATTTAAAACCTTCTCCTCCTATATTCAGCGCCTTCGCAAATTTTTACATAATTCCTAGTTTTAAGTGTAAAGAGGGTAGCAAAACTTTGCCGAGGGATACAATTTTGTGTCACAACATTTTTTAAAGTTCTCGGTGGCCACTCTCTCTTCGTCCAATGTTGACTTCTGTCTCGACTAACCCACTCGCACAGAAAGCAAGGGCATTATGAGTAGCCAATTTGTTGACCGAGCAGTATACTTAAATTTCAGTTCTCCACAGACAATTCAACCGTGTTGTAAATATTTTATTTTATCCAACACACTTTTCACATTGTCGTGACATTCTTTAAAATATACAGAATTGGCGACTGGCAGTGAAACGTACATTGCCATTTTGCAAAAACTTCGCATTGATGAGTCTATTAACAATCTCCATTCGTTTGCGTTATATTTGATGTTAAACGTTTTCTCTAAGCCAGAAATGTTTTTGCAATACACTAGATCACGATCTTCAGCAAAATGATTACCAAAGTATTTTTCTCTGTTGCGATACCAAGAAAATGAGGCGCCAGGAGCAAGCATATTCTTTCCCGATAGTCTTGATCCGAGGGGTTTTGCTGTATCTTTTGGCAGGCTTAGATCTCTCGTTAAGTTGTTCAGTTCTGATTGTGAAAACAACTGTGTTCCACTTACACTTGTCTCAAATTAAGCTTCAGGTTCAGATACCTCTTTGACATCACTGCTCATGTTTTCAGCTTGCACTGATTCCAAATATGGAGGTGATGGCGGTGCAACGTGTGGGTCGTGATGAACCGCGTGTGTTACCGATTGCGAGGTTGGATATACCAGGTCCTTTTTTGTATTAGAATTATAGCTTGTTGTCTGGCAATATCAAAAATAAAAGTCTTCAGTGTGATTTTGAAATTATCTCCATAACATATGTGATTGTAAATCAAAGGTATTGTTCTGCCATTTTTACCACTTTCGAAGTTCACGAACGCATGTCGCACAAACTTTATGTGGGATTCACTGTTTGCCTTGGTTAGCGATTGCTAGGCCGAAATATATATTATAACTATTACTTATGAATTCGGTAATGTTACGATGCAATTTTGTCAGTATAAACTGACCACAAACATAACAAAATTTGTCCGGTGAGTTTAAACACTTCCGCGATGACATCTTTTAAGTGAGCGTTACGAATAGCACGGAAGGACTCATTTTCTAAAAACAATAATATTTCTATTTATACAAAAAACTAATAATCTATCGTCATTAAACGTCTATTTATTTAAGTTAATTACGGTTAAATGAGGTCTTTAGCAAATTATCTAAAAATCCACCTTCTTTCCAATAATGTGGGTATGTCACTTTGTTAATTACATTATATTTCACTATTTATGAGATCTTTTTCATTGTTGTCTACTGTAACCATTCAATGCTTTTTGTCCAATAAGAAACAATTAAAATAAAATATCAGTTCTTGACCAGGTAGGCCTAGGTACTTTTGGCAATAAAAACTGTTGAATATATTTGGCGTTAATTTTGTAGAAATTCATTATTCACAATTAAATGAAACTAAGTGATGTAGTATTATTTCTACTTTCTTTAATTTCTTTACCACGACCTCGGTTTTGTTGTATTACATCTTCAGGTGGGATATTAGCAAAGATCTTTGCTAATATCCCATCTGAAGATGTTGTAATACAACGAAATCTAGGTCGTGGTAAAGAAATTAAAGAAAGTAGAAATAATACTACATCACGTAGTTTCATTTAATTGTTAATAAAAACTGTGCTAAATAATTAAACATTCTGAAGTAATGGAACTTTTTTCTAAAATCTACAAAAATCAGATCTATCAAAATCAAATCTGAAAGGGGAAAGCCATTGCAGACCTGCCGATTATGACAAATTTCTTCAAACTTCGTATTCCAGTCTAATTGTAGTAAGTGAAGAAATATAGACCATTATACAAGATATTATGTATTTAAATAATCAATGGATCAAGATCTGTTGCTTATAAGTTAATTAGTACCACTTGAGTCTCGCATGATATTGATACATAAAAAGGAATCATTAAAAATGAAATAATTTGTTATGTATTATACACAGATTAGAACTTTTGCTGATTAGCCATTTTTAAAATAGTATGTGGAGATTGTACAAATATTTTGTCGGACGAATCTGTTATTACAAAAAGTAACTTTTAATGTTTTTAATATAAAACTAAGAATGAAATAAATAGTGCTTCACTATTACTTATAAAAAAATCCATATTGCAATTTCGATTTTTTTATTATTATTTCTGTTAAGGGCAGACGGAATTTTCCAATTGCTAGTCTTTTGAATAATAAGATCTTTAGTTTCTAAACTAATTGAAATGTGTCATATAATCACATTGTAATAAAATTCGTTACTTTCAATAAGTGCCTCACGAATTAATCTGTACTTACAAATATTACTTTTAACATATTTTATAATAATTATAATAAAAGGTCGGAGAAAAATATTCATCTAAATTTACGAGTTTTAGGTATTCAGATATGCATTCTACTTCCACGGTTATACTGAATCATTATTCAAATGAACAAAAATTATAAGCAGTGCTCTTTTTTTATTATATTCTATGAAAAATAGTAAGACAATTATGCGTCTTATGATGTTCAATAAAATAAAAGATATTCTAGTTTTGGAATGCGAGATATCGATAAAATATTTAATGATTATTTAACTATTTGAAAAACAGATAACTGTAGTAAATTAAATAATTAAAACGTGTGAATTTGAAAATATTTAAACGACCTAATGGGTTATTTAAGACATGCGACCTAAAAGTTAACTTCAAATAGCAGTTAAATTTAAGTTGAATATGCAACGGAGAAGTTGTCAGTGATAGTTTAATAATTATTGCATTCAACTAATAAAAATGCTTGTTTTTTTAGTGCGACTAAATATGCGTGGAATGGTCTTAATTCACTAGCATTAGGTTATACTTAATAAGAAAACTTCACGCCAATAATTGCCATCAGCTGAAAAAATTTTGAGATGCGAAAACAACACTTTGAATATAAATTTTATATAAAGGCATTTTGCATCTAAAAATTTATTTTAATGGTTATTTTTACGCAAGTTCATACATAATTAAACAAATATAAGTAGTTAGATAATTTGAAATACAATCCCATAAGCATATCCATTAATTTATATTTTTGTCAATTTTTATGTAATACATTACTTCTCTTTGTAATTACGTCGTTGAATTATTGATGTGTAGGTGGCTGGTTCTTTATTTAGAAAATGCTATAAAATAGACTGACAAATTTAATTCTAAGACTACATAATTATAATTTTTCTAACTATATACGCGCAAGTCAATTTTCTAATACAAATGCGAGTGTCACGAAATGGATTGCGTGTAATCTTTACCAAGGGCTAAACCACTAACAAGTGAGAATATGTAGTGAACATGTGAAAAGAAATATATGTATCAAATTAGGGATATGCGTGTAGTTTAAATTTAGTTCAAATAGTTTTTTCAAAATATTTATCAACCAGACGTTATATTTAAGCCAAGGTTTTCTTAATTAATTCCTTTTAAATTTTATAATTTAATAAAAAAAAGTTCGACGGACATTTAAAATTGGTGAAATGCAACACTATTGGTTAGAACAAAACATCACGTCAGAATCTATGTCGATAGACGGTAATTGGATGGCAAAAGATCCGGAGAGTAGGCGGAGTGTGAAATAGCATACTCCATACAAGTGAAAATAGTTTTTCACGCATTGCTTTTGCTACGTGAGGTCGGGCATTGTCATGTAATAAATAAATTTTGTTTCGATTTGGAGGAAGTTTAGCGGTGACTTTGCTCAATTATTCACAATAAATCTTAGCTGTATTGAAAAAAGAGTTTTCATTGAATGACTCCATTTACACCCCAGCATGCGTTCAAAAGGATATTTTGTCCAATATTATATTTGGATTTAGATACATATTTTGCTCCACCTTCTAGTCAGTGGCGTTTATTCTAAAAATTAACATAAGCTTTTGATATCTTGTAACTAGATATTTTAGCCTCTTATTCAGTAGCTCGAAGCAAACATTAAATCTCCTGTGAATTTGAAACGTCGTTAGCTCATGGCTACCAAACGAAACATTTTCACATCTTTCACAGAGCAGACATTGTTTTTCCGTTGCATTTAAGGGCTGATTACTCAATTACAAACTGAACAGACGTTTGAATGCCGAAAATACCCTTTATATGCCCTACAAAAAATATTCAAGCGAAAGTCTGACGGAAAACACACACACGCATAAATATATATGTGTGTGTGTGTGTGTGTGTGTGTGTATGTATGTGTGTGTGAACACATGTATTAAGTAGATATATAACTGATATATTTATTCATTGTGGTAAGACAAACATTTTTGTTGTCAATAAATATTATGTAAAAGGTGTAACATAATGTTTTAAATAAATTGGAGATTGGTAAATGACATTTATGCACTTAATGAGTATACAGAAAATCCTGCTGAACTTGTCTGTTCATAACAAAATTCAGAGAATAGTATTTAAAGCACCAATAACTTTAAGAAAGAATAAAACAATGGGTATTATCTTCTGATGAAACGTTGAATTGTAATTTAGTGATTGGAAAAGCTATAAGTTTCAAAATGTTCTTGATTAATGTTTTTCCTGAAAAATATTATGAAATATGAATATTTTTAGGCCTTGATTGGAAACGACTTAAAAATAACACGCTCGTGGAAAGATACATACTCTTTTATTTTGAACGTACGAATCAGTTAATTATGCTCGTCGAATGAAATTCTCTATTTTCAATTGTGTTGTGGTAATATCATTGATACGTTAAGAGTACTGACAAAAAGACAACAGAGATCATAATCCAGCAACATAAGGTTTGATAAGTACTGTAACCCCAATTAGTTCAGATATCACTATTGAATAAAATATAAGGTTCTAAACATATGTTATATTCTCGAGTGAATTTGTGCTTTACATACTTCGATTCATTTATCAGAGATAAAAAAGGCAATAGAGTTCGAAAGTATCGATCAGTGCTATTTATTTATTACCAGAAAATGTTTCTCCGATTTGAATAAAACTAAAAGCGTTACTCTTAGTTCGAGGGGATAATTCTTTAATTGGGAAGTGATTCCATTATATGTAAATTTAACGTTCCTAATTTTCTGCCTCTTTTGATTAATAGCTTTTTAACTAGAGTTTATTTTTACTGTGTAAATGTTATTCGCAAACAAAAATGTCTTTACATGCATTATATGGGATTCGCCGGTTCAACCCTTTATAACCGTTAAGTTAATTCCGAAGCTTCCCAGAGAATATATTGCTCGATATTCATATTTTAATTCAGGGGTATAATGGATATATTTGACAATGAGAATGAAGGTTTATGAGATCGAGCGGCTGGGGCTTTACCAAACTGCCTTGCTCATTTGGCCAATGGGTCTGAATAATTTTCAATTTTGGAATGAGTTTATTTATATTTATCTCGTTAATTTTTAGACATTTACATTAATTTTCTAATTAACTGAATCTACTAACCGTTTTAAAGGGTCAAGCGAACAAAATTATGAAAATGATATGCCATAAGTGTGAAATTTAGCTGTAAAAGATGTGCTAGGTGATTAAATATTGAGAAATATTATTAGTTTATGTAAATAGTTTAATGGATTACCATGAACAATTGAAAGTTTATATGTACTTAAGTATGTACGGAAGACGTAAGGTACAAGTTGTACTCATACATAATATTTTAATTATTTTTATTTTCATTACAGAGCTTAATAATTTTTGTTATCTTTTCATCCAGTAGTTATAGTATATCGTAAGGTCTATATTGAATTAATAAAATCAATGATATTAGTAGCCTTGTCAGCTGAAACTTATTCAAATTAAGAAGTAATATTTTATTCGAGAAAAGAATTCGTAATAATTCTGACAGTAGCAATAATATACTCTAGAGAAAAATTCTTAGGAGAAATTAATTAAATAAACAAAGAGACAAACAAAAAGGATTATGGATTTCAGGAAAAATAATAACAAAACTTTTTTTCTATTCGACCGCGAAATTTTCACTCTCTTAAATATTTTCTACATAGTAGAAAATAAATTTCTGCTGTATCGATTACAAAAAAATCAGCTAAATTCATTGTTACTAATAGTCTTAAATGTTCAGATATAAACAGTTTTAACCGACACCAAAAAATAAGGTATCTGAAATTATAAAAAAAAGTATAAACCTTGAGTAAATAAATGGAATCTTTTAGAAATTTAATCATTCAAAATATATCAATTTATTTTTTTGTAGTTTGTCTGTGTGTGTCATTAAACAGAACCAGTTAAGGTGGCACACAAAAAAAATTGTCGTAGTTTTACCTGTATGAGGAGGTACGTAAAACAGTTTTAGTGGTTTGGTTTATATTACTTGAAACCCCATTTGAAATTAAATGGAAACAAATTTCGAAAGGTCGAAAATGGAAAAAATATTCTGGCTGTTATATACGGTGTTTCAGGCTTCCAAAGAATAGTTTTGAAAATAACTTATTCTCTATGTCATATAATTTATATCTTCTTACTCATATAGTTTATTATTAAAGTTAAAATACAAGGTTTCCAGTTTTGCAATTACGCAGTGATTAGATTGTTTTTTGACATTTATATCGTGTTATTTTGATAATGACTTCGTGTATTTCAATTTTATTTATTCGTTTTTCTGAGGTAATATTTCCCTAAATACCTTTTAGGACATACTGAACTTATTAGTCATTTATTAGAAAACCCATCTTTTCTTCCAATACAGGGTTTCCTCTAATATTCGGAAAGGCAAATATTTCCGAGTCACTTTAAGATGAGACTTCGAATTTATATACAAAAAAATGATCTTGAAAATGTTAGGTGCGTGGTTTCCAGTTATGATTTCCGACTATCTTCGACGATTACTCTTACTGATAAACAAAATTCAGGGACATGCCGTACATATTGGTTTAAATCAAAGTGATGTTTTTTAAATTTAAAATGATGTATTTCAAATTGATAGTAAAACAGCAGGTTATTAAAAATGCATATTCATGAGAAACTTACTCCAGTTATTCGTACTTCTTTATGCACCGGACATAACGGGTTGTCTGTCAATTTCATTTGTTCGCCCGAATTGCCCTTCTTGAATTTATAATTTTCTATTAAAGTTTATCTTTGCCTGGGCTTTATGGCAGGTGCGCATTATGGCTTCGTCTCCGTTTAATTACGTATCTTAGCTATTCAAAGAAATTGCTTTATGAATATCGGATTGACTTGAGTTCTGCAAAACTTAACGAGCATTAATTAAGTCGAAAACTTTGACATTTCCGAAGCTTTAACAGAGTAAATGTATAAGTTTAGCTATTAGACACTTTTTAATTAATATTCACAACAAAAATATAAGGTGAAAGTATATTAGGATATTTAAACCATTGAAAGACTATTTAAAATATGTTTGTGTATATAGAAAAATATAATATTCGAAGGAAAGTACATAGACAATTTAAAAAATGGTGGTTTTTAGGGGTCCTTGTCTTCGTTTTTTATCGTAACTGAGTAAAAAGAAATTAAAATTTTAATAACGGAGGCTAAATAATTTTCAAATAATTCTTATCATTAAGTATGAAAATAGTAATATTTTTTTAAATTATTCTAATTAGGGATCGATTTGAATGGAATCGCTAGTTGTACTTAATATACATTTGTTGCTATACTATGCCTTAATTCTCTTATCACAAAGACAAAAAACATTTCTCAGGTTCATGACATTTCCATAATTTTTGTGTTCTTTATTTACACCGAATATATTACATAATTTTTCATAAAAAATGATAGTTAAGAATATTTTGAAAATAGATAATTTTCAGAAAAAAATGCGTGGAAAATCAAACAGACTTAAAAATAAAACATTACAGATAGTATACTTAATACAAAGAATGGCACTCTTGTAATAAAATGAAAAAAAATATTAAGTATGTGTTAAACTTATTTTTTCTAGATTAGTTCCAATTTTCAAATTTAGTACCTATTGATATCAAATCCATAGAAAAGTAGAAAGAGTCGTGTCAGTAAACTTTTTTTAAGTTGTAACGATAACAGGTCGAATTAAATGTGCTTACAATATGTTGTATTCACTCTCGAGTCATTATAAGGTGAGACACAACTTTTAAATATTGATTCAATAAAAATCTAAACCTCGAAGGCTTTTAACTGCTCAATCTTACCCTTTTCATGCGCTCAGGTCTAAGAGAACTACAAAGCTACTAACACTAACGAAAACAATATGCAGAGGGCTATTAAAGCCTATATATTATTTTCGTATTTTTTCAACTATAAAAGTCGTCACATTTAGGCTTTTGGCTTGTTGTTCTTTTGAACACCTAAAAAACTTTTACAATAATTTTGCATGTACAACGCATTTAGTGTGTCTTTTATATGGGAAACAGCAGATTATTTTCGGAGAAAATGCATCATAGCTCAGCGTTACGACCAGAAGGCTTACAGAAATATCTCGAAGATGTTCTTCATTCTAAATTTCGGCAGATTCTCTCTTGAAATCGAAGAAGTATTACAATGGACATAATGAAAGAAAACTAGATGCCGTCTCGATTTAGTTCGGGGGACTGCAAGGCTGAGCTCACTTCTCCTACAGACAAATATAATATGACGAACGTTTTTCCATCGTTGATGCAGAAGAATTGAAATAATTGAAGGCAATTTCAATTTTTATCGGAGAATAATAATAAAATAATAAACATGTTAGTCAAGTGTGGCGTCGGAACTCCTTGCTAAAATCCATGTATTACATTTTGATGACACAACTGCAACATCGACATTTTGGATTGATCGGCATGTCAGGTGCATCTATTACATTTTGATTACACAACCGTATATCAAACAAACGATAACTTAGCACCTATACGAGAAGTATTTGTTACGTGCGATTTGGCTTTTAGCAACACAAAAGTGCTTATATCATTAATCATTTTTTACATGTCAGAGCCCTTGTCCTTTCTGCCAATATATTCTCTTTAATCCAGGAAAATATGGTATCGACATTCGGATCTTATGTGAAAGTGAAACAAGCTACTACTGGAAAAGTGTATTATATCTAGGCATGGAGGGAAATATAAGAACCATACATCTTGGACAGAGTGTAGTGAAACGATTAATGATATAATTAAAAAAATTGGAGATAATATTACATAAGTCCAGAATTTTTTATAAAATTAACTTACGATTCAATGTCAAAGGATTGATTTTAAAGATTTGAAAATTGTTGATACCATCAAGGAAAAGGAAAGCGAATTGCGTAATCTACAGCACTGTGAACCTGCTCTAATATTGCTTGTATTTACAAAAATCATGATCATCACAACTTATTTGTAATGGTTGTTGTGGGTGCAGGACTTGTGGGTTTTTCTTGAATAAATTAATATAAAGGAAACAGGACTATATCATACAATGTACTTTATATTAAATAATGTTCTTTATATAATGCAAGTTTTCTTTGTATTTTGCTTAATTTCAACTACAAATTTTACATTTTAAAAGCAAGCAAAAGCTAAACGGTCTACGGGCCTGAAAATCCAATCCTGTGGAAAATGTTACTAAGGTTTTGCTGCAACCAAATGGTTAGATCCATTACGACCAATACTATATATGCACGTGCTTGTGAAACAACGGCATTCTTATGAGGCTTTCGTATAAAATGGATTTCGTAAGGGAATGTCACTATTTTATGTGCTTGGACAGATTTAACAACGTAGAAACGGCTTTGAGTTAGAGCTTAATTCAATAAAGACGATGGGAAAGCTCCGGCAGTAGGTGCGATAGCGATTTAGAGCGGATTATACTAGGGACGTATATAAGACGTCGACAAACATTGAATAAATTTTAAATTAATTGTGTTAAATATTGTGATTTAAGGAAATCTAATAATTTGTCATTTCCGTACGTGTATTTGTCAGTCTCAAAGTTGTTTTATAGTTTTAGACCTGTGTGCGTGAGATTTCGCAAGTAGATGCTTTAAATGGAGATTACAGACGACTTCATATAAAGGATTAGCAATATGTAAAAATGTCACCGATACATGTTCTGTCTTATTATCTGTCGTTTACGTGTGTAAAGTAATACGGTAGTACAAGGCATTGTTCTTTCATTGTTATTTTTATTGCTCATTCGTGCTGTCATGAATTGCATCGAATAAATTATGGTATAATGGCAATTTACTAAATGCACATACTGCAGGTAATCATGGTATTTAACTAAATAATTATAGCAAATTGTCCTAATTACAAACATTATTAAAATTTAATGTGTACTGCAATCAAATTATAATTTTGAGGAGTGACAGAATTTTGTGTACTGTACTGAAAATCAAAAGGAAAACATCCACAGCAGAGAACAAGTAAAGTAAACCCTGTTTGAATTTGTGTTAAAGCTTGTAACGTATGAGCTTAAACCACCGCGATAGGATGAAATGAATGAAGAACTGTAAAGTGATTGTGGGAAAAAAGAAGATATCAAAATATTTTTCTTATTTTTAATAAATTATTATCCTATTATTTCTCTCAAAATATTATTATACAAACTAATTTCACTTTTAATGTTCTTGATGGCCAGCCACTCTATTTTTTTATTTAATTCTTGTAGCTTTTGGGCAACTGCTCCCTAAAAAAATAGGAAACAACTCGTGTTTTATAAATTTACAATGCGAATAATTTAGAAACTAAAAAGTCAATGACGAAAATATACTTTAGTATTCATTATATACTTATTGAAATGGTTGCAAATCTGAACTGAATGGTCGCTTTGTATTACGTATTCAATTACTTTTCATATTTACATCTATTTTCTTGTTTTTTATTAAAATTTTACAATGACGATACTAATTTTCTTCATATTTTATTTTCGCAAGTAATTAAGATTACTGCTATACTTCGCTTACCAAGAAGATATTGTTTTAGGGCAATTAGTCCGACTAATCAACTTGATTTATTAATGTGCATTGAAAAAAAATTACACAAATTACATCGATAAACTTTTACTTATTTACGTAGACCCGCTTTTATCTCTGAAGCATTTTGTATATATGTATAGTAGACGTTATTCCTGTAAACATTGCATTGTGCACTGTTGGCTTAATTTTACATATATTTAAAGCTTGGTACAAAGCAATAAAAAAATAAACAATGCGTATGATGATACCAAGCCGATTTTCTCAGTTATCGCTACTAAACGATATGATATTTTAAACTTAGTTATCGCATTTGTTTTGTACAGTTATATGTAGTGATAAATATATACGATAGAAGCAAAATTTCTTATATTTAACTATGCCCACTGTTTCTTTTCTACCGACCTCAAAAAGAATGTTAAATTGAAGTCCATAGATTAGTAGATAAATAATAACTTATTTTACTTGCTTCCGATCTATAAATAAAGGATGTATTTATAATGTGAAATAATTTTTTTTCATTTCTTGGTTTCTCTTTTTCTTGGAGGGTTTTGTTTTTTGGTAGAGTCATTTTATTTTATATTTTTTAGTACGTTTTTTTATTCATTTTGGGGCTTATGTTACAGAAACTGTTACAAACTCACGTAGAATTCTATACCACCTTATCCATTAATATCGAAAGAGGTACTTCCGGCGTTTCTGAGTGCATGTATATATATATATATATATATATATATATATATACATATATATATATATATATATATATATATATATATATGTATGTATACGTTTATATATGGCTACACCGTAGTTTACGGTTCATGCCTTTGTATATACCTGTACTATTTACCTACCTCTTTATATCCTAGTTGTTTAGTGTCATTTTTGTACACATGTATAATACATATTGACTAATCCCTTAATTACTTCATGTCTTTGTGTATACCTTTCTTTCTTACATCAAGACCAATCAAATAGATCAAAACTTGGCAGGTGTACTCCTCATAATTGTGGCGATCCTGTCACTGTCTTTCTCCTCCATCAGAAGACCCTGGCCACCATTTACACTAATGGTCTCCTCAAAGAAAATCAAATATGTTTAAACATGATTAATCCACTTCCAGTGACGAGAAGTTTCATCCCGTTTGTCTAGTTCCATCATCAGGCCTTGGCAACTATGTATGACTAAAGTTTTTATGAAGAACCTATGACCAGGGGGCTTAAACACCTTAAATTTTGCGAATTATTTTTATTCTTTGAGGAATTTTACGGTATACTTCCGTGATTTATAATCAATTCCTCACCATGAGACTACCAAGAAAGTACGCCCTACCACTTAATAAAATTATTTCGATATCGGTATAACCAGTAAAAAGTTTTCAGAGAAATCTCCCTTATTTATGCCCGTGAACAAAAAATATTTTAAACTGCACACACCAAATGCCAGAAATGTAAATAAAAATATATGTCACATTGACGTTAAAGTACATTTCTTTTTAATATTTAACGTGGCTTTATAATATTCAGTAATGTTTATACTGCCTTTTTTGTTATCCATTTATATTTTCTTTAAGAAAGCAATACTTTACATTGTTAAAAACATTAAACCTCTAGAGCTGAAAAATTCCCCTGATGAACATCCTTTCTTTTCCAATTTTTTAATACTAATTATTTTTATGGTAAAGTGAGCTGAGTGTCAATTTTTCTCCAAAATCCTTGAATACTCACGATAACCAGATTTTTCACATAATTTGTCTATAAAGATTAGTAATGAATAATATTTACATCATGATATATATGTACTACTTCTTTATGGGTAAGTTTGCGGCATAGAAACTAATTGTAAATTGTAAGTCCGAAATAAATAGGCGCACTCAGCGGCAATTAATATTACAAAAGCATTCCAGGCGCGCCCGAAATTGAAAAGAAGTGATGGAATTAATGATCACAAAATATTTTGAACCGGAGAACACTGTCATTAGACGAGCTTCATTTCAGGCAATTTTGGTGATATATTAATCATGAGTATGAGAAATAAAGGCGCGAAACGCTCGCCGAGTCGTTGCCCAGCGAGTTCGGCCAGGAGCACATTTTTGTTCGTTCGCACGTTACACTTGGGGATTAGGATCAGTAATTCATAAATTTTTTTCATGTTAATGCGGCGTTATGGCATATTTCATGTGACGCCAAAGGCGCGCAGTGTGGAATGTGCTTTTTAACCATATTTTAGCTGGAAAGTTCGCACGTTTGCGGTGAAATATAAGTAGCATCTATTTACGGCCGACCTCCATTATATGGATAGGTGTGATATGTAAAATATTTCAATCTTAGGTTTTTCCGTATGATCAGTTATTATTTAATCCATTATAAATATATTGTATCTACGAATTTATTATTTACTCGGTCTCGTTACGTGATTAGCAACATCATTAAAAACAAAAATTTAGTCATCATTTGATACAGATTGCAATAGATGAAAAAAAAATTGTTTTTGTTATATTACAATCTGTAAAACTTTGTTTTTTGATCTTATCATTTTATGTGTTTATAAAAATTTCAGCCAGGTATGTTAGTTTCCCCCCTAATTTAATTTATATTATTAATGTTACGGTTAAAAACGCGATACCCAATTAATTATCTAAAATATTAAAATTAATATAAATGCATTTTTCTTATTATTTGTTCATTTTCAATTCTATTACAACTTCTGCCTTCAATATAACTAAATGTTATTTCCATTCAAAAGAAAACACTTAAGGATAATAAAACTCACACTACGAAGATAACAAGTTTAAATGTACACGGAGTGCATACCCATTCCAAAAGAGAATGTTAGTGAACTAAGCAAAATTTTCTTTCCTTTTGTGATATGGATTTGTTTCATTTTTTTTATTTTCAATATATTTTTTTAAAATTTTTTTTACGCTTTAAACATACATAACTTCGATCATATAGGTTATATGTTATACTTAAGAATAACCAAAATAAGTAAGAAGAAATGTTTCAAATAATTTATAAATATAATTGTTATGTATAAAGAAAAATTTAGAAAAAGTTCAGTTAAGCAAAATACGAATTCCTTCTCCCGATATTCGTATTTAGGATTGAAGAAAATATGGTGGAAAAAATATCATACCTCTGATAAATAACAAGCGATATTTTTTTTCTCTTCAAAATTTTACAATTTATAATATGGAAATAAGAGTATAACATTAATATTTCTTTGATTATTTATCGTGACAGTTTATTAATTTGATATCGTGACTATAATATATCATTTCATTATATTGTGAAATAAATGTGATGAGTTTTATCAATAATCCTGAAATGATTGAGTATGCATTTTTTGCCTCGCTACTTTGATTGAGAAATTGTTTGGTTTCTTTATTGGTTGGTTTCTTATTTATGAACATTAATATTATTTTTCAGTGTTTATTTTTTTTGATAATCCATATCTATTTAATTTATTACTGCAAGTTGACAAAAATAATTTTGCAGTTTACGGCATACAAGGTGAAAAAATTAGAGGAAGAGAGATTTATTTCATTTCTGGGTTCACTATATTTCTCTCACAATAGTTCGCAAACTAAAGAACCTGCAGTACTGTGGCACAAGGACGGATAGCGAAACTGCATGGACGTGATAAATTTATTTATGTTTTACCTACAGAAAAATTAAAATCACTTAATTATTATTCCCAACTAAATCAAATTACGTTACGTCTTCTTCATGTGATACGTAGTTCTTCAGTTGCGAACTGTTGTGAGGAATTTTTTTTAAATCTTTACAAATTACACACCTGAAAATATTGTCATACAACGAAACCTAGTCATGGTTAAACATTTCAATAAAGTAGAAATGATACTACGTCACGTAGTTCATTTAGTTGTGAGTAAAAATTACATTTTATTAAATTTCTACAGAATTAACGCCATATATATTCAAAATCATTTCGTTTTAAATTTTTTTAAACGCCCCGGGTTTTATGTGGATAATTCTTTTCTATTTGGCAGAATTTATCGTTTCAAGTGGAGCTGGATTTTAATAAATTTTTGTTGCATATTATAGTCTTTTTATTATTAGGTTGGTAACTTATAAACTCGTCACTTTCTTCGACCAATTTCTGATTTCTAAAATGAATTCAAAGAACTCTTCTTTCACAAATTTTGTTTAGAGCCAAAAGCCAGCAAAGCATCACGCAACAATACGCAACGATAGGTAAAGGTTTACTTTCTTACGATAAAGCCAAGCACTGGTTCCAAAGATTCAAAGAAGAGAATTTTGTGCTGTCCGATAAACCTCATCCATAGCGACCTTCTACAATTGATTTAAAAAAAATTAAAAAGCCCCATTGAAACAGATTCAAGACTAAGGCAATTTTGCGTTGTTTCGCAGAGCTATTTTCATTCTCTTATACTGAAAAAGAAAAACAACTTCATGCTTTGAGAGAGAAGTGAAAATATTTCGTTTACCTACAACATGAGCTAACATTTTTTTAATTTCAGAGGAGATCTAATGTATGCTTAGAGCTACCGAGTTCCCATAATACTAACCAGAAGCTTAAGTATCTGGTTACAGGAGATGAAAAGTTGGTGGCTAAGGTTAATTTTGACGTAAACGCCAGTGACTAGAAGCTGGAGAAAAAAGGCGTATCTAAGCCGAAATATAATATTGTACAAAAGACATTTTTTTGTGGATGGTGGGGTATAAATGTAGTTATTTATTGGAAACTCTTTCAAGCTAAGAGTACAATTACAGCTAAGATGTATTGTGAATGTGGTGCGGGCAAAGTCGCCGCTAAGTTATCTTCAAATCAAAGCAAAGTTTATTTTTTACATGACAATATTCGACCCCACGTAGCAAAAGTCACGCGTGAAAATCTACTTTTACTTGAATGGAGTTATTACTTCGCCCACCGTCCTCTTCAGATCTTTCGCCATCTAAACACCATCTGTTTTGCTCTGTGTCTAATAATTCATGGCATATAAAATTTAAAGACGAAAGTCATATCAAAATCGAACTTCACTTTTTCAGTCACATCCTAACTATTTCTACAAGGATACAAATTTAGCTCTGCCGACAAGTTTTCGATACCGATGATGCTCATATAATTAACGAAACGAAAATTTTAATTATAAATTATTTTAACTCGATCGTAGTACGGTAAATTTTAATATTTATATTAATTACTAGTCTTTGGCATTTTGTGACTCAAATGGAAAACAATAACTTTATAAGTTTACTCTTATGCCCGTCTGTCCAACTGTTACAGCCATTTTTTTAGAAACTTCTTGGTATAGTAACGAGAAATTTAACATACTAATAAATCTTATTGACTAGTACATATCACACTAAAAACACTCAAAAATACGTACTCAAAAGAAATAATTCCTATATTCCATATAGTGTGTGGTTATCGTATGAGCGTGATAATTATGGGGATTCAAAAATATATTTTTTATAATTCTAGGTAATATATTTTTAGAAGCATACCAAAAAATACGCAAAAAATGTTATTTCTCCCTAAATTCAAAACGACTGAACTTAAAATCACGAAAGGTGATTTTTAGAAGGCAACGAAATAGTTACAGGCTATTTGCCATAATTTTTCATCATTTGCAAATAATTTATTCGCCACTCTAATAAGTAAATATCTAGTTAAATATACAGGTCATTTTGAAATTCATATTGAGCTAGGTTGTCCGTATTAACACTACTACAAATTACAAATAAAAAATGTCACTTCAAACGAGGTACAAAATCCCCGACAAATAAACTATATTCGCTCTTGGCTGGTTTACTTGTTGTTAATTATTGTTCATGTGGAGACATGTGCATCTTTTTTACTTCTTTAACCTACAAATTTGTATGTATATGTATATATATATATATATATATATACATATATATATATATATATATATATATATATATACATATATAGATGTCATTCTGACTGCCAAACTGTTATTCTGCCTGCTTATTTTTGTATATAATATTCGTTGCGTTAATATTTCACCTAAAGTTATTTTATATCAACGTAAGACGTTTTCTATGTTAAAAACCGACCAAAACAAGTATAGATGCGTGTCCCTTCTAAAATCCGCCAGGCGGATAAACTTTGGCTCGCACTGTAGCTATTCTCGGCCGTGATTAATATGTTGTCGACGCAGCCTGACCGGGACTCGCATAATGAAAATATTCCTCGGCAATAGGAAAATATTTTTTCAACGACAAACTCTGTCGAGTCTCATAATATATCGAAAAGTTTTTCAATATTTGCTGTCGGATTGGGTTTTAATTTGGTGTCGGATTGGGTTTGACTTGCGATTGTGTTTTAATTTAAGTAATTTAAACGCGTTTCGAAATTTCATCTATTTCAGGAAGTAATGTTTCCTATTTGGTAGGAAGTAACGTTAATCATAATAGTGTTCGAGTTTTGGTATTTACAAAAACCCTTGTATTTAGAAAATGTTTATAATGCGATTAAAAATTCGGACCCAATATTTACGTACTTGAATAAAAATAAAGCGATTCATAAAAATACAGATTTACTCAAAACGTGGGACATATGTAAATACCAGAAAGAATATTAAGAGAGATTCAAAAAAATCAGGCACGATTACATTTTATACCACAATAACTAATAATTTATAGTAAACTATCAAGCCACCTCATAACCGCATCCTTAAACAGTCGACAGTAAAATTGTAAAAACTAGAAGTTTCTTGCAACTCCGCCTAGATCAATGTAAAAAGGAAATGAAGTGAAGGCTGTAGGATATTTGTACTCTTTAGGGAATTGAAATAAACTATATTTTCATCCTCTTGTGTAACAACTAGGAACACAAAGCACTACCAAATCCGTGGCCGAAGGATTATCAGCATAATCATTTGTTGTTTAAAAAAATTCATGATCTAAAACAATTCTTTTTAGAGTTGAAAGGAATTATATGTGATCATGACAATTATATTTAAAATTGGAAGAAAAAAATAGATATAATAACCATATTACGAACATTTTCTTTCTTTTTTTTGTAGGTGTTCTTCTTCTTTGTAAAATATAGTCCTCTTTCAGGTTATGCCATCTCATCTTTTGATCTTGGCTAGTTTCCACCTTCTTCACTTCAGTTGTTTCGTTGACATCGTCATACCAACATATCTGTGGTCTACTTTGTGGCCGTCTTTCGCTCTCCGTCTGCATCCCATCACTGCCTTGCACCACGATCCCATTACTGCCTGCCTTGCCACATCAGCAGCCACTCCTATTTTAATTTTGCTGCCCATTTTGTAATGGCGCTTGTGGTCGACCTTTATGGTATTTCATCGTAACCCTTGAACCAAATGTTGTTTGTGGAGGATCTCTCTCGTGAACGTCCAGGTTTCTGCTCCGTGTGTGAGTACTGGTAAGATACACTAGTCATATATGCGACTCTTCTGTTCAACACTGATCTTCATATTGAAGGCGAACTCGAGTTTGGAATAGACCGCCCACGCTAGTCGTATATGCCTGCCAATTTCATCTGCCTGATTGTTCTTACCCGTTACCATTACCTGCTCAAGATACCCATACTTTTCCACTCGCTTAATGACAGTGCCATTTACATTCATGTTTATAGCACTATTTGCGCTATTATTCATGACAAAAATTTAATAAGTTTCCTTTTTTCTCAATGAGGGTTCAATGAGGCTTTTAAATTTTATTAAATCAATTGTAGGAGGTCGCTATGGATGAGGTTTATCGGAGAGCACAAAATTCTCTTCTTTGAATCTTTGGAACCAGTGCTTGGCTTTATCGTAAGAGAGTATACCTTTACCCATCGTTGCGTATTGTTGCGTGATGCTTCGCTGGCTTTTCGCCCTAAACAAAATTTGTGAAGGAAGAGTTCTTTGAATTCATTTTAGAAATCAGAAATTGGTCGAAGAAAGTAACGAGTTTATAAGTTACCAACCTAAGAATAAAAAGACTTTAATATGCAACAACATTGATTAAAGTCCCGTCCAGTTCACGTTCAAAGGCATCGCTACGTTCTCCTGTCCAAGTCCAAGATAGTCCAAGTCCAAGATTGTCCAAAACTATAAAGTCTCGGACTATCCGAAAATAGTGCAATGTCATTCGCGAATGTAAAGTTACTCAATCTCTTACCTTCTATATTATTGTCTAGTTCTTATAATATTACGTCATTCTCGTATCGTGGTCTCGAGGTCTCTCTGGCTTTCTGAGAATATTGCGATGTCATCTGCAAATCTAACGTTACCTTCCATATTATTGTTCGATTTTTATAATACTACGTTTTAAAATGTCCTTTAGTATAATAGTGAACAACTTTGGAGAAGATATGTCTCCCTGTTTTACTCTTCTCCAAATCTTGACTCATTGGGTTTCTGGTGGTAGGTTTACTTTCAAAGTTGCATCTTGATAGATGTTTTATATAAAGTTGATAGAGCGGTAATCGATAAGGGCATTTCGAAAAAAATGAAGTACTGGCGAGGATGTACCCGGGATTAAGAAGATATAAGACATTTTTACTGACAGTTTTATAAGTACGAATTCATTATACGAAACGATTAGGCAATTTCGTTTTAGTTAAATCAATTTCTGCGTAATGAGTAATTGATTTAGATGTGCCCTTATCATATAAGATCAAGGGATTTAACAATGCCTTGGTACGCTAACTTTAATTTGAAGATGTTTTGGATTCTATGGAAATAATCGTGAAATATAATTAAATGATATGCTCACTGCTTAGTTCATTGCAAAGATAATATTAATGCAGTTCTTAATTAATAGAAATATAAAATACTTAACATATTGTGGACTTGACAATTTGACGCTAAACGTGCGCCAGCTGATTCTTAACATAAAATATTACAATTACCCTGCAAATTGTAAATGTCATATGTCTAGCCAATGGCCTTAAATACATCACATGAATTGAAAAATATCTCGTCTTCCCTTCGTAATATATTAATAATATACTAAATACTCGGCACGCGATTCCACTACACACTCAAAGTTACAGAAGTAATTTAGAAAATGTTTATGAGTGTCTGAATTTTAATCAAATTGTCTCTTAGGATAATGTCTCGAAGTTTGAATTAAGAATTTGAATGACACTTTGTAATATTAAAAGCATTAAAAAAAATTATTACATTCAGTTGCGAGTTAGTTGCTTAATTATTCTTTATATTTTTGTTAATAATATTATTTCGCAATTTCCGACCATTAGACTGTCCGTCCAAATATAATACCGTCATAGCTCTTTCAGTTTAAGACCTATTATGAGGATATATTATAAAAAAAGCATTAAGAAATTACGTGAATGAAAAGAAAAAATATTAAAATTTTATCGAAATATCGAAATTTGCGATAAAAATGTTTACTCAATTAATAAAGTTTTTATAGAACACATCTGGTTCAAGAGATTTTATAAAAACATCAGAAACATCTCGTATTTTTTTTTAATCTTCTTAGCCTTTCCTAGTGGTCGGTGATATCCTACCTTATCACTTGTTTATTCAGCCACACTTTTCACGTAAACCATCCCTCCTCGTCTGGTTTAAAAGTTAGTGCAAAATTACAGTTAAAAATAAGTATTTTTTGGTCCTCTTTGTTTATTTTATAGTAATTCTAGTATATGGTCGGACAAATTACTGGCCTCAAATATCCGTTCAAATAACCGAAATGTTATTAATTTAGCAGTTCTTGGTAAAACAATATTCGTTTGCGATTAAAAAGCTGTTTTCGGACATTTGCATTACGGCACATAGTAATATTAATTCAGAAGTACTTGGTAAAAACAGACATGAATTTAAATAACTCGTATTTTTGTAGAATTGTTGCATGTATACAATTTTGTGTCATGTTTATTGTCGCATCCAGAGATCACGATAAAAGTTCACGTTCAAATAATTTGGAAATGTTCAGTGGTTTTGTAGGTTTGGTTGCAATTTTAAATGATGCATGAAGTTATATTTCAATTCAAATTCATTTTTTAAAGAGAAGTCAAACCGTATATAAATTACGGACTAATTTTTGAAAGTAAGTTATATATTACATACGGCGAAATAAATAATAATAAGTATATAATTTAGGGAATGTTTATTGGGAAATTTGGGGGTTTCTTTCGATTAACTGTTGTAGGCTTAGCACAATCATTAAAACAGTTGAAAGTTTTAAGGGAAAATAAAGTATCAAGCAACGTTAATACGTCATTGCTATGACGATTCAACTGCTGGTGCTATGACGATTTAAATAACGAATGTCGGAGTGTTGTGCGAACTTTGATTAAAGGGAAATATCCAGAGGCATTTTATATTTATTTTTATGTTCATCAATGAATCCTCATATTGCAACAAGCCACATTTATCATAATACCGATTAAGGTTTTTTTTTCTGAAAAAATATTTTCCAGCATGCTTCCTTTTTGCAGATAATATTGTAAAAAAAACTCTCACTAGATCCATCTGCCGAGCCAAGGTAAAATTTTCAATGTACCGCGGGATGATTTTTATATATTTTGCATGTTTTTTGACGCTAAAACTACTTATCAGATTTATTTATTTGTTTATTTATTATTTACTTAGACAAAACGTTATGGGATAATCCAGATTACCTTTTATTTCTGTTTGCAAAATTTCATTTAAATCTGCCAACTACTTTTTGCGTGTACGAGTAATAGTATAGTTCCAACAAAGTAAATTAGATGGCGCTGAGTATTAATCTGAATCGCGGTTTAAGATGGTGTTATAAATTGTTATGAAGACGTCATTGAATTAATGTGTAACTTTTCTTTACATTGCCGTTGTGTGTCAGATTGCGTTTTGTTTTGAAAATTTGATTGGTTACTTTGGCTATTCTCACGGATTTTGATTTGCTTTTCAGATTGGTATAGTTGTTAGTTTAGTTTTCCTTTAATTTGTTAATGTCTAGGTGTTAGGATTTGTTTCTTTTGTTAGAAGTGTTTTTTGTATTTTTTTAGGTTTGTTGTGTGGGTGTTTAGATTATTAATTTGATGTATGGATTTTAATTAGGTTTACTTAGTATCTGAATAGGTAGGTCCTTTCTATTTGTGTTAGTGTAATCAAATAATCGCCTTTTTTATAATTTCACGAGGTAAACAGTAAAGTATTTACTAATTTTTAGTATGACACGTAAACGGAAATCAAACCTATCTCAAAGTTCTGCTAGAGCTCGAGCTATGAGAGTGGCTAGAACTCAAGAAACTACCCCTCAGGCGGAGCTAAGGAGAATGGAATAAGCTGAGGGTCAAGCGGCTCTGAGAGCAATGGAAACGCCGGAACAATTGCAAGTTAGACGCGGTGAACAAGTTCAACGACAAGCCAGTTTGCAAGCTGTCGAAAATGAAGAACAATCACGAATTCGATTACAGGAACAAGCTGAATGGCAAAACAGCTTCAGGTCTGCTGAGACGTCAGAACAAACTCAAGTTCGGCGCGATAGGCAAACCGTGCGACAAGCTAACCTAAGAGCTGCCGAGACATCAGAACAAACTCAAACTCGGCGCAATGAGCAAACAGTGCGTGAATCTAACTTGAGAGCGGCCGAGACACCAGAGCAGACGGCCAACCGGCGTCTAAATAATTCGAATTATGTCGCGTCTCAGCGAGCAACTGAGACTGAGGAAGAAGCAGATGCTCGCAGAAGTGCAGTTGCTGAAAGAGCGGCTCAGAGGCGTCAAGCTTTCACCAGAAATACGTGGGGTGTATTTAAAAACGCTGCATTTGAGTACGACGCGGTCTTAGACTACGGTAGTTATAGGCTTATAAAAATGGAGAGAATGGATAAAGAGTGTAGATTTCGTAGAGCGTTAAAATGGAAGGAAGAAACTCCTGGAATGTGTTGTTCACGCGAGAAGGTAACTATACCTCTGTTAGAAGAGCCAGTAGAACCACTAAAAGAGCTTTTTTCATGTGACTCTGATGAATCGCGACATTTTCTAAATAATATCAGGAAATATAATACGTGCTTTCATATGATTTCTTTTGATGCAGACAGAGTTATTGTCATACCAGGATTTTCACCAACTTTTACAATTCAAGGACAATTGTATCACAGGATTGAATCCATTTTACCAGCATCAAATATTCACCCACAATTTTTACAAGCCTATTTTATAGGCGATGAGGATGCACAGGTAGAAAGACGAACGCGATTAATTCAGGGAGTACACAGGGAAACCGTACAAAAAATACAAAGTGGTCTTAATAATCACAACATATTAGTGCACGAATTTAAAACTGCCTTCGAGAATATGCCTGATGAAAGTTGCTAGGTAGTGCCACGCGGCCAACACGAGCGGCGCTACAATGCTCCCGTTACCAACGAATTAGCTGCTGTTGTAGCGGGTACCGACCCCGCTGCCCACCGAGATATAGTGCTGAGTACGAGCGATGGACGACTCTCCCGAGTCACCGCTACGCATAGATTTTACGATGCCTTGGAGTATCCCGTTATTTTTTGGAAAGGTCAGGAAGGGTACCATTTTCATATTCCTTTCGTGAATCTGTAAACTAGGTAGCCAGTCCCCAACAAAAAAGTTTCCTGTATGGACTTCTACGCTTATCATTTGAAGATGCGTGAAAATGATTTCAATTTGTTGCTACGATGCAGGCAACTTCTACATCAGTTTTTAGTGGATATGTACATCAAAATAGAAAGCGAGCGTCTAACATCTAAGTCTTTAAATCAAAGCACGTTGAGAGCATTTACAGGATGCAATTAGAAATGATGGTCAAGTAAATCCTAATGATGTAGGACAAATGGTTATCCTTCCTTCCTCTGTCGTCAATAGCCCAAGATACCTGCACCAATATACTCAAGACGCTTTTGCACATGTCCATAATTATGGACGCCCCGACCTCTTCATCACTTTTACTTGCAACCCGGCATGGCTAGAAATAATTAACGAGCTGATGCCTGGTCAGAAGACGACAGATCAACATGATTTGATGGCTCGGGTGTTTAAGATCAAAGTATAAAAAATTGGTTGCTTTGCTGATGAAGGGTGAAATGCAATGCTTATGGTGAGGTACAATGTCTTATGTACTCCATCGAGTGGCAAAAACGGGGTTTACCCCATATCCATTTGTTTTTGTGGCTAAAAGAAAAATTGCGTCCGAATCAAATTGATGTGACCTTATTTGCGCAGAAATTCCCGATGTTCATATTGACAAGAAACTACATGACACAGTAGTTAAAAATATGATTCACGGTCCTTGCGGTGTACGTAATTTATCTTCGCCATGCATGAAGGACAGCAAGTGTACCAAAAAGAACCCGCGGATGTTACTTACCGAAACGCAAACCAATCTTTGAGAAGGGATACCCGCTGTACTGGCGAAGAGCACCAGAGAATGGAGGCCGTACGGTTAAGATTAAAATTCGCGGAGGTCAAGAAGAAGTAGAAGTGGACAACAAGTGGGTTGTACCCTACAGTCCTGTTCTGACCAACATTTTTAATATCTATATCGATCCACGGGACGAAGTTCAAATATTCAGGGCCGGTCGGTATGTGAGCAGCAATGAGGCAGTATGGCGAATCTTGGGTTTTCCGTTGCATGAAAGACACCTTACTGTCACTCATCTTGCGGTACATTTTCCAAACGGCGAGCGCGTCTATTTTAATGAGCAAAATGTTGTAGAAAGAGCGATTACGCCTCCTATGACTGCTTTTTTTATTCTTTGTCAAACTCTGACTGCGTTTTTTATTCATTGTCAAAGAGACGATTTCGCAAAAACTGCTTTACGCTGAAGTTCCTCGGTTTTATACTTGGAACGCTTCAAGAAAGGAATGGAAACGTCGAGTCCGAGGAACATCGGTAGACGGCTGGCCAGGTGTGAAAGCTGGAAACGCACTTGGGCGGGTATACATTGTGCACGTTTCCAACTTTGACTGCTTTTGCTTGCGAATGTTACTGCATCATGTGCGAGGTCCTACAAGCTTTGACGTACTTAAAATTGTGGATGGACAAGTCTGCGCGACTTCCAGGGCTGCATGTGAAGCACGTGGGCTATTAGAAAACGACAACCATTGGGATGAAACTCTAGAAGAAGCCGTTCTTTGTCGTAAAGCTAATAGTCTCAGAGAACTTTTTGCAGTAATAATTTGCACTTCCGGCCGTCTGACCCACTTCAACTGTGGAACAAATATAAGGACGCATGGTCAGAAGATATTGCACACAGGCTACAACTGCAAAATTCGGGCTCCGACATAGTTACCAACGAATGCCTAAAACTGATTGAATATAAAATAATATTATTGTCGGGGAAAAGATTGTCTGATTTCGGATTACCAATACCGCAGCGAAGTGGAGAGTTGTCTAGCGAAGTGGTAAGGGAATTAAATTATGACGTCGGATCATTACAAATCCATGTACATGATATGGATCCAAGTTTACTTCCCGAGCACCGACACGTAGTTGACACGATTTTGCGCCGCATTAACAGTGAAGAAGGCGGACTCTTTTTCTTGGATGCACCGGGAGGTACAGGCAAGACGTTTGTTTTGAACTTTTTGTTGGCCCATCTCCGCAAAGACCGTAAAATAGCTCTTGCAGTAGCATCCTCAGTTTTCTACACATTTTTTTTAAATTTACGTCACGTAAATTTAAAAAAAATGTCTATAAGAGATAATATCTTTACCTAACCTATACCACATTTTACTTAAATTATCGGTTACATTACATACAATAATGATTACACGATTTCCTCCTACCTATTTGGCGTCTGAACTGAAAGTTGTTTTATAAATTTGTATTTTATGTTCACTGGAAATTTGAGACATTGGCGGTGAAAATATAAAAAGTGTCCTATAAGCTAATAATCTGTATATTTTACACGTTATTTTATTTGGGATTTCATCTTAACTCTATGGAACACTTTATTAAAAAAACGGAGTTTGAAGCTTGACTTTTAGGATTTGACGTGGAAGAAGTTTTCATGCTTTAATCTTCATTGTGTCGATAGATGGGTGCCCTTTCAAAATTTTGATCCTCCGGCCATCGTTGGTAATGTCCTCTAGCTTTTTGGCTACGTATGTAAAATAATTGATGAAAATCAGAATAATACCATTTAGTAAGTACTTAAGTGCTAAATTATTTTAGTCATGTTACATAAATATTGTAACCGGATAGAAATCAAATCATTTAACTTACACCTTGAAATATATGTAGGCAATATATTTGCAAAGTAAAAAGTTATATTAGCATTAACACATGGTTCGATGTAAATACTACGTACATGTTTGAACCTAAAATTGTGTGGAATCCTGGAAGTTCTATTCGCACTTAACATGTTTATTTGGTCACATTTTCAAGATACAGCTTACGAAAGCTGTATCATTTGCGGAATCGAGCGGATGAAGTTGAAATGAAATCATTTATGCATTGTCATCCCATTATTATAAATATCCATAAATGTCAAAGCAATTATGTTTGTTTGTTACCTTATAACTTTATAATAAATTACAAAATTTTTTAGAAATGTTTATACTCAAATAAATCTTATTATTTTCTAGCTTATGAAATATAAAGTATTCTTTCAAAAAATATTAAAGTTAAGAAATTACCAAAGGAAATATGTTTTTAGCGAGGGCTTTTTAAATATCGGGCTTGATGTTACTTAGGTTGTTTTGCTTGAGTAAGCAACTTTGTCTGATTCATTTGTCTCAAACTATCTCAAACTGAACTCGAGCTAACATAGTTTCTTACATGATAAGAAACTATGTTAAATATTATGGAAAAAAAAAATGTTATGGAAATTACTCGGATATCTTTAGTAGATATGAAATAAGTACGGCGTTCCATCTTCTATTCAGTTAGGAACTGAGTTTTTGGAAATTGAGTGCGATAAAATATGGAAATTGCATAAATTAAAAATGACAGCATTTTTGTTATATTTTATTTTATTTTATGTATAGGGAAAAAAACAAACCCAAACTATTTGAAATATTCTATGAGCTCTAATTACAAAACAAGTTTGTGTTCTAACATTTCCACAAAGAACAAAAAAAAATAAATACATTTATAATATATCCAATTAAATACAAAAATACATAAATGTGGCAATGTTAATCGAAGTAAGTGAAACAATATTTTTTTTAGAATAAGACATAAAATTAATATGGAAAACACTTATCTAATATAATTTACTAATCTTATCAATTAAATAAAGCTGCAATTATGGATTACAAGTTACCTATGTAAGGCGCTCTATTTAACTAAGTTGGACAAACAATGAGTAAAGTAAAATGATAACATTACTGATCCATCTGCTGTGCAACAATTTTACGGAGCCTGGTCTTTACATCTGATCGAACCTGGGGGCGTGGACTTGCAAGGATGTCAAGTGTCAACATCTCTTTATTGTACAAGTCGCACAACTGCCGTAACGATGCTCCGATACCGGCGTTTGTTCGTGCATTATCGACATGAATTAAGAGATGGTTATAAGTTTCAGCTGTGAACATTTCTGTGACCATTTTCGTGAATTACTCACAACTTCCATGATTATATCCCCAAATTAAATATACCTAGACATAGCAATAAAAGGACTAGAACAACCTATGTAAAAACAAAGACATTAGATTTTTTTAGTTCTTGTCACCTTGGCCTGTAATTTATTTTTTTTTCACATTTAGTCATGCGGCAAAAAAGTTTGAAAGTCTTGAATTTTGTTGTTGTTCATTGGCTCTAGTCAGTTGTTAGATTAAAATAGTGTTTTGAGATAGAGGCCCCTAAAGGTTCCCTATCAGTGAAACTCGTGTTGTGAGATAGAGATCCCTAAACGGTCCCCTGTCAGTGAGAAAAATTTTCTCGGATTATCTTGAGAAGCTGCGTAATTCTACAAAGAATTAATATCTTTAAAAGGAATTTTGATAATTAAAATTTCCCGCGTGGATTATTTATTGAGGCGACTGAAATTTTCCCTAGGTCATTTAAATTATTACTACGTCTTTCTATAAATAATGTAGAAGGTTGTGCTGCATTCGGAGGAAATATACAGATTATAGGTTTCAGACACTTCAGCAATAATTTAAATATGTATATATATATATATATATATATATATACATATATACATATATATATTTATATATATATATATATATATATATATATATATATATGTGTGTGGCATGTATTGACACCTTGCAGTATACAGTTTTGTTATTAATAATATACCGAGTTTCATTCGAGAGGCACTGAAAAAATTTAATTTATTTTCGGAATAGAATGTAAGCTATAGCTTAATTCGAATTACAAACCATGTTTATACCAAATTTTGTAGGAAATTTATTTATACCTTTAGGTATTCACATTCAAACATATCTATACGTGTACATTACTCAGCCATACGAATTATCTATACCAACTTTAGAAACCATTTATTGTTTGTATAGAAATTTAGCAACAAACTTAAGAACAGAATCAATTTACTGTATTGGTAGGGATAAATAAATACAACGCTTACTTTCTTGTGACGGCTTGTGACGGCTTAGACTATTAAGTCTAAAATATATCCACTAATGTGGATATATTTTAGATTCATATCTTTATTATAACGATTTATTGTTCAAATTTCGTCAAGAAATTACATTTAAAGTTTATAATATAAAAATTACATTTAAAGTTTGTAATATTTACTTAACACGTATTAAATGGAAATGTAGAATGTTTTCAGTTACAAATATTAAAAAAAACAATTCAATCTAGACGACAGAAAACTTTTCAATTAATACAAATTTCAGGGATGAAAAATAATAGTTACATTTCCAAATTGTAATGATATATTAATAATATAATAAATTACTAAAACAAGAATATTATAATCTAAACTCTAAAGACTAACCGGTTTTTCATAGTTTTTTTTTGTTTATAAAATTTGGTAAAATTAAAAAAATTTATATGAAAGCAATACAACCTAAAAGTAATTCTTAAGTGAATAAATGACTTATGGTTTTATAACTCTGTGAAAGAGAATAGGTTTTTTGTTAAAATTTAAATTCATTTTGACGATGGTCTAATTGAGACATACTAGAAAAGATGTGTCGTTTAGTAGAGGAACGTCTAACCATTTTTTTTTCAGCTTTGATAAAATCAAAGGATATCATCATCGCAACGTGACGTTTAAAGAGTTATGTAGAATTTTCTGACTTGTCTCGTACCCATGCCTAAATTTTTCCAAATCTGTTCATAGGTCATTATATTGTCGGTCTTCTTCCTGAGAGGCGCGGCATTTATGTTATTTTCGGTTGTCGCTGTTGAGAGACATCTCTGGCGCAGATTATCAATGAGATCGGTACGATGCGCGAACTCGTTAAAACCTATTGTAAATAGTAGCGCCAGATCATCTCCTTCTGTTATGCGCTACCTTCATCATAGTATGTAATCGCTCTACTATGCCAATCGAAGGTGATCATCGTATTGCTCGCTGCGACTAACTGACTCGGTTAAAAAGAACAGATTTTGCGCTAGTAGTTTCATTTACACCCATGACAAGAACAAGCAAAAACTCAAATAATTATGGGTACACACATAGTGCAAGGAGAACAGGGGAGTTCGACCACTTTTCTCAATTTCTAGGCACAATTGCAAGTGCTTAGTTCATTTATACATTAAAATTTTATACATAATTTTCCAAAAAAAATTAAGGAATAGAATAAAACATATATTGATAAAATGGCTCAAGTTAAATTCCACGAGTTTAAAGAGCATCTGCCGCATTAAGCTCTACAACTAGGAATCCTTTAAAAATATAATACGTGTTTTAAGTAATCCATCAAACATAATTTAAAAAATCATCTTTAATAAAATTATAAAACTCTTAATAAACAAAAATTTTCTGTTCCGTTTTGATTATTAAAAAGAAACTAATATTACTTAAAATTATTAAAAAAAATACATTTATAAAAATGACGCTTTACGAACGTTAGAAATCTTAATCATTTGAAAGTAGTATTCCGAAGTATCATCTATTTAGGGCACTGACTCTAAGGAATATTTTTACGCTAATTGTCTTTTTATTAGTAAAATGCAAATATGAATATCCACTTTACAGCGACTGAGAGTGTGATGAACACTAAATCAAACTAGGCTTTTTACGAAATTTAATGCTTCTTTGATAAATAATTTACTGGCTATTCGCTATTCGCGGACGTATGTATCTGGTAGCGAAGAGGGAAATTCTATTCTTCGCATGCTTTTTCTGCACTTGATGTATTTCATATTTCGTTACCGGCTTATTTCTCAACGTACGAACCGGCAAAGCTGAGGCAAGAAAAGTGTTACTTAAATTTATATATTCAGTGAACGTTAAAAAACCTTAAATATGCACATGGAAAGTTACTCACGAATGATATTAATGAATTGATGATATTTCTAGAGATTCTTCCTTTATATTCTTTTTTTTCTAGTCCTCCTCACTTTTTATAAAATCACTGGAAGCTCGCAGAACTAAAGGTTACGTACTAATTGTAAGTTGAAAAAGAGTAATCTGGTGTTTGCAGGAAATATGCTCTATATCTGTACTTGTAATAGTATTTATTCTGGTTTGGAGCAGGTGATATCGCGAAGAAAATATTAAAATTAATTATTAACAATAAATGGCAGTAGCAACAAACTTCCTAGAATTGTGTAGTGAAACCAAGAACCATTGTAATTTCGTCATATCCGTTCGTTCATCTATCATCATGGCCAGTCTATACTTTTGGATCTCTGGTTTTATATGGATTATTATATGTCGCAAAATATAAGTAAGAAAAATGATTTAATGTCCCCATGCATGAAAAGAAAGAGCAAAAATTTAATATCATCCGTATTCTTGAATGTTTTCATAAATGTTTCATTGGATTTGTTATGTCATTGTTAATAAAAAGAATAAGCTATAAAGATTCTTGATATGTTTATAATTTTTTACAATTTCATACGAGGTATATCTTGTTACAATATTAATAATATTTACAAAATAATTAGTCATCTGCCTATCTTTGAAAGTGCCAAATTCAATATTATGAAAAAAAAACTTACTAGAAATTTACCGCAAGACCAAAGCCATGATTATAAATTTCATAATTTTTGAAATATATTCCAGGCAATATGTTCACATGGTGAAAACTAATATTATTATTTGTAAATAGTTCAGTAGGAACATGCACTGCATGCACTCTTAAAAGTTTGAGTATATACTTGGAAACCATGTAAGTTAAGGTTTATTCGTAATTGACAGTTGTTTTATCTAATGTCTTTTATTTGTTGTCTTTGACAGATGGAAGGGAAATACTACATGCAATGTTGAAGCAAAATATTTTGTAAAGGGTCTTTAAAAGTGGTAAATATCGTCAATTCTCACACGAATTGAATGGATCTTATAAACGGATGAACGTACAAACATGTTGAATTAAAATAACTGTAATAATTGAAAACTTTGAAGATGACATTTTCTTCAATTTACCCTGTGACTTTGTGATTTACCTTGTGACTACTGTGAAAAATGCTTTTCAAAATTATACATTTGCATATATTGAACTAATCGTTAATGCAACGCGATATCGATAGATATAATCGCGTTGTTTTTTTACCGTTTTTATTACTTTAATTAATTATGCTTAAGCTGTTTAGGACTTTTGCCTCCGCGGTTACTTGGTAGATAAGGACTCATCCTTTTTTACCAGACTCTTTCTTTACCAGTCAGATTTTTCAGTCACATTTCTTTAGTAAAAGTATTATTTTCTTCTTAAGCTATCATCATTAGAACCAAACTCTATTGAATTGAATCTTCTTAATACTGGAAAACTTTATTATACTATCTCATTTTCTGTATTTTTCTTAAATTCATTGTACTTTCTTAAATTTGTTATAACTTTTTTATGCAAATGGTAGGTAAACTATAAATTTCATAGAGAACCGTATCTGTGGCTAAAGAGGTATTTATTTTATCAACTTCAGTTGGAAAATTAAATTTGAGAGTTTATCAATTATCAATGGAATCATGAAAAAAATTGCGGTACAATTTTTTTTTATCATGAAACCTTGGAAAATTTTAATTTATTAGTGACGTTTTACCTAACAGTCTCGTCTATAAAGTCATAAATAATTTGGTTTTAGGTTTAAAAGTTTAGTTTTTGTGATACACACAGTTATAGTAGGATAACAGCGTTTCTGAATTCCGCATTTTAATTTTAAAGGATTTTTAAAAAAGTTAATGTTATCAATTTTTCTGTAGTTCTGGAATTATATTATAAACAAAATTAGGAAAAAGTTAAATAAAAATTCAGGGTGAAATAAAAGTAAATTGTTCAAACTCCGTCAAGTAATTTCGTTTAAGACGTATATTGTCGTTACTTGATATGTATCCAAAAGTAACAGGGAATAGTTTTGATTATATTAATTTAAATATAATATTTAAACAACACAACAAAAATTATCTCAATCCTTAAAAATGTTCATTCCTTCAAAATATTTCTACATCCTTTTGTAAGTAATTATTTCAAAAAAGGACTCCGGTAAGTATCTTATCTATCAATGCCCTAGGTTCATGTGAAAGTATATGTTTACGGTGGGACATAGATCTTCCTAAAAGCCCATTGTTTTCGATATTTGCCGGAAATAAAGTGGTATAATAAACCTTATTGACGATTCAGACATCCGACTATCCCCGGTTCTTTTAACCCTTCATAAAATTAATAAATGTCATTTGTCATCAATACGTTAATAAAAAATAGTTAATCTCATGTTGTAAAATAATTTTAAAAACAAAACGTATACAGACAAACCGTCATCTCGTTTTTGGTTTACCCTAACAGGCGTCAGACAGTACATAGTCGTCAACTATACCAGCGTGACCGTATTTTAAACACGACGATTGTAAACGTCATTTTTTTATTAGATTTATATATATATGTATATATATATATATATATATATATATATATATATATATATATATATATATATAAATATATGTATGTATGTATATATATATTGTCGACTTGGTGGTGGCTTCAATTCACTAGACGACAGTGTCTCCGACAGAAATAGATGAGAGAAACAAAGCTGTCAACATTATCTACCAAAATCTTAAATAAAAGCCAGAGTTTTGAACACTGAATCACTTCTGACTGTGTAAAATAAAGATAAGAAAAAAGTTTTGTATTTATATGCAATACCATCTCATATCGTATAAGGCACGTAGATAAGAAACCTATGAATATAAAAAAGAATATTTACAAACTGTGATCATTTACTGAAATATAAGCGTGACAGAATACATTTTATTGCCATTATTTAAATGAAATATATGCGATTGCGTGCGGAATTATGTAGTAAGCAGTCTGACCGGAATCTGAACCCAGTTTAAGAGTTTTATAGTTTCAAATACTTAATGTTTATTTACACTGCTTTGCGAAAAAGTATTTTCTTAATCGAAGTTTTGTATTTGCTATGGAATTTGAACCATTATATTAATTTTATAGTTGATCCTTACCTATTTATTGCAGGATAAAAGATATTCTAACAAATATATCGCAATAAAAACGACAGTGATGGACGTCTAAATTGTACATTGAAATCATTCGACAATTTTAATTAGTATGTTATGAAACAGACTTCAAACGAAATTATTATGAAAAATTGTCGAATGATTTCAATGTAAAATTTAGACGTCCATCACTGTCGCTTTTATTGCGATATATTTGATAGAATATCTTTAATCCTGCAGTAAATAGGTAAGGATCAACTATAAAATTAACATAAAGGTTCAAATTCCATGGCAAATACAAAACAAATAATTTACTTTCATTCGCAAGAATATTTTTAATTTCCTAATACCTAT
The DNA here is from genome assembly GCA_039881145.1 of Druceiella hillmani. Lineage (NCBI taxonomy): Eukaryota > Metazoa > Arthropoda > Insecta > Lepidoptera > Hepialidae > Druceiella > Druceiella hillmani. Next base: position 1,626,016 of record JAYKKI010000147.1, on the reverse strand, counting down.
ATACTAGCATTGCTAATAAAAAATCGAGAAAGCGATCGTTAATGAAATATTTTATTCTTCTCACCCGTCAAAACATTTTACGAATTTATTGATTTCTGTGGCGTGCTCTCAAGTTAGAGAAAGTGCTGGGAATATAACCTAAAAATTTGGGAAATATAATTTATTTTATACATTAATTAATTTCAGAAATACGGCAGGTAAAAAATAATTCACTGGCTACAAATAGATTAAATCATTTTAACAAAAACGAGTTTTAAAAGCTTTATGCACCTACTTTGGACTCTTACAAACTTTAGACTGTACATATATAAACAATGCTCGCTACTCTCTATAATCGATGACATCCCATACTTATATTTTGGCTACCGGAAACTGACTATCGTGAAACTTGACTATATAATTCTAATACAAGCTTTATTCAAACGTATTACACTGGAATTTAGACTTTGACACTTTCTAGAACTTTCATTTTTCAAAGTGGCTTGAAATAAGTATGAAATTTTATTGATTCTATAAAAATATATAATATAGTTAACGAAACGTGTTAAATACGAGTTAACATCATTCTGGGAGGATTCTGAGTGCACTTGAGTACATAAACAAGTTTCTGTTTATTCTAGTTTATTACTTATAAACTATTTTTCTTACACTTTGATTATTAGTGTTTATTGGTTGAGTTTTTTTGAGATATTAAAGATAAGATATTGCTGTTTTTGAGATAGAGCTCGATGAAAATAGGGGCATTTCCATTTGGAAATGCATTGATCAATATGCTTGGGTAAAAGGTACTCATAGGCAAAATTTATTATTTTTTTTATCTAACGACCTTTATTTTCATGGGGATCCATCAAAATTTCATTAGACATAAATTTAAATTTTACACGTGTAAATTTTCAAGTTTCCAGTTGCGAGCTAGGGTCCTTGGAAAGGCGGACAACGCTGGGTTCGTTTCGAATCTTCTGAGATCGGAACCATTAATGAAATGAAGTTACAAAAGGTGGGTAAAGTAACCACTTTGGTTATACTATAGGTACAAACCATTGTCATTACCAAAGTATTTCAACGCTGAGAGCTTCAGATGTACTGAGAAAGATACTTGTTATCAATAAAAAAGGTAAAGGAGGAACTTTTTCAGGTGCTGATCAAGTGCTCTATAATATTCTTCAAATTTCATTTCGGGAGTGAAATGCATAAACATATGTTTATCGTATTTTGAGCGACCCTTGTCTCCTAAACTAATAATCTTAGAGCGATAAAATACGATATTATATATTTTAAAAAATTTTTTGATTTTCCATTTTTTAAATATGATAACATCATTTAGTCAAAATTAACATAGTCTTTTATACCATGTTCTCCTATAGAACAAATAAACTGATTTGTATGAAAAAATATCATCTATCCTTTTTTGTACGCATAACTTTCTATAATAAAAATAGGAAAAATTAATAGAAAAGCTTCCCAATGCTATCTGTTCCTAATATGGCAAACTTTTTAATAAGGGATGCAATAGCGTCGTAAATCTAAATTGAGAGTTGAAGCACAGCTGCTATCGATTTTTCTTGCCTACTGAAACAGAATTTATATGACGGCAAATGTCGTAAAAATGAGAGTGCATTTTCATTGCCTATCGCTAAGGTCAACGGTGCTAAAGATGAACTCGCACTGAAGCAGCTGCAATCAAAACAAGCCCCGGCACTTAAATTCCCTTGAAATTGTCGGAAAACGATATAAAACATATAAAGACATTATCATTCCTGTCTTAAGCCGCTAACCACATGTATAATATAATGCGATTCGTTTTTGAAAAGTAAATAAGATGTTCACGCCAAATCTGGAAAAATTTATAAATTCAATAAATTCTTAACATTATACGTCCTATCAGCGGTTTATTAAACCCTGAAATCTATTTAAAAGCTATTAGAATAACTAGCTAGTATCTTATAGATATTTACCACGAAGCATTTCTTCATCACGGAAATAACCTATCGATAATTGGGCTACCTCGATATGCTTTGTGTGACTGTTCTATTTGCCAATGGCTTCTAATAATTCCGATCTATTGTAAAATTTTCCATATTATATTTACAAACAAATTCGAAACACCAAAAATATCGCCGTTGCAATAAAATTATAAACCCATAACCCGATCGTACCGATAAATACCTTAAATTTAATGTAACTAAATACGCGCGAAGCGGCGCAATATTTGAAACTAAAAAAAATTAAAAAATGCCGCGTATCATGTGATTTGATCTTCACATGTTAATGATTTGCAGCGGTAAAATTCCAGACCTTGCTGGCCCAGTGAGGGGCGCCGAGTCCACTTGCTCAACCACAGCTTAGTTAGGCCCAACCTCGTACACATTTTCAAGTATTCTTGTTCGTATCTACACTCAAAATTATAAAAAAAAACTCAGTTCTTATGCCCATATATGCCGTTGATTTCCACGAAAATAACGATTTTTGAGGAATATTTTTTTATTCTTGTGTATATGGAGATAACAGCCGATTTCGTGGAATAAGAAAAAAATTGACTTTTTGACACGTCTTTTTGTACGCAGGAGGCGCCGACTTTTCTGTATGGCATAACCCTGTCTCCTTAATGTATATTTGAAGTAAGGTAAGCAGAAGTAATAATACATCAAGTTAAGTGGTTCCGCCAATTTATCGTAAAATTCTTTGTGAAGGATTTATTAGGCAACCGCAGATAAATGCATGTATATTATAAAGGTGTCTCAGCGCCGAATTGAAATTTTAAACTCGATGTGAAATCGAAACGATTAACAATTTTTTTGTACCGCAGCTACGAAAGAATGTTGTCGAGTCATATGTGTAGTTTCAGCAATACAATTAGAAAAAAGGGAAGAGTCATAAGCCGATTTGGAAACATATTTTGGCCACCTAGATCGCCCCATTTAACCCCAGCTGACTTTATTCTATGGTGTTATCTAAAATCAAGAGTTTTGATAATCCTCTTATGAATTTGGAGCAGCTGAAGGCTAAAATAACGGAAGAAGTGAGAGCCGTCGACGAGATCTGAGTCGACGTTCTGCTGTGCGTCATTGCAAATTCGCGCTTACGCTTTGAGGAGTGCGTTCACCGTAATAAGAGACATCTTGATGGTTTGATGTTCCGTACATAAAATCCGCACAAATGTACTTTAGTTTATTGTAAATAAAATATTATATTTATGATAATTGGTTTTTTATTTAAAGTTGGAATTCCGTAACTAATACACACACACACACACACACACACACACACATATATATATATATATATATATATATATATATATATATATATATATATATATATATATTATATGTATACATTTAATTGTCTCAGACTTTTCAAGTTTTATTTTATTAACACAATAAATAAGTGACTAGCTTTTATTGAAATGTCTTAATAATAATACTCATTGTGAATATTATGTACAAAACGCATATAATACGTATAAGATACAACTACGCTCTCATAACGAGAGTAGTGTCTGATGGGTAAAAATAACTCGCATGTATCTCCAGTTTGAGATGCTTAGAGTCTTGGAGCCGCCACCGCTACAGTTAGGGAAGCTTCTATTACGAAACAAAAGCTTCCGGACTGTATTGCTTCATTAATGTGACTCGGGCAAAACGAAGAAGAAAATTATTTTGAATTTCTTTGCGATTAAGTTCTTAAATAAAGCAGAAAATATTTTGGGATTTCTTTAGAACGGCGTAGAAGTGAAATGTGTTACATTAAATCAAATGAGTAAAATTAAATGAATCTTGTACCTTCGAGACTTAAATAATAAACACGACTGTTTGTATCAAAAGTATTGAAATTAAAATTAGCGAGTTAATTGCGAACGTATTTTACTATAACATTAATAATAGACATCCTGAAAAATAATCGTTATAAAGTATTTATAACAAATAAAACCTCCATGTATTTTGTAATATTAAAAGATCTAGCCAATTGTTTTCGAGATTATTCTAGAGTATTTAAGTTATATTATTTCATAAAAAGCGAAATTAATGACATAAAATTCATCACAAGATAATTGATGTATTTAATTTTTGCAGAAAAATAAGACCGCCAAATCTGAAAACCAAACAGATCCTTGGTTTTCAGATTTGTTGGGATAAATAAACAAATGTAATCAAATTTGTTTGGGAATAAATAAACGAATAAACTAAAATTGCCACAGGGAAAAAGAAATTTAGTCCTTAACTGAATCAGTCTCTGGTAACACCGCTAAATCACAAGATAGTTTTAGTTGATACTTACAATTCGGGACCATGAGTTGAATCAGTGAATAAATAAAAAAATGAATTTTGCACAGTTTCCTTTCTTTAGTCATATTCTGTGTAATAAAAAAAGAATTAAAAATCTGTGTAATAACATCGTTTCTATTCCATTTATAATCTTGTGATATTTTTCACTTGATTCGTGTTTTTAACAATAAATTTTTTTTTTAAATAATAACCCAATTATCAAATATTCATAAGCCGAGAAAATATTAAAAATGAGTAAAGTGCTAAATTATTAGTCTTGGCTGAAATGAAATGTACATAAAATTTATCTCATTGACGTGAGCTATAAGTATATCAAATTACATAAAAATTGGTGGAATAATTGGTCTGTGAAAGTAGAATAAACCAGAAAATAAATAAAAAAAATTGTCTTTCGTATTTCACATATGAGTTGGCATAAATTGGAAAGGATTAACAATCAATTATATATATATATATATATATATATATATATATATATATATATATACACATATATATATATATATATATATATATATATATATATATATATTTATAAATATTTCTTTTTTTTTCAAGTAATACACACAAATTTCATAGATATATTAAAGGGTCCTGAAGTAGGCCAAGTTACCTCTACTGTGAAATGGTAACATTACCTAAATAGCACTATCACATCTCGAACACACCACAAATCGTAGCATCTTGGGTTCACTAACTTCTCGAATTAATCCACCAGTGACTGGATATGGCAGTATAAATGTTCTTCCTGACTAATCAGTTGTACAAATTAACTGCAGTAACACAGACATGTTATACATATCGGAAGCTAAACTATATTGAAATACGTTTGGTAGGTTGAAATAAGCGCCGTTACTATTGTGTGACATATTTGAAAATTATTCAAATTATTTATTACAAAATTTACAATTTGTTCAGACATACCTTTTGCCATTTCTTGTGTGAAGTTAGTGAAAAGGAATAAAATAGGTTAGCTCTGTCATCAATAAAAGACGCGATGGTTTATTATTGAATATTTACCTTTTCAGCAGCGATTTGTAAGAATAATAAAATTTGCTTCTGAATATTTACCTTTTCAACAGCGATTTGTAACAGTAATAAAATTTAAGTACAAACAAAAGCAACTTACACAGCAAATATTTATATCATCTTGAATAAAAAGAAATCCGAAATCGAAAAACAAATAAAAAGTTCAATATCGAAAACCAAACGAAAGTAAATTAACATCAAAATCGATGTTAACAAAAAGAACAAAGAAATTCCATACCATAAGCCAAATAAAGCCAATAAATAGCACAATCAATCCAAACGATAAAACAAATTCGAAAAAAAAACACTTAAGTCGTAGGTAAACAGTTAGTGCGGTTTATAATAAACATAGCGCCTTATAAAGGTTTCAATAACGTTAAATTAAGATATTTCTGTAATACGATGCAGTAGTTTACTATATTTTTTTTATTACTTAGAAGTAGACACTCGGCTATTTTTAATAGTTCTAGCTTAATTTTATAGATTAAAATTAGTTAATTTACATTAAGTAAAATCGTTCAACTATTTTAACCCGTTAAAAATTTTGTACCCATTTTTCACTTCCGACGGGGGGGGGGGTGGTCGATTTCAGAAAAAATTGTGGAACAGGTATACAATTATTTATGTTTAGATTAGTTTTACGAAATATCTAGTTAATAGGATTACCCCTCAACTAATTTTAAAAAAATAACAAAGCCACAATTCTCATTATTTTCGTTATATACCGAATCCGCTACTCCAAGATCCGTATAATATTTTATATCATAATTTATAAATTAAATTTCTTTGATATTTTGACAAATATCTTAGCAATACAGCCCATGTAACTTAAACTACAGAATAATACTATAAGAAAAAGTTAACTGGTTCACTAGTAAATTAACAAATCATTAACTTAAAGTATGTAAATTGCATGTATTATATGAAATATCTATCACCAGTAAAGGTTATTGACTACTGAAAGTACCATGTTCTGTAAATATACTCAATAGAATGAATTGGTATTACAACAAATGAGTTTGACGGTGCAAATAAAAATTGATATTTGACGCTGTGGGATAAGTCTGTCGTAAGTTTTTTTTTGTGCGAAATATAGATTATGAATGGATGTTTTGAAAGTTTCTCATGAAAATTACAGTATTTCAAAAGAATTATTAGTTTTTCACATTTTTATTCAAAATCGGCAATAAATATTGTAAATTATCTTCAACCGAACCACTATGCTTTATTTAATTATAAATTAGTAAAGAGTACCGAAAAAAAAAATAATATTACTACGAAACCCGAATTACAGAAATAAATTACTTACATTCCCATACGTAAATTTTTGTATTCGAGTCAAGTCTATATAACGATCTCAGTAACTCTGATACATTCATTTATAAATCCTCGTAAGTCTCTACATGTTTAGCGAAAAAAAATAGTTTGGTTGGCTATTATGTAGCATAAGAATATAGCATCCGCTACTAATCAAATTTGAACCAAATCCCTCGATAAATTTAATACAAAGGTTAGTCCACAACCTACTCAACGATAGGCAGAATACAAAAATGTCACGATCGAATATTAAATCTAAGGGTGGTTCGCGTTTAAGAGTATGGTTACCTGTTACATAATCGTGCTACGTTATTACTGTCAACCCATTTTTCATTCGCTAAAATGTAGAGAAATACGAAGATCCACAAACCAAAGGGTCGAAGTTAAGGAGATCGCTATAGTTTGACTGCACATGATATTTCAATGCCTTTTGAGGTTTACGAGATTTGCTCTCAATTTAAATTGTATATTTTTCATGGGATTAAATAATTTACTGTTTGAATATTGTTAAAAACGGTAAAGTTTAGATGTAAGAACATCGAATGTTTCGAGATTATTAAACTGAAAAATATGATTATTACTCCAATGATTAGGTTAGGGGGTGGAGCTTTTTCAATAATTGAGCGCATTGTATTTTTCTTTGGATCTAGAAACTGCAACCTATAAAATAACATTCTTCATGACTCTGAAAGAAAATGTAGAACTGTACTAATCTTATTTAAATTTAGAATCACTTTCGAAAGCGGAAGTCTCTTTACATGAACAGGCTTCTTAATTTATTAGTGTAATAAGGGGACATTTAAAATTTTTAATGTGGTGTAATCATTTGACAAGGAAAATTTCATGTCATATTCAGTTTATTGTCAACCAACAGATCTCTCCTTGATACTTAAGTTTCAATACATTTTTTTAGATGAAGACTTAGATGCAAATAGAAATATTAAAAATTTTTTACAATGTTCCTTTGAAGTAAGAAATAACAAGTCTTAAATATACCAAATAAATACGAAATGGAAGTAGAGAACTCTAATCTTTCCAGCAATATCTCAACATCTGAGTCGGAAATTACATGAAATAATGCAACAGACACGAATATTTACCGCAATTGAAGGATTGTAGCGCGCCAACGCTTGTATTGAAATGGGGAAATACATTTCAATACAAGCGTTGGCGGTTATAATCCATTACTTGATTTATTTTCATTCATTATGACTGAATTCTGTTAAATTTATTTTTATATGTCCTTACTAATAACGCGTTGACATAACCTAATCACATTAAGCTACTAAGGTCGTGTTCGGATAGAGTCAAACTTCTTACCTCCGTCGCACTACTGTCACTCGAAGAAAGCGCAATAATGTATTGTTTAAATCATAGTTTTAATATGATACACCGATCAATGAATCAACTTTCGATAGAAATATATTGATAAAATATTTTCACTTATATTTGATTTATCACGCCAAAAATATATTCATGGTTTAAATAAAATTTCCACTGCGAAATCTTTTGTAGAATATAAAGAGTTATCATAATATACTTACTGATAAACACAAATGTTTATTCGAAGGTATTTATTAATATCGAAATAATTATAGTCAAAACTACATACACAAACAGTGAATTAAAAACCACTTTTAAATTAAAACAAAAAACCAAAACGAAACAGCAGCAGTTATGCCGTAAATTTTAAAATAGAACTATACCGCTTCTATGTCACTTTTAATGAATTTTTTACCGTTTTTTTCTAACTTGTTCTCTAATTTTTCAATGCTGGTTTCGAAATATTTAAAAAAATTCTATTACCGATACTTCATTAAAACTTTATAATAATGTTATTACGGTTAACTTCTCAATAATTTCAGGACAAATGATTATGTTGTATTTAAGAGAAGCACTATAATTTGAATTATGCAATCAGTCTAATGATATATTGTTTGACATTAGTCTACAATCGCTAGTTTTGGAAATACAAGTACTAATAATGGGATAGGTTTAGAGGCATTGTACTCCCAAAATATCACCCGTCTAATGTGGGAGACATACCATATGTCAAAAACTTAGGTAATAACTGATATTTTAATGCGTTAAAGCGATATTAAATTTTAATAAGTTTCGATACTCTTAAAACTAGATATGGCTTTAAACTCACAATCATGAAACTTTCAATTTGACCATGATGAAAATATTAAATTAATAAATAAGTTTGTAACTGGTTTTTAAAAAAAAATTATGCTAGGGTATGATAAAATTAGCGCGTAAACAAAACTACAAGCGTCGAAAACAGAATTATTTCATACAGAGGGAACCTCCTGCCTCTATTTTTCTTTTCCAGTGATTCACTCATTATCTATTTCCTCTGATTGGTAATGCATGAGAAATATAAATAAAGAGGTAAGTGAAAGGAGAAAATAAGTCTTTTCTCCTATTTTTTATTGTTTGGCATTAATGGTACGTTACGATTTTTTATAGTTATATGTAACGAAAATATTATGAATAATCAACATGATATCTTTGCATAGTAGTTACTACAGTTGAAAAACATTAGATGCTATGTTCTCGAAATAGTAATTTCGTTACTAATATACTTAACCCATCCATGTCTTCAAGTATAAATCTCTAGAAATTCTCCTTTTTTTATTTTCTAAAGAATTTGTTTTAAAACACTCAATGAAAATAATACAAATCGCCATTAGTTAAAAATATACGCATAATGCCAATAGGTATATTTAGTTGGTATTAGAAAACGTTAAATGGCTTGTCCCACCCCTATCTAAGAAAACTCCTTTCAACAGGAGATGTACTGTTTCTCTAATCAGGGTATACAATAAAAACTAAAAAAATATATTTAACTTCCTTAAAAGGCAAGCAAATGTAACTATGAGAGATGGTCGTATTTATATCTGAGCAAAATTCCAATTGAAAAATATGATAATGACCAGTATTTTTTATTATTTTTTGAATGTATGCCGTCATATAGATTACGCTCTCAACGCGTAATGTGATTAATGAAAACAGCTTTGGTCAAGATCACTTAAAGCTTTATTATGAATCACCATAAGAATCAAAAACGATTAAAAATTAGTTGATTCCGGGGGCGAGGGGTAATTATTTATGAAATTTGCACTGACTCTGCGAACTTGCGAACCTCAATCCCTTCTTTCAAAACAAACATTATTTTTCGTAGCAGACTTTTATTTTTCATGTATAAAATAAAACTTTAATTATCTTCAGTAATATCTACAACAATATTTACGAAATTTTTTGAAAATATGATTAATCTATATCGTGGAAAATTATTTTAAAATATTCATTGACTAATTTATTATCGAGACAAGAAATATTTCTTATTAATTTTAATAAGGACGTGACAATGTAATGTATTTAATATTTTTCGTCCAAGGATTTTTATTAACAAAAGGAATGTTTTTAAGAACTGTCCACCTTAATAATTGTTTATTCACTCTGATAACTTGGAGTAAAATTTAAAACTGTATTTCTTGAAAAGGAAACGATAATTTTTTTTGCGATATATTAATTGCGCAAAGAAAATCGGATGTTGTGTGCATTTGTAGCATATATATATATATATATATATATATATATATATATATATATATATATATATATATATATATATGTATGTATATACATATGTGTCAATGTGTGTGTGTGTGTGTGCGCGCATAGACATAACGTTTAATTTGTAAGTATTACAAATAAAAATACTTGTAGTAAAAAAGTAATACAAGTAAAAAATACGACGTGGTCCACAGTGCAGATTCATATTTCAAAATTTTATATGTATTCAATTTTAATTTTATTTTTATCTGAATATTTTTTCCTGCCTAGTTGATTACAAACAGCACTTTTTTCAGTGGTTATTATAGTTGAGCGCCGTGTTATAAAAAGTTCTAAGCCAGAGTACTCTGGAAAAAAATCTTAAGGTAGAGAACTAAAATTATGTACACCAGAAAATATTTTATCTTCACGAATTAAACATTTCCAACTAATGCGTAACGATCCCAAAATATTCAAGTATGAGTCGAGTTCACACTACGAGGCTTCTGATCTAGGTTACCTATACATTTTGTTACAATAGATACCCATTTCATTTAATTCAAGAAGAGGTTAAAATGATACGGCAAATGATCGTTACAATTAATAAAGTTATGTTTGTTTTACACAACATTTTTAATTTACACATTTTATTACCTATCATCTGTTGTATAAATTATGTAATTAAATTTATTCTTATTTAAATATTGACTAACACTTTTAATTACATGAGATTATTAGGATAAAAGTTTAAATAAAATAAAGTTTTAATAAAAATAGATACAAAATGGTAGTTTTGATGCTCTGTCTCGTCGTTTCTTTTTAATAATTTATTTTTTTTCAACTTTTGATAGTTTAGTCAAATAGCCAGGCTAGCTTTTCAATGATAAATATTTTTTAACATTTCGAAAAAAGTTATCCTTCGCTTGAAGAGATAAAACATACTTTCAACTAATATTAAAAACGAAAAAGTCCCTGTTGCTTCGATGGTGATTAAGGCTATTTGTACATTATTTAAAATATGATTACTAGTTTTGGCTTCTTTTTCAAAACCGTTTCTATTTATTTCTTTATGATAAATTAAGACAAATACTTAGTATACTTACAAAAGCCGAGCTTCTATCAGATCCTATTTGTACTAAACCATGAAATTACTCAAAAACTAATTTTATTTTATATTTCAACATCTATTAATAGCTTTATAAAACGTTTCTTTGCAAACTTCTTTCCAAAAAAAAAGTTTAATTTTTAAAAGTATTATTTACAGAATATAGCAGGTTTTTAGTTAGGTTAGGTTTTTATTATTATTATTAGGTTTTTATTTATTAGTTAGGTTTTTATTTTGAGAAATCTTGTAAAGGTTTATTTAAAGCAAATTAAAATTTAGAGAAAAAATATCATATTTACTAGGTAATAACAAAAGAAACATGATTATATTTTAACATGTTATGGATAAAACGAATTTATTTCTCACCTTAAACAGATCTTGGCAAATCCAAGTCTATTTTGTGACTCTATTTTATGGTCCAAACACGCACTTGCAATTCATTACTTTATCCAGCTCTCTTATGCAATGTAGCCCCGTTTATACATTTAGCTCGTTTATATTTCTAATACCCCTGTTTCATCCTGATTTCTAACACCCCTGTTTCATCCTATACACGTTTTAATTATCCACCGATGCTTATCAATTAAAAGCCACTTCGCTTAAAAAGGTACAGGGCAACTAAGTGTTCAATTAAAAGTCACTTCGCTTAAAAAGGTACAGGGCAACTAAGTGTTGGAACGCGGTTTTCTTCACGTCATCTGTCAGAGGCATGTGACCCTGCGCTGAGCTTCAAGTTTTCAATTATGGGGTGGGTGGGATCGTAAGAAATTATTGATTTATTTTTTGATCTCCTTTTATTACATAATTTATTTATTACCTTTTTCTAGGTGTTTGCTATATAACTTCATTAAAAAAATTAAATGATGCATAATTTGACGCCCCTTTAATTTCTAAAAAAAATATTCAAAATACTCATCAAAAAGAAAATATTTTATCAAAAGATATTTTATATAAATTACAAGATAAACATTTTATCAACTTCAATTCTAAAACGGTTTTCCCCATAGGGCTTCTATTAAAAATACAAAATATTCTGCTAGTGACACTTATACCCACGTGGTGTTACTTGTAATCAATTGAAAAAAGGATAAAACATAAACTTAGAAAATAATTTTGATTATCTAATAAATTCTATTCTCTCCTTTATCGTGATCTAAACATGCTCTTTTATTTTTCACATTCGGTTATTATTAATTCCAAAAATTGTAAAATTATGCTATATTTAACTTTTATGAAAAAGTTTAGTAACGCAACGTGGAAGTGTCATATATTATTTGTTCCGGAATGTGCAAATATGCAAAACCTGCAGGCAATATTATTCTTGAAAGAACAAAATACTTTCTTAAAAAATATCTTCAAAGAAACTCTCATATGAATACGAGTTATTATGAAAAGATGCTGTGAATTAAAATATTTTGTCCGTAACGAATTTGTAAACTATAGGATGAGAATATAAGTCAACAATTAATGATTATTTAGAAAAACTTCTTCTTAAGCGAGTAGACCTAGGTCTACCCTTATAACGGGGTTCCATACAGGTTTAGACGCGTATTATAATTTAAGAGTACATTTTATTTTTATTATACTTAACAAAAATATTAATTTTATTTTTAACTACGTAAATATATTGCCTAGTTGGTTTCTACAGGAGAAAAATGCTATGATTTTATTTAAAGTAAGAGTCAGCTTCGTGCACGGCTCGTTCTGTACACCAAGTAATATTAAACTTATTTTGTAAGCAATAAGGTGTAATTTGACTTTTATAGGTATAGTTTGCGAGTTAGAGTAATTAAGGAACGAGATGTTAGAAGTACATATCTTATCTTATCCAACTTTAAAAGCACACATCTTACAAGTACGTATATCTCATACATATATACATATAAATACATATCTTAACAAATTTAATGCTGCGGTACATTCTTTGCTATATGGCCGGCCATTTCTCAAAAAATGTTTCCAGCCAGTCATAGCTAATCTCGATTTTTTTTTGGTTTAATATTATGTTAAAAAGTTATAGTAGGACAGTAAATCAATTACACATTTTTGTAAACCCAACTAGGCGAAAAAATATATTTTTAGTTATCTGTCAGTAGATATATTAGTACGCAGACTTATGCAAAAATATACTAAACTGCATAACCAACATTCAAAACTATTTTTACACTAAATTGCAAAATAACAAAATTATATGAAATAAGTCGCAATCGAGAGGAAGAATTAGTTCCTCCGCAGAAATTACATGAATATTTGAATATGTAAATAATATATTAAAAAAATATAATACATGTGATCTGCTCCCGCTAGGAAATAAATTGTAATAAAATTTTACTTAAAATCTATGCTATATGTCAGTTCGAACTATATTTTGAAATCCTTCTTAAATACTAATGTGAAGGGAAATTATCTTTTCTAATGATAATTCAGTCACTAAATTTAAATGAATATAATTTAATTTCTCCAAATATTTTTAAATTAAATGCCGGTTTAAACATACATCTATGTTATAATCGCTCTATCCAAAAAAATATTTAATTTTGTAACTTTTTTTATTTACTCATTTTTATATTTTTTAATATACTATGATCTGAATTTCGTACTGTGAACAACTCGATACACAGTTTTCACAGAAGAAAAATATTCTGAAAACAAATCGATAGCAATCATTTTAAAAATTTGTCAAAAATAAGAAATTACAAACCGTTAAAAGCAAAAGGTATATTGGTCGAAACTGTTTGGAATGCTTGGAATATATTCTTCGGCAAAGCCTATTGTTTCGCTGTTGCTTCCAGCAGCGTCGCAATATTGATTAACGAATAATAGGAATTTATACAAAGAAGAAAATAAACATTTTGATCTGCTTTTGGGTTTTCGCGCAGTTCTATGTGTCAAAAGGTAAAAATTGAATATTTCTTTAATGCAAATTCAAATGGTTTAGAGAAGCATATCCAAATATCCAGGTATCCAAACGGAAACTAATTTGTATAATGATAATATCCAGTAATTTTTCCTTCATTTTAAATCTCTCGTCTTATTATGTCTTTCTGATAAACTAGGAATGTATTTATTTAATGGTTTATTACATTGTCTCCAGTGTGTTTTTTCTTGTTTCTAATTTGCCATTTAAATAAATGATTCTTACGTAAATTTAATATTTTTTAAATATACGATACATATTTGTTTTTACAGCAACTCTAGGGCAGGGCAATTTTTGAATCCAATAAATTGTTAGCGGTAATAACAGAAAAATAATCAAATTTTAGTTGAATATATTTGGCGTTAATTTTGTAGAAATCCATTATTCACAATTAAATGAAACTACGTGATGTAGTATTATTTCTACTTTCTTTAATTTCTTTACCACGACCTAGGTTTCGTTGTACTACAACATCTTCAGTTGGGATATATCTTTGCTAATATCCCACCTGAAGATGTTGTAGTACAACGAAACCTAGGTCGTGGTAAAGAAATTAAAGAAAGTAGAAATAATACTACATCACGTAGTTTCATTTAATTGCAAATTTTATTTATTATTGCTTTTCACTAAATGTTATCTTTATTACTTAAACTTCAGTATTTTCTTCTATTTTGAAAATGAAGCTTTAGAATCAATAGCAGTCTCGTGAAATGATTTTATTTGTCAATTACATTACAGGATAATAAATTTATTTTATCCTTTCTTTCCATCGTACTTTTGTTTCATCAAAATTATTTCTTAAATTTTTTTTAATATAAATTCTACAAATATTTTGTATCTTTTAGGATGTAAATGAATGTTTTTAGGAAGTGAACATGCGGAAAATAAAAACCTTTAACTAATTGAAAAGGCAAATTAAACAAGGTTAGCCCTTCCGAAAAGCAATAGTATTTCTAGAGTTCCGTAACCAAATGGCAAAAACGGAACGCTTATAATTTTGTGTTGTCGGTCTGTCCGTCTGTCCGTCCGTACGTTACAGCCATTTTAGTCGGAAACTATTGGCACTGTATAGATGTAATTTGGATGGCATGTGTCTCTAATTGGTCGCTATGCAATGAGAAAGTGGAATTATGAAAACAAAATTATATTGGGGGTGTCACTCCAAACACGTAACTGAAGTATGAGAATATGCGCATTTAAAGTCTAAGTGTGTGTGTTACCTCATCCCTCTCCTTCGTTCTAACTTTTCAAGGAACGAGTGCAAAATTCTGAAAAAATGACAATAGTAGAAATGAAAACAAACATTCAAGGAAAATGGATTAAATGAGATATGCTATGTAGTTTTTGAAATATTTTCCATATCGGCCGCAGCATTAAATTTGTTAAGATATGTATTTATATGTATATATGTATGAGATATATATACTTGTAAGATGTGTGCTTTTAAAATTGGATAAGATAAGACAATTAATTATTTTAATTCATTGAATTTCAAATGACTTCACTTATTTGAGGAATGCAAGAAAGTTTTATTACTTTTTAAACTATATTTGTTCCAAATAAAGGTGTTAAAAGATTATACTAATATTAATTCGCTCTACCATATTTTAATAAAATCCATATAAAACTATGCGGACTGCGCTGACTTTGCACTTCACTAGTTTACAATGGTAACTCTTATCACCCGGGATAATCATCTACTGGCATCACCATCATTTCTTACATACAAATGTAATCATTGTTGACATGGGAAGAACCTATATGGGGATAAATTTTTTTCAAAAATATCTTTTATTCTCGAGATACATTAATCCATATGCCTAATTTCCTCTTCGACCAGGCCAAAAACCTAGTTAGATGAATTAAAAGAACGGTCTAGTATTAGAGGTATAAATTGGACTTCATTAATTGGAGCAGAGCACAAAAAAGCCAGGTAGTGCACACTCCACTGTTCTTATTTTGAATACTATATTCTTTCCCAATCGGACTAAAGATGTAAATGTTTTTCTCAAATGCTATGCTTTGAGAACTATCCTGTAGAGGAATTTTCAATTAACAGAATCTGGATACTAAACTTGGATATTAAAATAAAGAGGTAATTACATTTATGCTCTTGGGTTGTTTACCTTCTTTCCAAGTATATAAAGTAAAATTACGAACATTCAATTTATATTATGTGTTTTTATAATTTAAATTTTTTCTAACTATTATTACGTGCTGTAATTAAGAATATTTATTTAATTGTAGATAAACATTTAGGGAAAGATCCTAAAATTGAAATTTTTATTATAAAAGCTATCTACTATTTAAAGGGCATCGTTCATTATAGGACTCCGTACCGAAGTGGCAGAAACGGAATCCTTATAATTTAATTATGTCCCTTTATCCGTCTGCCTGTCTGTCCATAGGTTATATCCATTTTACTCGGAGACTATTGGCAATATTTAGATATAATTTAGATGGAAGGTGTTTTCTATGAACCGCTATCCAGCCAAATAGTGGAAATATGAAAAAATAACATTAAGGGTGGCTCTATACATGTATTTGAGAGCTGAAAAAAATTCAGTGCACGTCATTTGGAATATCGTTAGATAGGTCTTAGAAAATTGATGTGAAGGTTAAAAAATTGATGTGGAACAAAAACTTTAATCAAAACTTGGTTTGAATAAGTATGTTGTATGGTTTTCGAGACATGAGATATTTTCGGTACCGACCGCAGCAATAACTTTGTTTTCCATAATGTCATTGTGAAACACAAACTTATAAGTTTCGTATTGTGTGGTGCTACGGGATTCTTCGTGAACGAGTCCAACTCGCACTTGGCTGGTTTATAACGTAATTCTCTACGTATATAATTGCGATGGTTTATTTGTCATGGACCCCAAAAAGTCGTTTAAACAATATTGAGCCGTCGGAACACCATTTATCATTGGGTCTCTTAAAATTCTGTAAGCAATTTTCAGTGACGTCTTTTGATATGGCAGCTCTTTCGCGAGATACAGCATCCTGGTATCTGTTATAGGTAAATTAATAGAAAATATACTAATGTGGTACAATATAATATCAAAATGCATTCAAAGTATAATAGTATTTGTATCTACCATTAGACCTTAGAACTGCTTTTATGCTTAAAAACACGAGGAACTCTTTTATTGTGAGTTTTTCTCATATTAAACTGTTTTATCCTGTACATCATTTGGTGCCTGAACTTAATCAAATTCTCAAAAATAAGTTCATTTTTTTCAAAACTCATTATCCACCTGTTTTCATAATATAAACGAAATTCATATATGGTTGGATATAATAAGCCTCTGCTACAAATTGTCAGCCACTAAAAAGAGTATAACACCCGCAAACAAGATGTATACCTAGATATGTTAAATGATCCGTATATCTATTCATAATTTACAAATATAACTACACATCTACCTTCTTTGTCCGATTCAATAAAGACACATTAAATATAAAATAAAGTTGTTTCCACCCTACGCATCGACTTTCTCCTCCAGCATCCCTCCATTTGCAAGGGCGCCTCGTTAACTAGGAGCAGCGTTATGACTGAACTATAGCGACGTTGATTTCGTTGAGGTGAGTAAATAGGATTTAGTTTCCAGAGCTGTGTAAATGACTTTGGGCGGAAAAGGACTTGGCTATAATTTAGTTGCACGTGTAGTTGAGTCAAATGTAAATTTTGAAGATGAGTTTTGAAATAAATTTTAGGTGTCTTTGTGAACAAGTAAACTCAACTCATATTAATTTAAGCATTAGGTTTAATATTTTTCGTCTTTTTTTAAATATTTCACAGTGTTGTGTGTAAAAACCAATTGAGTAATTTTTTGAACTAACTTCTTAAGTAGTTTCTTCCAATAACAATTATATTTCAAGTTATTTTAAATCTTCAAAAATGACATTAGACCATATTATCTCTTTTTAACTGGAAAAATTATATAACTCCGAATAATCAAAATATTTTTAATGAGTGACAATAAAAATATTCTTTAATCATTTTATTCTATTTTTCATGGAAGAAAATAATCTTAAATACTGTTCTAAAATTTTATGCTTTAACTATAAAAAATGTTATGCTTTCTTATTACAAATTACAAACCAATGACAAAGTATTTTTGAATTTGTTTTGTAAAAAGAAGGATGTGAAAATAAACAAAGGTTTCTGAAAAACGATTCGAATTACCTGCGCTGCATTTAATTTATTTGCTTCTGAATATGTAATAGAAATTAAACACTATCTGCCATAACGTAAAAGAATCAGCAATCTTTAAGCCCGTGTAGGTTAGCCAAAAGCTTTCAACCAAACTTTTTAATTCAATTCAGATTTTTACACATTCTATCTAGACGTCCGTGGTTTATAATCAATTCCTCACCATGAGACTACCAAGAAAGTACACCCTACCACTTAAAAAAATTATTTCGATATCGGTATAACCAGTAAAAAGTTTTAAGAAAAAATATATAAATAATAAAAAAATAGGGTCGAGAACCTCTTCTTTTTTTAAAGTCGGATAAAAATGACGTCGGTTATGATCGTGCATATAGTAAAATGAATATATAAATTAACTAGGCACTTGTTACTCTCAATTTTTGGTTGGGTTTGAAAATGTTAAAATTGATAAATCGGAAAACTGATCATTCAGCAAAACCTAAAATCGAAATATTTTACATATCACACCTATCCATATAATGGTGGTCGGCCGTAAATAGATGCTACTTATATTTCACCGCAAACGTGCGAACTTTCCAGCTAAGATATGGTTAAAAAGCACATTTCATACTGCGGGCCTTTGGTGTCACGTGAAATATGCCATAACGCCGCATTAACATAAAAAAAATTGATGAATTACTGATCCTAAACCCCAAGTGCGAAGTGACACCCCCAATTTAATTTTGTTTTCATAATTCCACTTTTTCATTGCATAGCGACCAATTAGAGACACATGCCATCCAAATTACATCTATATAGTGCCAATAGTTTCCGACTAAAATGGCTGTGACATACGTACGGACAGACGGACAGACCGACAACACAAAATTATAAGCGTTCCGTTTTTGCCATTTGGTTACGGAACTATAGAAATACTATTGCTTTTCGGAAGGGCTAACCTTGTTTAATTTGCCTTTTCAATTAGTTAAAGGTTTTTATTTTCCGCATGTTCACTTCCTAAAAACATTCATTTACATCCTAAAAGATACAAAATATTTGTAGAATTTATATTAAAAAAAATTTAAGAAATAATTTTGATGAAACAAAAGTACGATGGAAAGAAAGGATAAAATAAATTTATTATCCTGTAATGTAATTGACAAATAAAATCATTTCACGAGACTGCTATTGATTCTAAAGCTTCATTTTAAAAATAGAAGAAAATACTGAAGATTAAGTAATAAAGATAACATTTAATGAAAAGCAATAATAACTAAAATTTGATTATTTTTCTGTTATTACCGCTAACAATTTATTAGATTCAAAAATTGCCCCGCCCTAGAGTTGCTATAAAAACAAATATGTATCGTATATTTAAAAAATATTAAATTTACGTAACAATCATTTATTTAAATGGCAAATTAGAAACAAGAAAAAACACACTGGAGACAATGTAATAAACCATTAAATAAATACATTCCTAGTTTATCAGAAAGACATAATAAGACGAGAGATTTAAAATGAAGGAAAAATTACTGGATATTATCATTATACAAATTAGTTTCCGTTTGGATACCTGGATATTTGGATATGCTTCTCTAAACCATTTGAATTTGCATTAAAGAAATATTCAATTTTTACCTTTTGACACATAGAACTGCGCGAAAACCCAAAAGCAGATCAAAATGTTTATTTTCTTCTTTGTTAAAATTCCTATTATTCGTTAATCAATATTGCGACGCTGCCGGAAGCAACAGCGAAACAATAGGCTTTGCCGAAGAATATATTCCACGCATTCCAAACAGTTTCGACCAATATACCTTTTGCTTTTAACGGTTTGTAATTTCTTATTTTTGACAAATTTTTAAAATGATTGCTATCGATTTGTTTTCAGAATATTTTTCTTCTCGGATAACTGTGTATCGAGTTATTCACATTACGAAATTCAGATCATAGTATATTAAAAAATATAAAAAAGAATAAATAAAAAAAGTTACAAAATTAAATATTTTTTTGGATAGAGCGATTATAACATAGATGTATGTTTAAACCGGCATTTACTTTAAAAATATTTCGAGAAATTAAATTATATTCGTTTAAATTTAGTGACTGAATTATTATTAGAAAAAATAATTTCCCTTCACATTAGTATTTAAGAAGGATTTCAAAATATAGTTCGAACTGACATATAGCATAAATTTTAAGTAAAATTTTATTACAATTTAGTTCCTAGCGGGAGCAGATCACATGTATTATAATTTTTTAATATATTATTTACATATTCAAATATTCATATAATTTCCGCGGGGGAACTAATTTTTCCTCTCGATTGCGTCTTATTTCATATAATTTTGTTATTTTGCAATTTAGTGTAAAAATAGTTTTGAATGTTGGTTATGCAGTTTAGTATATTTTTGCATAAGTCTGCGTACTAATATATCCACTGACAGATAACTAAAAATATATTCTTTTTCGCCTAGTTGGGTTTATAAAAATGTGTAATTGATTTACTGTCCTACTATAACTTTTTAACATAATATTAAACCAAAAAAAATCGAGATTAGCTATGACTGGCTGGAAACATTTTTTGAGATATGGCCGGCCATATAGCAAAGAATGTACAATAATTTTCTAACTCATATTATTTTCATTGTTTAGAGATTAATGTAATCTCCTTAAGTTGTTCATAAAATAGTCATCATAAGGCTTGCTTCCATTTCTAAGCTGCAGACAGCTTTTACACAAACTACCTTTAATGAACACTCAACACGAGTTAACTTTGTATCACTAAAGGCAATTAAGTGAGGAAAGTAGTGAAAAATATTTAACTGGATAGCAGTTAAACATTTTTTACTACTTTCATCACTTCAATAATCGGTGCTTTAGATTACTATTAGCAAACGAAGTAATAAGGTATACAAATTGCAAAGATATGAGCGACGTTGCTTTTATTTTTGTATTTAAATTGAAATGTCATATTCAAATTTACAATTAATTATTTTAATTCATTGAATTTCAAATGACTTTACTTATTTGAGGTTGGCATACAAGAAAGTTTTAATACTTTTTAAACTATATTTGTTCTAAGTAAAGGCGTGAAAAGATTATACTAATATTAATTCGCTCTACCATATTTTAACAAAATCCATATAAAACTATGCGGACTGCGCTGACTTTGCACTTCACTAGTTTACAATGGTAACTCTTATCACCCGGGATAATCATCTACTGGTATCACCATCATTTCTTACATACAAATGTAATCATTGTTGACATGGGAAGAGCCTATATGGGAATAGATATTTTTCAAAAATATATTTTATTCTCGAGATAACCACCATATGCCTAATTTCCTCTTCGACCAGGCCAAAAACCTAGTTAGACGAATTAAAAGAATGGTCTAGTATTGGAGCTGAGCACAAAAAAGCCATGTAGTGCACACTCCACTGTTCTTATTTTGAATGCCATATTCCTTCCCAACCTAACTAAAGATGTAAATGCTTTTATCAAATACTATGCTTTGAAAGCTATCCTGGAGAGGAATTTTCAATGAACAGAATTTGGATACTAAACTTGGATATTAAAATAAAGAGGTAGTTACATTTATGCTCTTGGGTTGTTTACCTTCTTACCAAGTATATAAAGTAAAATTACAAATATTCAATTTATATTATGTGTTTTTATAATTTAAATTATTTCTATTATTACATGCTGTAATTAAGAATATTTATGTAAGCAGCCATGTTTAAATTGTAGATAAACATTTAGGGAGAGATCCTAAAATTGAAATTTTTATTATGAAAACTATTTACTATTTAAAGGACATCGTTCATTTTAGGACTCCGTACCGAAGTGGCAGAAACGGAATCCTTATAATTTCATTATGTCCTTTTATCAGTCTGCCTGTCTGTCAATAGGTTAC
Source organism: Druceiella hillmani (assembly GCA_039881145.1). Lineage (NCBI taxonomy): Eukaryota > Metazoa > Arthropoda > Insecta > Lepidoptera > Hepialidae > Druceiella > Druceiella hillmani. Next base: position 1,603,720 of record JAYKKI010000147.1, on the reverse strand, counting down.
AGCCATTTTACTCGGAGATTATTGGCAATATTTAGATGAAATTTAGATGGAAGGTGTTTTCTATGAACCGCTTTCCAGCCAAATAGTGGAAATATGAAAAAATAACATTAAGGGTGGCTCTCTATACATGTATTTGAGAGATGAAAAAAAATCAGTGCACGTCATTTGGAATATCATTAGATAGGTCTTAGAAAATTGATGTGAAGGTTAAAAAATTGATGTGGAACAAAAACTTCAATCAAAACTTGATTTGAATAAGTATGTTGTATGGTTTTCGAGACATGAGATATTTTCGGTACCGACCGCAGCAATAACTTTGTTTTTCATAATGTCATTGTGAAACACAAACATATAAGTTTCGTATTGTGTGGTGCTACGGGATTCTTCGTGAACGAGTCCAACTCGCACTTGGCTGGTTTATAACGTAATTCTCTACGTATAGAACTGCGATGGTTTATCTATCATGGACCCCTTAAAGTTGTTTGAATAATATCGATAAGTCGGAACACCATTTGTCGTTGGGTCTCTTAAAATTCTGTAAACAATTTTCAGTGATGTCTTTTGATATGGCAGGTCTTTCGCGAGATATGTGTCACCTTTTTGAACTTTTCAGCTAGGTCTAAGGAAACTCGCGAGATACAGCAACCTGGTATCTATTAGAGGTAAATTAATAGAAAATACACTAATGTGGTACAATATAATATCAAAATGCATTCAAAGTTTAATAATATTTGCATTTACCATTAGATCTTTGAACTGCTTTTATGCTTAAAACATGATGAACTCTTTTATTGTGAGTTTTATCCATATTAAACAGTTTTATTACAGTCCTTTACATCATTTGGTGCCTGGACTTAATCAAATTCGCAAAAATAAGTTCATTTTCTTACTAAAACTCATTATCCACCTGTTTTCATAATATAAACGAAATTCGTATATGGTTGGATATAATAAGCCTCTGCTACAAATTGTCAGCCACTAAAAAGAGTATAACACGCACAAACAAGATGTATACCTTGATATGTTAAATGATCCGTATATCTATTCGTAATTTACAAATATAACTACACATCTACCTTCTTCGTCCGATTCAATAAAGACACATTAAATATATAATAAAGTTGTTTCCACCCTACGTATCGACTTTCTCCTCCAGCATCCCTCCATTTGCAAGGGCGCCTCGTTAACTAGGAGCAGCGTTATGACTGAACTATAGCGACGTTGATTTCGTTGAGGTGAGTAAATAGGATTTAGTATCCACAGCTGTGTAAATGACGTTGAGCGGAAAAAGACTTGGCTATAATTTAGTTACACGTGTAGTTGAGTTAAATGTAAATTTTGAAGATGAGTTTTGAGATAAATTTTAGGTGTTTTTGTGAACAAGCAAACTCAACTCATATTAATTTAAGCATTAGGTTTAATATTTTTCATCTTTTTTTACTATATCAGTACCTTTTACTTATGTTCAGTAATTTATGAAAATATGTGTTACATATGAAAAAAATTATTTAAAATGAATTAAAAATTAATTGAGCAATTTTTTGAACTATCTTCTTAAGTAGTTTCTTTCAATAACAATTATATTTCAAGTTATTTTATATCTTCAAAAATGACATTAGACCATATTATCTCTTTTTAACTGAAAAAATTATATAACTCCGAATAATAAAAATATTTTTAATGAGTGACAATGAAAATATTCTTTAATCCTGATCATTTTGTTCTATTTTTCATGGAAGAAAATAATCTTAAGTACTGTTCTAAAATTTTATGCGCTGACTATAAAAATATTAAGCTTTCTTATGAAAATGACAAAGTATTTTTGAATTTTTTTTGCAAAAAGAAGGATGTGAAAATAAACAAAGGTTTTTCAAAAACGATTCGAATTACCCGAGCTGCATTTAATTTATTTGGTAATGAGTATGTAATAGAAATTAAACACTATCTGTCATAACGTAAGAGAATCAGCAATCTTTAAGCCCGTGTAGGTTTGTCAAAAGCTTTAAAATAATGCTATATATATATATATATATATATATATATATATATACATATATATATATATATACATATATATGTATGTACGAAATATCCATAGATTGACTCATATATGTACATTATGCAAAAAACCCTTACGTATTCAACCACACTTTTTAATTCGATTCAGATCTTTACACAATTTATCTAGCGCTTATCACATTAAATTTCTACCTCAGGCTTTGAGTCAAATAAAATCATAAAATTGGATGCAACGTATAAAGGAATACAACGGAATATATAAATGCAGCCGCTTCGCCGACGATTGTTATTTAATTTATTTATATTGGACGAAAGCCATGCCAGGTTTTTATAACTGTATGTTTAAAATACTTTTGACATTTCTATATTACACCAGTCTCGCAATGTTTTCATTAATTCATAACTATAGAAAATTGTCATACAGGTACATTAACTGGAGCGATATTTTATAGAATGGAGTATGTAAATTCAGCCATCTTGCCTATCGTGTTTAATAAGCTAATTGAGGTAAATTAAATCGTTGCGAGTTTTCTTAAGCTATGTGCTTGAAAGGGTTTTAAAATGTTCAGACACACATCACATCTTTTGATGGAGGTGATTAATTTAAATACTCTATTATAATATGTTAGGGCTTCCTCGACTGCTGTCACATTTGATCCTCTATTCGTATAATATTTTCTCCAAAAATGTCTTCTCGTGAAAATCAAAGAATTTAAGTTGTGTCGGTTGATATATAAATAAATATACTCTGAAAAAACTCCAACTATTGATTTTTATTGAAAAAACTCCAACTCCAGATATTATATTCATCTTGCTGACTGTGTTTAATAAATTTATTGAGGTTAAATGAAATCTTTATGAATTGTCTTAAATCATATTTTTGAAAATGTTTTGAAATGTTCAGCTTACACAAGACTGGCGATAATTTGAATACATTTTCCGCAAAACATTCAGCCATAACACTAATTTCTATTTTGATATAGGTCATTAATATAAATTTTCATTTACATTACATATATTAGAGCTTCCTCAACTACTAATGGATCTGATACTAATGTGAATGTATTTATGTGGAATGGATACTAATGTGATGCTCTATTCTCGTTATTATTTCTTCAAAAATTTAATCTTAAAAAAGTCAAAGAATTTAAGCTTTGTTGGCTCATACGTTAAAAAATCCTCGTACTGTAAAAATAACCCACCTATCGCAGATATTTGTATGCTTCATATACTTACATTTTAATTCTATTCTGCAAATTGACTTTGCGTATTCAACTAAAATTACTTGATAAGATTCTGAATTTTTAAATGTCTTATTGTTAATTTAAGTTATTTGGTGCGGTTTGTAATTTTAGAAGTTTCCGTGCTCCGTTCAAGTTAATAGATGAAGTTTCGTATTTTGAAATGTTACGCGCTCGACTCAAGACATTTTGGTGGTTCCAAAGAATTTTTGCATCATTTTTTATTATTCATAAACATTATTATGAATTCTTCTAAAAAAAACAAAACTATCGAAAAATTATCCAATCCTTCTCAATAATATTAAAAATGTAACGCGGGGTGCGGTGCTTGCTTTTAAAGCTTTGTATGATAATAAATTGTATAATATATCTTAGGAGCACTTATGTAGCGCCGTGTGGCTTCCATCTCGCATGAAGATCAGTTAGGCATGCAAAGAGTCGCACCTTCTATCGCCCCGTCGCGCCAATTGACAAGTTTGAAACGTTTTTTACGAGTACAACAGGACCAGGTATAAATTGTTTTCAATATTGTCTCGCTCAAGCATAAAGATACAAGTGAATGTTAATCCGATTGTCTTCTTTACCTAAAAGCTCCCGCCGATGTATGCGTTACATTCTATGAAAAGTGTTAATAAAATAGTGTAAATAAATTGCGCTGTATTTTAAACAAAATTTATTCCCAACAGGATCGCTAATAACAACGCGGTGGATATTTTTAAATAGAGATAAGAAACTTGGATCTACTTGTATTTATTCATCTACATAAAATATAAAAACCTAAGTAATTATTGCAATGTATATTCAAAGATCCATTCAAATAGGCATGCTGAAAAAAACATAATCCATATACCTGGGCTTGTGTTAGACATAATGCATTTCTACGTCATTACGATGTGAAGTGGCTGCATAACTAGTGTACTTATTACAAAAAATGAAGAAAATATCAACCGTTAGAATATTTATGAATACAGGTAGCAATATATCGTGCTCTTTGGTTTCTAACTAATTCCATCGGTTACAATTTCTGTTATCCCGCACTCAAATTAAAGAAAAAATACTATCGGCACTCTTACATGAAGAGAAAAATGGAAAAAGATATATATTATATTATTCATAATAGCTACCTCCACTCAATCGATTGACATTCATTCAGTCTCCATCTTACCTCTTTTATCAGTCTGGTTTTCTACATTTTATGAGCCAACTTGAAATTAATCAACATTTTGTAACCTTTGTTTCAATCAAAATCTTAACGACTTCTCTAAATAAAATATAAGATATATGTTTGGAAATTACTGATTAGTAACTATAATATAAAAAAATGTGTGATTTCTCCGCTCTTTTCTTTAATTTCCTTTGACAATGTATTCAAAAATATTAACTTCACCAGATAAATTAATGTGGCGTTGGTAGAACCGTGTGGATGATTAATGGGATATTACTTAATGAGGAACAAACAGTCAGTAAAACTCTTGATATCCCCGAGCATAGTTTCCTATAACTTACATACCTGTTAAACTTGCACAGTTCCTACCGTAAATTCATATGGACCTGCATTTTATTTTCAAGTTTCACTTTTTACAAGATATTTATTAACGGGTTGACAAGACGACACTAAGTCAATATTCTATACTAATTAGAAAATTTCAATAAGTGTAGATTTACAATATGAGATAAACTTACATAACATGTGCCTGTACATAATATGTGCCTGTACTAACTATAATTACAATTATATGTGTCTAATTTTACAAAATTTTATATTTTATGTATTATATATAAACTTACATGAACTTAAACAACAATACTCATTCTATTGGGTTTGTAGGAAAGTAATGAGCGTTACAATTGCAAACATTTATGTTTTAAACCCGTTGCCAAAGTGTAGGAAAACGTGAATTCATTCTGTGGAAAAATTTAGCTGTTGTGACTCAAAAAACTTATTAACAAAATCTCACAAATATACTCTATCATTAAACTTTTAATCCTGGATGTGATTATTTAAAGACCGGAATAAATAAAAAATTGTTGGTTTTAAGTCAGAGGAATTTAGTGGATGTAATAGAATATCTCAACGAAAATCCAGTACTTTCTTGCAGACGATTTAACTACTTGCGGCTGGGCGTTATCGTGATGGAAATACACTTTGGAGTATTGTTTTCGTTTGTTTTGTATTTCTGTACAAAGTGCAAAGTCTTTGACGTTGTGGAGCACTATGAGGATTTAGGTGCAATTCCCGGCCGCTCGTCGAGCGGGGCTAGACTGGTGTTATGGTTGGCTCTAACAGGTTGATCTCGTAGCAATAAATCCGCCACATGTATCAATTAGATACATTAATATACATAAATAAATATTTAAAATAATTATATGTGCCTAGCCCGTACATTTTGTTGCCCAAATACGCAGTAGCTACAATTACTAACAATAGCTCTTTGGCGAAATCTAGCACATATAGCACATTTTTAAGTGTGTATTTATTGTATAGACGTATTTCTGTGGCTATTTACATCCGCTTATGTCATGTGCGTACAAACACCCAAGTTTACATAGCTTGTATCGGTATTATTTATAGAGGCGGAAAAGACAATAGTATATCTTCAGTTTTCTTTGTATAAGTACTTCTTTTGTTTTTGCTTGGATCTGCATTGTGTTCGTAAGTGGCCAAATCTGTAGTATTTAAAGTATCGGGATCCATTTCGAGGATTGTTTTTAAGTCTTTTCTCTTTGAAATTTTTTTTTGTACCGAAAGCCATGTTATCAATATTAGTTGTTCTTACATCTTGTAACACTTTTGCTTTGACCGAATTCGCACTTTTTCTCATATACAAGCTTTCGATTACTATAATCATTGGCTTATATGAGTCTCGTACATCTCAGATTAGCATTGTTCCGAGCCACTCGTATTCTACACCGAATCCGATATTTTGGAGTTTATGCGCCATTGTCATTATTCTGCTGACACAGATCTCTGAGTTATTTCACGCTTAGCGTAAGCCCTGTATCGTCAAAAGCATGTACTAAATAATTCTAGCCTTTTTTGTCATTTAAATTTCTTGAAAATGAAAGTAGTTTTGAATCGACTAACCAAACAACTTTCATTCTTGCCTACGAATCGTCTTTCAAATCGATTTTCCTGCTACTCTAATACAGTTCCCTAATTCTTCTTGTTGAAGATACGTTTTAAGGGCAAACCTCATGTGGAGAAATTATCGTAATTCCTTAACTTTTCGATTAATATTAGAGAATTAATTAAGGATAGTTTAAGTTTATTTTGTTATTGCCAGTAGTTTGATAATTACCCATTCGTAGGTTACATAACTTAGACAGTTTGCTCAGTTTTTAACTGTTGAACTATTTTGAACCTAGGGTTTTAGAGGGTCATAACCTAATGAATTAATGTTGAGTTGGATGAATCACATAAATGGTTGAGGAGATATGTTTCAATGAGGAATCCAGATAAATATTTAGTGCAGTTCTTGATGTCCTCGAGCCAAAGTAGTAAAGGGCAAAACTCCTTGATCAAGGCACGACTTTTACGTATCTTGCCATAGATTACAAGGATCATAGCCTCCTGGCTATGGTAATGCCTCCCATTACCATAGCCAATATATTTTAATAAAAATTATGACTTGAATATTTATAATTTAAACATTACTAGCCCCTCCCTCCTCCCCAATTGCAATCTTGATATGACAGACACTGAAATCAAAAGATGAGCTTTTCGGTGATTCCAGTTAAATCTTGGGCAAGAAACTTCTTTCGAAAACCAACATAAATAATTTATCGCAAATGACAAAAAAGAGGACCTAGACTTCTTGACCGATCGAAAGTGTAACTTATAGTTCCAGATAAACGATCAGTCGCCGATTATTTTACGGAATAAGTCTTCAAGGGTATATTTCCATCGTAACAAAAATATGTTTATTTTAAATTTTTTTATCAACTTATGGAGAAGTGCGCTATTTGAAGCTCAGTTATCAATGCTCAACAAATAGAAAAACTCAATATTTTGTTATTTTTTACCTTAAAAATTGCTATATTTCGTGGTAAAATTGCGTATTAATGGAGATGCCAGCCTTCTTCATATTCTTTCACTATCTTGTAACATTTTAAAAGATCCACCCCAAACTTATTATCTCTGTGCCCAATTCACCGACTTATCTGCCCACGGCCTGAGTCTGCACAAAACTTACCACGTTCCTCGGTTATAAATATTGTCCTTCTTTTTGTGATTATATATTCTCTGTTTACGTCATCAAGTCACTGGAATGAATGTTTCAGCATTTTAGTAAAGTAGAAATGAGTTTTATAAGTTTAGTTGCCGATGGCATTTGTTTAAATTTTAATCATTGTTTTCAAATTATTAATAAGTTTGTACTACCATATTAGGAAATATAGGACCGTCAATATTTTTAGACATAAGTGTATTCTCCTGGTCAGGCTTAAATGATTGTAGATCAGGAAATGTGCAACAAATCACAAAACATCCTGTGTAACATACATTAAAAAACACACAATAATGTTTTATAAATTTGCTATATTTTTTTTCATGAGTTTTTGTGTGGTAGGATTACATTTTACATATCTATTTTTTTTCCTAATGTTATACATCTCTTTCAAGATAAAAAAGGTGATATACGATCTTACAATTTTGTAAAAATTTTAACTCATGAAATTTTATTACAAAATATGAAATTAAAATCAAAATTAATAAGGTCGCATTAATCTAATCCTATTTAAAAAATACGTTTACAATAATTAAAAAAAAGTTAAATCGATATGTATATTGAACATTCTAATATATTGTATTGGAATAATTGAGTTTATTTTAATAACTTTTTTGTGGCGATATTATTTTTTAATACAAAGATAGGCATCCGAATCATGAGTGTATCAAAAAAAAATTAATTTCTGAAACTTCATTTTAAATTTGACTAAAATTTAATACATCTGCTAAAGCTTACCGAATAAAACAAATGAATACGAGTTATTCGGTAATCTTTAGCAGAGAGACAAATGAATACAACAGACAAGTAAGGCAAGACTTTAAAATTTAAACATTTTTTTTGTGTAAATTTTCTAGTTTACAATTACAAAACATAGATTTACCTATTATTATTATTAAAGTAAAAAAAACTTCATCCCAATGAAATATAATTATTTAGTACTAAGATCATAGTACTTGCGAGGTCATTGTCACTGGTATCGTTGAATTACCCTCGGGAATGTGATATACCGATCCCAAAACTGCATTATGTGCCCAAACACATCCAGTGACCCGATAGACTTAGTGGCATCAATATATCTAACGAAACTGTTAATACTTAAGTAAATTTAGTAGACAATATACATTTGGTTCTAAAATGAAAATTAGCGCGGTATTACGTAATAAATTAATTTACTTCCCCACGTTCGGACCACAATTTTTTATCACCGTTCGGAATCTACGTAAGAGTGTAACCCCTAAAATTTCTATTCACAAAATTATAAATATTTTCGACAAGTAGTTCTATTGATAGAAATAAAAGATTGTTTTTTTCAGGGACCCCATAATAGTGGGTGGTATTATTGATTGCGTTAGAAAATACATGCCTAGTGAAGGCATGTATTTTCTAACGCAATCAAAAATATTTGGTAATGCTTTGGATATCAAGTTTTAAAAACGTTCTGAAAATGTTTGAGCTTAAATCACTGTAGTGAAAATATTTGAAGAAGGTTTTTCTCTTCATCTATAATTCCGTAATGCATAATTCCGTTGTACTTAGCGTGATGGAGACAAAAATAAGTCCCACATTGCCTCTCTCAAATAATGAAATATATAATACAGGTATATGTTCAATGCAGCACATAACAACAGTAAAATTTCTTCAAAAGTTTTAAGTAATTTCATCAAAAGGTATTCAAAATATTGTATTTAATAAAAAAAAAGAAATATTAAATATATTTGACGTTAATTTTGTAGAAATTCACAATTACTTAATTTTTATTCACAACCAAATGAAAATACGTGATGTAGTATTGTATCTACTTTATTTAAATTAATAACAATCTCTTGAAATTGTCCATCTAAAGATGCTGTCATACAACGAAAGTTAGGTCGTGGTTAATAATGTGAAGAAAGTGGATAAAATACTACATCACGTAGTTTCATTTATTTGTGAATAACCATTAAGTGAAAAAAAGAAAGAGATATGATTAATTAACATGTTACCGTCAGTATAAAAACTGTACAACGTATGTTATCCACACAAAGTATGTAAATGAATGTTTGTTGGCGCGTAATAACAAACGTGAAATAAAAGTTACTCGTGGCTAACTTTCCAAATCTGATTTCTCCAGTCTGGCATGAAGTTTGCTACAAATACCCCCGCCATAAGGAATTCTACGGGCCGCAAACGTTTTTCAGAGCGGTGATAAACCTTGGCTAACTGCTCCTGTCTGAATTCTTAAATGCGATAAGAAGTTTTTGCAAATGCTTTCACACCGTTCCACATGAAATTTTATTTCGAAATAGCATGTTCAATTTCATGAAACAATTTATGCCTAGTGGTACGTGGAGTAGATTTACACATAGGCTTAACTTATGTACGTAATTTAATTAAATTTCATCTAGTTTATTATAAAGCAAAGGTTTTCAGTTTTTGTTTGGGTGTTGTCTTATTTTTCATTTAAAAGGAGCTTCTGAGACTATATTTACATAAGGGAAGTTTCATTTAAAACGAAAATTTTACTAAAAAGTGTCCCATGTAATAACGCCTATAATGGACTGAAAACGTGATTTATGTAATATCCATTACTTGATTTATTTTTATGCTGTAACAATATAATTATATCAAAATAACGAGGTCGTTATATAAGCAAACGGAAACTTCCAGTCTTTGAAATTTTGTCAATATGATTTAAGTCTTATTTTAAAAAAAATTAATTTTATCTTCGAAGAGCAAATGAATTTAAATTTGAAACATATCTCAAATAACAAGTAATAAATTGAATTATAAAATTTAATTAATAAAATACAAAATGTATGGATTATCTTCTTGTAAATTTAAAAAATCAATAACGGGTTAAACGTCACATATTTGTAACATTTTATTTTTTAAAAGAAACCTCTATTTAGTAGTTTTTTATTAGCCGTAAAAAAATTGAAAGCAAAAAGTAAACCATGGATAATTTTAATGTACTAATATGAAACTCTAAATATGGAAAATGTTCAGTGAGTTCCGAGTATTGGATCTGGTATAATAATTTAGTCCTTAAACTTCGTTGATCTGAAAGGAAGTAGCTAGATAGAATCAACTCTGCACCAATCGTCTCCAGTAAATCTGGTGTTGTTTCACACGACACTATAGGAATGTGTGTGTCGATATTTTTGGTACTGTTACCAACCAAAATACGTCCAAATTTATGATTGTTTTGGGTGATGCAATCGAAAGAACCACGTACTCTTTTCGAAATTTGTTACTGAAATGGATTTAGACTTATAATTTTCCAGATAAATTTGATGTCGCATGACTCAAAAAACTGATTTTTGGTTTGAGTAAAGTTTAAGCTGATCCTTTCTCATGACAAGAGCTTACAAACCGTATTAACAAACGTTAGGTTAAACTCGTTCAAATCATTAACAATATATTTATATGGTGTCCCTTTAATATATTCCTAGTTACGTAAGCTTCAAATTTGACAGCTAATTTATAAGAATGCTTGATGATTAAAAATAATGCCTGTTCCGAAGATTATTTTGCTGTTTCAAGTCAGCCCTTTTCCATATTCCGATATGTCTGAATATTTTATAAACTTTACCAAGGAATCTCGGTATCCACAGGCTTTTCAGATTGAAAGAAAACTTTACGAGAACGATATGGGACTTGTTGTAAGTTGGAAAAGTTAAACCTTGCATACTCTCTTTCGCATTTATTGCAGAGCATATTATATTACGTCATATTTTGTGTGTAGTTTCCAGATTCGAAATTAATTATAATGTTAGTAGAAAATATTATTCGGTATTTAAAATAAATATAATTTTTTTTAGCATTAATATGGAAAATTAGAATGAGTAAACAATATATAAGATAATAAAATTTTAATTAAATTAGAAGTTTTTCTCATGCATCTTTATAACTTTTATAGCTCTGGAGTTTCGGAACCTGAAAAAAATAAAAACCAAATCCGTTGTCCCAGTTGAAGTATATTATACGTTCATTTTTAGAGTTAAGTAGTGAAATAAAATCTTTCATAATTTCATCGTGTTCGTCTGTCCTTTCGTATATAACTCCATGTGTTCATAACTTGTGTTTTCCATTGTTTAATGAAATAATTGTTTGATGACTGGTTTGAAATAAATGACTTATGGTACCAATTCTATGTTGTAATGTTTCTAGTGTATTATTGGAATTTTTGGTGGTGCTGATTGACTGATTAGGAAAATAATCACTTGATTATTCTCCTCTCCACTGTTTCCATAATTTTAGACCTAGGTGCATACAATTATATAGAAAAATACCACTTCTCCCTCCCTTTTATTTTTATCGCACTTGATTAAAGTTTCCAATTTAAATTAGTTTAGTCAACTCGTATTAACAATTTTGAGAGAGATAGAAAATTACGGAGCATTACTACTTCCTTTATTTTATATAAACGAGTAATTAGATCACATATTGCTTAGGGCGTAAAATGTTTTATGAGGAAGATTCGTTGAATTCCATTTCAAAATATTATAGATTGTTTATTTGAATGAAATACAAACATATATTTTTCATCCTCTTTTCTGTGTTAGATGGGTTTCAAGATTACTTCAACATAATACAAGACTTCTAGACTTTGGCTAGTGATATTTCTGACGAGATATTCGATGGTAATTTCATTAATTCAAATTGTGTTTATTTATTTTGTTTAAATTTATTTCTATAACCTCAGTTTACTCAGGAGCGAGTGAACTCAAGAAATAATACATGAGAGTCCGTGTTGGCCAACATTTTGTTACCGTTCACTATTTTGTGAAAATCAGTGGTATGTCTGACAAAATAGATACTTTGCATATTAAAAAGGTGTTTAATACAGCTCTCACTGTAGCCAAATCTGGGAGCGTGATTGAAGAGATCATGTTAAAGGTAACACATTTTGATCTTACTTTTATGGTGAGAGATCAGCTGGAAAAAGACAAATTTGGAAAACGGGAGAAAAAAGAATATAGTAGTCAATAAACCCAAGTACTTTAAGGAAATTGGAACATGGGCAATTCATTGTTAATCCTATGTTTACAGAATTGTTGATATATATATATATATATATATATATATATATATATATAGAGAGAGAGAGAGAGAGGATACAGTGGAGAGGAGAATAATCAAGTGATTGTTTTCTTATTCAGTCAATCAGCACTACCAAAAACTCCAATAATACGCTAGAAACATTACAACATAGAATTGGTAACATAAGTCATTTATTTCAAACCAGTCACCAAACAATCATTTCATTAAACAATGGAAAACACAAGTTATAAACACATATACGAAAGGACAGACGAACACGATGAAATTATGAATTTATTTCACTTCTTAACCCTAAAAATGGACGTATAATATACTTCAACTGGGACAATGGATTTGATTTTTATTTTTTTCAGGTTCCGAAACTTAAGAGCTATAAAGGTTATAAAGGGGCATGAGAAAAACTTCTAATTTATATATATATATATATATATATATATATATATATATATATATATTAATAGGAAATAGGGACCCGCTCTGGTCTTTTGTTTACAGTTTTTCCTTGAATTAACTGGTATCTTCTATTATAATATGGTTTCTTTTATGGTTGTTTTTTTAGAGTTCCATGTAACAACAAATTAAGTAACAAAAATTACAAAATTATTCTTCTCTAGATTAAAAAAAAAGTCATCGTCACGTCATTTAAAAATGTGTATATAATTAGCACATTTAACGAATTTTGTTTAAATTCATAAATATAAAATAATAAACATAAATGCAAAGGTAAAAAAATTGTTCTTTATATAAGGTGAAATGCATCAAAAAGGAGACGCATACAAACATTTAAACAGTAAAAAGGAAAGCAATAGAAACCACTTTTCCGATTAGCCACAGAAACATTTGTCTACTAAGTGGGAATTAAATGAAATTTTCAATTATTTTAGAATTGGGACTCACATAGGCGTTCTAATTTTTCACACAGGTTCAAAGGTCGTAATGCTTTCAAATATTAATTAGCCACTATCGTTTAACTAATTGGTTTTAAGTGACAGAAGAATAATTAAAGTGCCGATTTGATTAATTTCAACCCACAAAATTGTTTCTTAAAAATCTATTTACCAAATATGAATTACAACTAATGCATTTAATTTTATTTTGTTATTTCTTTTTGTGAAATCATTTGAAACAAACTTCGTGACCAACCTGAGAATTCATGAAACTTTATTTCTATTACTATTAACTAAATAATTTTATATGCTTCATTTTCTACTCATTTGTTTTACAGCTTCAAATTTATATTTCCTTTTAGATATTTCAATTGTAAGTTGAATTTCACAATTAAATATATATATGTATATATATATATATATATATATATATATATATATATATAATATATATATATATATATATATATATATATATATATATATATATATATATATATATATATATATATATATATATATATATTAAAAGGACATTCATTTATTAGCTTTTAAATTAATAACATGTAATTTTATTATAGTCCGTCTACATTCCTTAAAAGAAACAATATCAAAACTATATACAAGTCATCGTTAAAAATATTATACTAATATAAAATGGTAATGGGATATTATTTTTCAACAAGAATTTTTTAAAAATGTTTAGGTTTGTCTCTTTACTTCAAAACTACGCAAAACTGGTAAGCGAATTATGGCAAAGTTTCTGAGCAATTAGTTTATTATTAATTTAAAAAAGTTAATATTAATTATATTATTTGTTATAGAAGTTTACGCTTTTAATTTTACTTCTCATAATAGAATGAAATTGTCAGGAAAAAGGAAATATCAAACGCTAACGTTATTACATGTTCATTGAATTGTATGGGATAGCCTGTCACGTTATTTGTAGTTCTGCCAAAATGAGTGAACCTGACAGTTGGATGTGCAGAGGAAATTTTACATTTATCCCAATAAAGTATTGCAGTTATTGCGCTAGCTCCAGCGTCGTTGCTCTCTGTGATCATCTTTGGCATCATAGTGTTGAGTATATTAATATGTATACATAGAACAAGGAAATTATTTGTAACTTAGTCGATTAGGGATGCTTGAAAAGAGTTTTTTTTATTTACTCAATTACTCTTTTTATAAAGCTCTAATATTTAATAAATATGAAGCACAATTTATCAAAACGTTTCATGGTGTCAGTTAAATAAGCAATGTTAAATATACATAGTTTCAAATATCCCTTTTATTTTGTTCTGAATAATATTTCATGGTATATTATATCAATTAGATATTTGGATTAAAATATCGTTATAGGTTTGTTGCCTTGAAATGATTTGCCATTATCTTGATGATAATAGCTACAATAAACGTCGGTTTATCACACGGAAGTCAAAGTTATAAATGAAAAAACGCACATATGCGTTACACAAATGTTAAGCATATTAAAAATACATATTTGGTGTTTTGAAGTAAATTTAAGACATTAATACTTTAGAAAAGTTAAGATTAATTTATTAATTTTTAATCGAATGGTCTGTTTGAATTATAGCTGGTAAATCGTCAAAATAAATTTGAACGGGAGTCATGGGAGCGAAGTGGACGACTTATAAACGAAAGGAAAGTCCCGTAACATGAGGAGTAAATTAAGAGTTTTTATGATGAACCCTTATTCGTCGTAAATAGAATCATGAATTGCTACATCTAGTCCATGCAAAATATTGCGGTAGACCATTTTTGTAATATTTTGTTGAAATTCCTTGTCAGTAAACGAATTTTTATCAAATTTGGTTCAATTAGTTTTACATATAAAACCATTAATTTCTTTAACATTTCAATAGATCAGTTAATTTTAGGTATATATTTGAAACTTAAGTGGGTAGAATAAATCGGTATTACGAATTTGAAAGTTCATTCAAAAGGTTCGTTGCATGCGGATATAAAATCGACGAAATATTTTTATGACTTATTTTGAAAAAAACACCTCAATGATTTCAGTGATTTTTTTAAGTGATGGTTATCATTTCTTAATCTAACTTTTCTAAGTTTTATATTGATATTTACAAGTATTTTTCAAAGTAAGAAATTGCTAGTAATATTATTAATGATTTGCTTGTCACTTTATCTATTATTTAAAAACTCTGCAACTGAGCCAAATATCGCTACCAAATTTAGTACAAATTATTTTTCACTGATTAATACACAGACTTTTAAACTACCTGTAGATTCACTTGTATGGAATATTATTTTTAAAAAAATATGTTTCGACTTTTGTTACTCAATCAGGTCTAAACACCTGGACATGATACTTGGTTAGGATATAATGCGAGATTGGAATTAATATACATATTTTTAAACCGAGAAAAATTAAACCTATTATAGGATGAAACACGATGTTATCATGAACGAATATTCATATTAAAACAGAGACAGAGCTTAGGAGTCTACTCCGGTGCAGCTGGTAACCCCTTGTCACTCGAAGTGGGCTCCGCAATATAACCTGCCGGCGCGGCATTACCTGCCGGATTCAAATTAAGGATCCAAGATTTATGTACACTTGGATTATGTGTATGGCGAATAAGAAATACTATATTATTTTATTGTCAGTATTCATTTACTTATATTGGTATAATTTTATTATGATGTGCCCTAGCGGATGTATATGTCGACGTCTAAAGTGTGTTTCCATTGATGGCATTTAATTAAAGACACAACATCGTATGATAAACATTACAATAGGATGTTCCCAAAATTGAAGAGTGGCGTGACATATATATTTACGTCCTATGGGTTTAGTCAAATAAGTTACTATTGTTAATAAAACTCAAGTAGGTATAATAATTATTATTACAAAAAATCGTAAAATTGTAATACACTATTTAAAATAGTCATATTATTTTAAGTTCCCTTTTATTTTTGTATAAAATATTGAATTTTTTTTCATGTTTAAATTAATATATATAATGTATTGTACAAGTTTGTATGATTATATCGTTTTCTTATATTTTGGTTCATTTAGCGAGATATTTCCTAATATAATATGTTTTCAAAGTAAAATTAGATAAAGATTCATTGTTAGGCATACTTCGTGGCATTTTAGATATGCCTCAATATTATTCTAAAAAATTAGAATTTTGAGCGAAAGTGAGTAAAATGGTAAACTGCGTGTTTTAATAAATAAAAATAAGTACTGATTGTAAATAAATTTAAGTACAAAAATTAATTTTGAAGGATCAATTACAAAAAAATCTACTTAATATTAGTAATATGGAACAATGAAATCTTTAATAGTCAATGAAAATTACAAGTTAGTGGTTACAAGTTTTTCAAATTGCTTTTATTCATATGTCATTGTTAATTCAATACTGACTAAAAAGTGTTAATTAAAATAATCGAGACCTTATGGATGCATCATGAAGGTTCTGAACTCTTGTCAAAAAAAACCGGTGATTAGAAACTAAACTATAAAAAAAATTCTGAAGGATCCAAAACAGCAGAAAACAATATATAATTCGTCTAAGCTTTAGTAACTTTTATTTTATAGGTGAAAGGTAGATACTAAATACTGGGAAGGAACTTTGTGTAGCTTGAAACATGCGGCGTGTGATCAATATTGTGACTGATCCATCAGACATGTAACGTATGGACACGAAAGATAGGTAACTTGAAATGAAATTTCTCCACAAAAAAAACTTGGAAATTTCATGAAAACTTATGAACTTTTTCAGCTCATATAACTTATTATTAAGACGAAGGTCGCTGAATATAAAAACAGTATATAACTAGATTCAGATATTGGTTTACTTTTGGAAGTGATCATGACCCATGAGTTGTATTAGAATATATACCATTTTGCCAATTTATGCAATTTTATACGCGATTGAATTTCATTAAATATTAAACCAAACCAAAACAAAATTTGTTAGTAAAAAATGCAGGATTTGAATATTTTGAACGGCTGGACAAAATTCAGATATCTGAGGACTAGTCACAAAAGAGATTGAAGTACCTGTGACAACGAAGGACAAGTGAGTAGCCGAGAATCGCTGTCAATACAATTTCCAATTTTTTTTAATCTTCCCCGGTACTAATAAAACTAATACTTTTAGAGTAAAACCTACGATAAAACCAACAATTTTTTTATAATGGGTGTGAACCATGTGAATTGGGTGTGAACCAAAAAGGATAAAAATTTGTTGAGAATGTGGAAGCGGAAATATCTACAATAGAACATGAGAATAACGCAGACCTTTACCCTCTCTCCAATGAATGATTAAGACGGCGATTCAGATGGTATGTCCCGTAGTCAACCAATAATAAGCCAGTGGGAAAGTTTCCATTGGTGTGAAAGTGCTTAACTACAAACCAGAAGGCAAGTATTCAGTGAGACGGCCGGCAATATATTCGCTCGACTACGTAGAAACCAGTATATTTTCCGTGTTACGAATTGCAGACATGTATAATAAAATATGTAGCAACTTAAACTAACTTTAAAAAGAAGCTAGAATTATCAAAAAACTTCAATAAATAAGAAAATGAATGTGAAATTAATATTAGATGTCGTGTTAACAAGAGGCACTTAAAAAAACTCCTGAAAGGGAAACTGGGATACCTATTTCAATAAAAATACTCTTTGTATTTTAGAAGAAGCTAATAATGGGAATTAAGATGAAAATATTTTTAATGATGAGATAAATCCCTTGTCTTATATAGTAAGGAATAATGGCAATAATACCATGTTAAAATATCAAGTCTCGTATTTATATTCTCTAGAATGACGCAATGTGCTATCAGAACCAACGTGGAAATATTCAAAGACAGTGAATATGCTCAGACACTCATCGCTGCATAATACACGAATAGTAATTACTTACAAATCTGGGTCCTAAAATATAAAAAAAATACTATTTCGTAATGGAAATTTTATATAACTATGAAGTGTTATAAATCATTCAAAGTCATAGTGATATAAATTAAGCATAATTTAGGAATGCGAAATAATTCAATCTCAAAGTGCAGAAATATAAGATGGCCGAAAATAACATTATGATCAGTGAAGAGCCTTATATAATACATAGGCTGGTTTCAAAATAGTAGATAGAAATATGAGCATTGGTAACATGCATTTTCTAATGCTTTTATTTTTATATAGATCTAAATAATTTCAACTCTCAAGCACAAAGTCAAGGACAATTCAATGGTGCGTCTTTTTCGGTAAGGCAAAGGTAAAATTATGAAAAGTAAACAGTTATGCTAGCTTCAAAATGTAGCAAGTAATGTTGACATTCTGCGTCATATACTGCGTAATGAAATTGTTTTTTTCTTTGGCTTTCCACTATCAAGTACAAAACAGGCACATTGTCAAATACAGCGTGAACATTGTCAAATATTATTAACGTCTAGCTTTTACAATGAGCACAGTAAAATATTAAAGTATACAAATTCTATATAAATACAAATGTATACCACGCGTAAAAGCCTTACTTCAAGTTGTTTGATTACTCTTGGGCTTGAAGAAATTAAATTAACCTAATTCAGTTTTAACTCAAAAATAAAAGGAAACTTTATGCCAACTCATGCCCGTTGCTTTGTTTCTTTGTGCTGTTTGGCTTTTCTGAAGTTATATTTGGTGACCGAGGTTGATGCACTCATTTAAGTTTTCCAAAATTACTTTAATGAACATAAATCTCAATATAATTTGGTGTCATTTCCATTTTTGTTTCTATATACCCATCTTAGGAGCTTCTTTTAATCCATTTGACGTAGCAGAAAATTTACTCGGGTTGCTGCTTATCAGTCTACAAAATGGATATGGTTGAGGTACTTTCCGTCAATGGAGAGTCTTTTATAAAGCAAATAATACGTAAATCATACTTTAATGTTTTGTATATAAATAATTTTAGCCCGATTAGGTTATTTCGCCCAATGCCTTGATTTGCCGGGCTGTCTCAGAATTTCTTCTTATTCATGAATATCTGAAGGGTGATTAGATAGGGCAATGATTATGATTATGAATAATACAGACAATTTTACTACCCGATTGCTGTTGTAACCCATAACGATGACTTTATTACCACTTACACGGACCCAAAAAATATGTAAAATGAAATCGTATTAAATGAATAACCAAGCTCTTGTTGTATAATAGTTAAATTGGTTATATATTAATATATACATCTGACATAATAACACTGACATTAAGAAATGAAAGAATGCTACTGTATATGAATCTGTACTATATGTGATATCTGTACTAATAGTGTATGGCAAATTTATCTTTAACTTTACAAAACATAGGGAGAGAATGCTATAATGAATTTACAAAAAATCCAGAAAATAAAGTACATCTCATGCTTATAGAGAGGCAAGAAAACCCGATGTAATTTTAAGATAAAGCTTCTATGCCCTGGATAAAGAGAAAGTTCTGCAAGAAAGAAAAGCTAAGATAGGTTGACTGCCTCGACAATAACTTTAACATCTTTAAAACTAAGAACTAAGGACCTGTGACAATGAATAGATAATTTTAGAGCAAACCACAAAAAAGGCCAAAACCCATCATCATAAGTTTTTGTCCTACTGAAAAAGAAGATTAATATAGAAGTACATCAGGAATTTAAAGCACACAAGGTGAAAATAGAATAAAAGTTTTGTTCTTTGTGGGACAAATGTGCATACAAGACAAAAATTTCCGAATAAAACTGAGATAGAAAAAGAATAAAAAATATGTAAATATGTGACCGACAAAACCCAGATTCGGTTTCATGTAAGTTCAATAGCACTTTATATTTGTGAGGATTCAGAAAACAGAGTAATATAACAAAAGTTAAACAAAACCTGAAATATTTACCATATGAATAGTCTAATTTATTATATATTATAACAGTAAGAGAATAAATGCTGTAGTGAAACTCGATTTTTCCGGCATATAGATTTTTAAGATTAGAAATTATACCATTAATGAAAAATAAAACACATTAATAACGGGGGAGCGAGATGAACGGAGGTAGGGGGAGTGGTTTCTTTTAAACACGTTTTTCATGTTTTGATTACAGGATTACCATAATACTGCGTCTTTTCAATGGAAATGATAATACATAAAGAAGTTTCATTTCTAACGTGCGTTCACATGCAGCCGAATAATAGTTCGAACTTGCTAGCAAAAACGAAATATTTCTTTTATTTCCTGAAATCTAAAAATTAATTACTTTCACTGTTTTTGTTGACAGAGGAAAAAATATACACTGAAAATGCTTTCTAGCTTATTCTTGAAAAAGTTTGTATATTTAAAGCTTGCAACTACAAATATTAACGAACACTATGATAGAAATACCCTTCTAAATTCTAAAAACGCCCCCCTGACTTTTCAACTGACGTGTGTAAAATTCTGAAAAAAATTAAGATATTAGCACTTAAAATAAACTTTTACGCAAATCTGGTTTGAATAAGTTAAGTTGTGCAGTTTTTGAAATATGGGGTATTTTCGGTACCGATCGTAGCAATAACTTTTACCGATCGTAGCAATAACGTTTTTTGGAGTGTCTTTGAGAAATAAATTGTTTGATGCTACGGAACACTTTGTGTACGAGTACAGCTCACACTTGGCCGGTTTTATTATTAAAACTGTCTTCTATTTAAAAGATATTAACCATTTCGGATTTTTGTATGCCTTGTTTTATCCGCAATGTACAACAGTCATACGATCTTTACTTTTGTTTTAATGAGTAGCCCTAGATCTGAAATAAATTCAATATAGCACAAATTTTATCAACTCAAATTAAATTGATAGCTGATTAAAGTCGATACATTAACATTATCCTTTATTCATACTGCCTTTGCTCATAAGTATTAAATAACTAATATATTTTAAGTACTCGATGTGTTGTAAAGATTATAAATTTGTCCATGGTTTAATAGTGGAAGATAGAAATTAATGCACGAGAAATATATGCAGGCAAATATTCCTAAACAATTAAAATATAATGTGTTTCAACGCAGGGATAAAATTCGTTACATAGTAAGAGTCCGTAATTTAGTAAATGAAATAAGATAAATAATATTACTTCGGTTTCATTTTCGCCTTAACATTCAATCCGTCTGAGAAAAAATATATATTGTATATGCTTCTCAGCATCAGATACGAATAACGCGATTGATATATGTGCGTATGTAAATACATTCATACTCAAATAGTATTATTCATAAGTAATAAGCCCAAAACGCTGAATATTACTAGTTACCCTCGAAGTGGGATAGGAAACGGAATGGATGTAGGACAAAGCTTCCAAATTAAGTTAAAAGCTTTGAAGCATATCAAGTCTCGAGTGGGGTCACTTACGAAACTGCACTTAAATATCATTTAAACAATATAAACTAATCTGAAGTTGAAGAAATATTAAATGAAGAGATTTGAATAGATTGAGGTCTTAAATTGATTTACGTGCCAAATATTGGACAAGATTCATCGCTGAGGAATGATAATTATTTCAGTCTTGATGAATGATGATTTAGACATCACGCAAATTTTGATGAATATTTTTTTTGCATTATTTAATGTGAGATCGCGCAAGTAGACACTTCAATCTGGTATTATCAGTAAATAAAAATAACTAAATTTTTAATATACCTAACATGACATTTCTCATGGGAGCTATGTGGACAAAACACAATATTTAATTTATACGAGTGAAACATTTACATGAAACATTGTAAATATAAAATAAATTCAAGGATGGAACAGAACAAAATAAAATAGAATTTAATTGAATAAATTATAACCATAAAACTTAATGAAAATAAATGAGGAATGCGATTTTAAGTCGCTGAAATATGAAGTGCCATGTTGTGGTATGAATTCTATAATGTACCTGCAGCAAATTCAGAACTGCGAATCAGACACTTAATTGCTCACTTTGTTTTCAGCCATGTATCAGTAGTCCTCATTTTGATTGAAAAGAAGAAAGTTAATTTTGCCTAATTATAAATTAGTAGCAAAACATACTTAAATTTTCCTACCACTAGATATTTATCTTTAACCACTAGGTTGTATAATACATTATTGAAGAATCTTTCGATTATTAAAATGATTAACATTTGACCAGTATTTAAAGAAACTGTGTTTCTTTTTTGCTATGAAAACAAAAACGGACTTGTGTCATACAAATAAGTAGAAACAGTAACTTGTAGACGGTTGTGTATTATCTGAAAAGTCAGTTCAGTAAGAATAAATTGTGTAGAGTTATGGCTAAAAACTTATTTTGAAAAAACCTCGGGAAAAGCCTTTTTTTAAAATAGTAAATTTGAACTCGTTATATCATTTATTGAAATAAATTATGTATTATATATTTCATTTGACGAATTTTTATAGAAGTGAGTCTTTAAGCTAGTATTTTATTATATAATTTAAAGTTTGGTACAAACGGATTATCTACATTGATACAAATTTCCAATTACGTAAAATGTTATACAATTATAAACCAAATTTTTAATTTCTCTCCTTTATTCTAAAATCTGGAAAAGTGAATACTGAATAAAGTCACACAGCTTACGGAAACACGTTTTTACTATAAAACAACAAAGGCCGAAAAACGTAATTCTTAGTTCCGACCCACAAACATAAGCGGATTTCCGGAACATCTGCAAGCAAAACCTTCATTTTCCTGTTAAAGGCGGCCTTTATTAACATTGTTTAATACTTTAAACTTTAGACTTAAACGCTGCCAACTTCCGGAAAAGTGAAATAGACTTTCAAGTTTCCCGACACATTATTTCTTTCGCAAGCCATTTAATTAAAGCGGTCTATCATGTAAAGTTATAACACAGACACTAATGGATTTATTCTGTAATGTGATGGAGCTGAAACGAGTTGGTGGCAAATATAAGTTTTCAATATGACTCATTTGGTTAGGGGTTATTTCATTTTCGCAAATTAAAAAAAAATCTAGAACACTTTTTGTGAATATATTTCTGTAGCATATAGTAGTCATTATCGGATTTAAATTATTATCTATTCTGTGTATAACCATATTCTTTCGATTGTTATTAAAACTTATTCAATAATGTAAATATTGTATATATATATACATATATATATATAAATATATATATATATATATATATATATATATATATATATAAGTATGTATATATATGTATATGTGTATAAATATGTATATATATACAAAACCTTCTAAATATTGTACTATCATTTCCTCCCTTTTGTCACATTGCCGTATTTTCCCGTAAAACTTTCCACTCGACTACATTAAGTCTTAAATCTGCTTTCATTGCGCTATAATAATATTTAAATTTTATTGTATATCTCCATTTAAAATTAGTGAATAAAATGAAATTAGAATATTTTGCGATAATTACTGTAGAAAGACATTATAATTTAGTGACGGATGTATTTATGACTAAATATCAAATTAAACATTTTCTGTTGAACGATAAAACAAAACAACAAAGAAGATTTTGAACATCAGTGCACGTGCGCTATGTTTGCAAGACCCATGGGCGCTTAATTAAATTATCTATAGATATAATAAAATTGCAACAAAGTAAATTCCGTACACAGAAAACATTATTAAGAAAGGGAATGATTTAGCGTAAAGAATAATAATACAAACCGGAAAAACTTTTCTCAGAAATTTTGTCTGTGTGTACGTTGATTTGAGTGGGTATCATGCAAAATCTATTAGACGGATTTTGATAAATTTTGTTATGATAAAAGTATACAGGAATAACATATGAGAGGAAAAAAACATTATTGTATGTAAATTATGTATATGCGAACCAAATTGTAGCACTAATATATTGGTCGGCTTATACAAGGGTTTGTGACAACCCTCGTGAGAAGATTTTGGAAAATATTAAATTTAAGTTTTAAAGGTTATGGGGAGATTTACTTGCCATTTGGAGAGACTTAGAAAAGTACTAAAACTGCAAACGATCTCGGAATCACTTTCCTAGGGCTCGTACTTATTTTTACGAATGAAATAAAGTTATCAATTTACAAATATCTTAAACCCAACAACACCACTTTCTCAACCTATTATGATTTTTATTAAATAAAGAAATATGTTCACACATTATATATTTGAATTCAGCGTCTCAAAATAATTGTCGTTAATTATAATTTATAAGCTTTGATATATGTATAAACAAAATGCCATTTTTTATTTGTACTTCCGGCATATAATATTTGCGGTCTTAAAGCTACACCCAAAATTACAAGGGAGTTTTTTGGAATTTTTTTTTGAGCTTGTGAATAAGTCGAGTATTTTAACTTGAATGAAGATAGTCGGTCAAAATTTCTGCAATATTTTTTAGACAATTTTTGTAACAATATTACATACATTGAAATTTTGTGACAGATATTCGAATTTGTTAATAACTGACAACATTGTTCACGAGCGTCGGTTTATTCTCTTGTTTTGTGTAACTTGATCATTTCGATGAAATTTATTAAAATATCTCGTTGTTCTTTTATTAAAATATTCCTAATAAAAACAATATTTAATAGTAAAATGATACGAATTTTCATTCAGAAATAATCGTTTTGTTTAACAGATAATATTTTTATGAAAACTCTTTCCATCAAAAATCAAAAATAAAATAAACATATTATTATTATATGATGTTTCAGTCGACAACAGATGATACATCTGGCCGGAAATAAAATTAGGAATACAAAAATATGGAAACTTTATAATAATGGTACGAAAGTAATATTGAAACAATAAGAAATAAATGAAGAACAGGCGATGGCAATTTGAAATAAATTTATCGGCATTATTCTAACGTTGACTTAAACGAAAATCTTAATAAACTGTGTGGAAATATATATCAGAGTATGGAATAATATTTTTTCAGCAGCCAGATTAAATTTATATATTTAGCGGTGCTACAATGGAAAGAATTCCGAATATAACCATAATTGAATAATGCAATGCCTGTATTGTCGTTTATCTCGACCAAAGTTGAATGTTAAAAATCTATTTGTTTTTCACATATTGTTTATTTAGGTCACACATAACAAGTGGTAAATAAAAAATTGGTTGCTAATTATAACCTATTAAATTTTTTTTATCATGGACACTTTTTACAACGTTTAAATTTGTTTTTTGTGATTTTAATTGAGTAAAAACTTAATATTTTGTTATTTTGTTTATTTCCCAATAGATGACGGAACCTAATAAAGTTTTTTTAGTTAATATTTAGTGATCTTTAATATTACAAACTAATCTTCAAAATTGAATTATTTTGTGTTTAAATCATTATTTTGAGTCTAAACATTTTATAGCTACCTTTTGGATGAATTTCACGTTTCAACAATTCACTTGATCTGAATAAGTGGTGGAAGAGGTATTTTATCTGTAAGGCACAAATTAAAAACAATTCTAATACCTCATTGTTTAAATTATTGACATCTGCCAAAATAATACTAAAATTAATAATATAATTTAAAGGAAAAAAGGCGAAGAAATGGATAGAATAAAAGGGTGAATAAATAATTAAATAATTAATAAAATTGTTCAGTTTATTGTTTATTTAATTCCCCTGTTTTATGTAATCTATTTGACAGAATTAGTTCTGATTTTAATATACTGGACCAAATTATTGTAAACAAAACCACGTTGGGCATTGAGTAAGATTATAGCAATTCATAAATTTGAAATATAAACAATTAAAAAGGATATAGGAGGATGGTATGACTATCTCACCGATGTAAAAAGTGTTGTACGAAATATTTCCGGATTTGAACACACGATGTCTTCGAAATCTTTTACAAGAATGCCAAGTCCTAGATTTACTTCATAAGGCTCACATTTAACAAGTTGACGCAACTTTCTTAGCAATTACTGAACTAAGAGTAATATTCGTGGTCGTATTTAATTATTTATTGAACATTGACTGTTAGAAATTATAGGTACTTTTATATTGGCAACACTGCTCTCCTAACATAAAAAAATACTGTTAAGATGTGTAATTGTGTATTAAGGTTTTCTAATAATAAATAAGAAGTTAAACATATAAATATTATTATAATTAGTATTCCTAATTCATTAAAATAACATGGTAGCAGTTCGTGGTTGAGAAATTTACAAAAGTAAAACGTAAATAAGGATTTTTTTGCATATATAAAAAGGTGAACAATGGCGGCTAAGAACAGCTATATATATATTCCAATTTTCGATGGAGCAGATTATAGTAACTAGAAAATACGAATGCTTAAGTTTCTGCAGTATAAGAAATGCAAGGATGTTATAATGAGAGCAAAAATTTAAACCGATGACAAGTGGGACGAAAGGGATGTCCACAAAATAAACTACATTTACAGTTTAATAACTAACAGACAGCTAGAATACATATGCGAACTCGATACAGCTTACAGCATAATACAAAAGTTTAATGAGATTTACTTAAAAAAGTCTACAGCTTTGCAAATAGTGTGCCGAAATAACCTTGAAAATATCAAGTTAAAAATTATTCTGAAGTATTTTTATTCTTTGATAACTTTGAAAAGACTGTGATCGAGCTAAAACAAGCAGGGGCAAAGATTTCAGAAACGGAAAAACTAAATTACATGTTAAAAGCACTACCGAAAAGTTACAGCTACATAGGTGATTCAATTGATGTCTTGCCGGAGAAAGAAAGAACAGTACAGAACAGAACTGAAGAAAACGGAAAATGTGAGTGAAACGCCAAATAATGGCACATCAAATGTTTTTAAAGCAAATGTCAAGCCGTCTGATTAAAATTGTTTTGGTTGTGGTAAACCTGGCCACTTAAGAAGAACCTGTCAAGCTGATAATGTAAACCGTAATCAAGGACGTGAATATTTTAATAATAATCGAGGACGTGGATATTTTAATAATAATCAAGGACGTGGATATTTTAATAATAATCAAGGACGTGGATATTTTATTAATAATCGAGGACGTGGATATGGTAATAATAATCGAGGACGTGGATTTTCAAATTATAGAGGACATAGTTCATCTAGAGGTAGAGGACAACGAAATTATCAAAATAATAAGAATGAGAGTCAATGTAACAGTTTTCTATTAATATTGCAAATAATATTTACACAACGTGTGAAAAATAAAAGCTAAAGAACGGTCAAATAAATGGTTACTTGACAGTGGATGTAAAGACCATATTATTAGTACTGATGAGTACTCCGATGCTTGTGAGAAATTAAATAAACCTGTCAAAGTAAAAATTGGTGATGAAACAATATTAGAAGCCACAAAAGTTGGTAATATTAAAACTAGTTTTTCAGTCTATGGACAAAAATCTGAGGTAAACCTGACAAATGTTTTCTATGTAAAAGAAATGAAGGCAAATTTATTAAGTTATTCAAAAATCACAGAAAAACATTCAATTGTTTCAAGCGGAAGAGTGTCAAAAATTTACAATTATTATGGAAATATTATAGCAGTTACTATTAAGGATTAAAGATTATATAAGATAAAAAGTTACATGAATGAAGAAATATTGCAAGCGAACATGAGTAGAAAGAATATGACAGTGAAAGAAAAACTACTTCGTACATTGGGTCATATAAGTTTTAATAATTTGGAATTAATGTGTAAAAATGAGTCTTTAGAAGGATTACCAAAAAATATTGAATATGAGTACTTAAAATGTGCTATATGTATTGAAAATAAAATGCATAACTTACCATTTCATAACAATCGACGAAGGGCAGAGGCGATATTAGATATTGTACACACAGATTTAAATGCGCCACATCAGACTACAGGATATCATGGAGAAAAATATTTTTTGAGCTTTATAGATGATTATAGCAAGCTGGTTAAAGTTTATTATATCAGATCAAAAGATGAGGTATATGACTACTTTGTGGAATATGTTAATGAGGTTCAGAACTTAACAGGAAAAATGATAAAGGAACTGCGATGTGACAATGGAAAAGAATACATGAATGCAAGAGTTTTTCAGTTTGCAAGAAAGAAAAGAATATTAATAAAACCTTGTCCAGCATATGTTCATGAATTAAATGGAACAGCAGAGAGATACAATCGTACACTAATGGATATGGGTAGATGTCTTTTATCAGAAGCAAAGCTGGTAAGACGATTTTGACCAGAAGCAATTAAAACCGCAGCTTATAGTAAGAACAGAACATTGACTAATACTATTGTGAACAAAACACCATATGAAATATTTTGCAGAAGAAAGCCATCTGTCAAAACTTTAAAAATGTATAGAAGTAAAGTTTTTGTGAGAATTCCAGAAGAACGGAGAAGGTCTAAATGGGATAAGAAAGCAGAAGTTGGAATTTTACTTAGTTATACTGATACTGGATACAGAGTATTAATCAACAACAGAGTTATTATTGCTAGACATTGTGACATAATAGAGGAAGATGTTAAATTGTGTGGTTTTGTAGGTGAGGAAGAAGATAAGATTAAAAATTATATGGAAGGAAGGGAAAAGGAATACAAACAGACACAGGAGAAAAAGGATACAAATAAATATTTTGGAAATAATGAAACACGTAAAGAAGAAAGTAAAAATGAGATTTTAGATAGAAGATCAAGAAGACAAGTCAAACCTCCACAACGTTTTGATGAGGAATTTGGTTATTATTGTATACTATTGTGACGCTTCGGCTCCTAGTGATTTTCAGGAGGCGACTTCATGTGATGAGGCAACTAAATGGAAAGAAGCAATGAACATGGAGATGGACAGTTTAGTGAAAAATGATACATGGACCCTAGTAAACAAACCTCCTGAGGACAAAAAGGTAATTGATGTCAAGTGAGTATATAAAAGGAAGAGTGAAAATGAATTTAAAGAAAGGCTAGTGGTAAGAGGTTTTCAACAAACTGACTGTATTGGTGATACTTATTCTACTGTTGCTAAGATGCCAACACTTAAACTGTTATTATCTTATTGTTGTAAAAATTCTTTAGTTATTCATCAAATGGATGTTGAAACAGCTTTCTTAAACGGTGAAGTTTTGTCTGAAGTTTATGTAAAACAGCCAAATGGCTATGAAAATAGAACTGATAAAGTATATAAATGAAATAAATCATTATATGGTTTGAAAGAAAGTCCCCGTGCATGGTATGAATGTTTTAACGATTTTTTGACTATTTTAGGTTTTTGCAGAAGTAAATATGATTATTGTTTGTAGGTCAAAAGGGAGAAGAGCTTAACGGTTTATATATTATTATTTGTTGATGACTTAATCATATGTTGTGAAAATGAAAATGTAATTGCTGACATAAAAACGAAATTGTCTAAACAGTTTAAAATGAAGGACATGGGTAAAGCAAAAAATTATATTGGAATAGAAATTGAATATAACAATTATATGTCTACTAATTACATGTATTCCAGAATATGGGTCAATTATTTAGCCTCTGTGTTATAAAACACACAATGAAAAGACTGAAGAATTTCAAAATATGTTCTTGAGTATTTTTTGCTACAGACTTCATCTTGAACGAGCAAATAGATCCTATGAAATCTAACTATATTGATTCAATTTGTCGTTAATGAAGCTAGCTTCATGAAGAAAAGGCGCCGATTTATTATTTTTATACAAAATAATTCATTTACACGTGGACAGTCAATGTGTAAATGAATTATTTTGTATAAATCTTTCTTCTCTTTTTATTCTCTCTTCTCTTTTTACCTAAATTCAAAATTTGATCCAGGTCCCGTAAACTTCTATCAAATTTATTTGTAATCAGAATTTATTAGAACAATTACTCTTTTTATAATTCAGCTAAAATATCATTAATTATGAGTTCAGTACGTACAAGATAAGATAAATCCTAAGTTAAAACTAATATTACTAATTGATTAATAAATTATGTAATAAATTCACTCAAAGAAGTAACACTTAAAAATGTATATTCTAACCGTATTGTGCATACCTAATTAGAGTAACAGTCTAGCTTTATGCTCTGAACATTTTATTATAAACTTATGTGATTGTAACTTGTTTAATGTAATACATTTATTCAAAGGCTCACAGCCTTTGAATAAACTATCTTTGTTGCTAAACTTTGGAATTAAACGTGGTCCGAAATTTTAAAATATGCCGTCAATATTTACTACACAATAAAGCATTAATAATTGAAAATATCTTAAAAATATGTTTCAAACGGTAATCCCATTCTTCATTTATTTTTTTCTGTCCAACGCCTTTACGTTCTTCTTTTCAATTTACTACAAAAAACATTTATTGACAAAAAAATATAATAAAACCGTTTTCGTAGAATATGGGACAAACGGTCGTGTGTCAAGCTGAGGTGGTTACCGCGACACTATCATGTCAAAATAAATTAAAATTTAAAAAAAGAAAAGAAAAACCGACTTGAAAACAAATTTTTATTTGAAGCATCCAAAAGTTAAAAAAAATAAACTTTTACTCTAATTGAATGTGAAAAAATTGAACTCAAAAAATTTCAGGTGCGTGTTAATAGTTATCTTTTTTGTAGTAGTTGTCAACTTCAAATAAAAATACACAAAACAAAATGAAACACAACTGCCAAAATTACGGGAGAAAATGCGTTAAAGTTCTTTTAACGTACCGATCACATCACTGTATGTAACAAAGCCTTGGGTTGATACCGGAATACAAAATATCTTTCGACTTCATTTTTAACCGGGCGCAGTTACAACGAATGATATATATTTCAATTAAGCCACGTATTTCCTACTTGAAGAAAATATATTTCCATAAGCCATACGATTTTATTCTAGCAACAGTTCCATGAGTCAATTGATAAATTAAATAAAATGTAGGGTCCTGCACGGAAATTTCACGAATTATGTAATAATAGTATCAATGGGGCAAGGCGCATTGAAATATATAGTATTTCTTAAAGGCGTTGAATTCGAAAAAATGATGAAATGGATAGCTTCCTTACTATCTACTTATATATTATAATGAAGGAAATGTTAAACACAGAAATATACTCACAGGAAAACTATATAGACTATGATTGTTATTACGAATTCTAAAGGCTCCATCAAAATACTCAATGTGTCTTTTATTTAGACACCACTTACTACGTATTCAACAGCGTTCCGAAAAGGCAAATTCCTGAAGGAAAAATACCGAAGAGCTCGATATAACTTTAGTCCTAAAGAAATTAAATTACGTACAAAAATTTTACAGTTAACAACATTGAAAATTTCTTGCTCAATATTGAAAGCAGAAAATGTTAACATCTCGAGGTAAAATAGAGTTTTATTCAATTAGACACGAGGTTTTGAAATAATAGGGGCGGGTTAATTAGCCGATGGCTGCAAAGTTGGTTATTTGAAAGCAGCCGTAATAAAAATTGTTTATGTTTGTTGATTTATGGCGAAGTTTTATAAACCACTGCCATTTTTAAATATTAATATGTGTACATATATATATATATATTTATATATATATATATATATATATATATATATATATATATATATACATATATATATGTATTAAAATTAGCAATTGGATAGTATTTACAAAATGAACAACATATTTTTCTCATAGAATTATTTTAATTTGATTTTCACAGAACTTTCTATCATAACTTCTCTGAAGAATGGTTATAATGATGGTCATATTCAATACTAATGCTAAATTTAAGTTAAGATTCATTAGGTCCATTTACCTGATACAGCAGGTCAAAAATCGACAGCTTGAGATATTAAATATGTTCATAGGAATAATGACTGTTATGACTTTATATTGTTGGGATAAATGTCTTCTAGGATTCTAATAGCTCCCCCGAACATGAAAATAAACAGACAGAAATATAGGAAGGCTAAGAAAACAAGAACTCGAGAAAAAATACGTTAAAAAAGGAAATAAATTTCAATCTAAATTTTTAGATTTGTGTTTTTCATCTCATGCACCCCTCACTTGCCAGCTCTGGTAAACGTAAGCGTAAGCCTCATTGTAACCAAGCATATTTAAAAGATCATGCTTTACATGGTGTTTAGAATTAAACTAACCATTTTTTTCGTTTTCCGTCACCGTTCATAGTGCTTCCTGTTTGTTAACATTTTTCGTATTTATTATTCTATATTAACGTATTTTATAATAGTTTAAATGTACAAAAGTCTTTAGGTATAAATACTGGGTATTTATATCACGAAAGAAAACCACAAAATTAATATTTATGCTGATAGTCCCAAAGGCGGGTCCCGCCCAAAACACGACAATGGCCCGCGCTGAAGTTTCAAATGGTGTTTATGAAATAAATATAACAGAATCTTGCTATATCTTTTATTCGATACTTTAATAAACATTGACTCAGAATAAACAACCTGGCACTCTTATTGCTAAACAATACGCGTCTATAAAAATTTCAAATCAGTTGACCGCCATTCGCAAATTTTGCTTCGCGCGTCGCGCCACCTCTGTTCGAAATTAAAAATATGTACTATTATATATTAAAATATTCGGAATTTATTTCGAATTATGATTATTTTCTTTGTTTTTTCAAATATCTAACAAATATTGCGATTTGAATATCTTGAATTCGGGGATGCGTGCAGGAATTCGAGTAAGCGTTAGTATCCGTTACCGATTTATTAAAATTATAAAATTCCATAGTTGCAACGGAAAAAAAATGTTTCTAGATTTAATATATTATGTACTTTGTGATGAAATTATAAAAAAATATTTTTTATCGTACTATGTGTGTTAAATAATTTTCAAAATTCAACTGATTTATGGTCATGAATTATGAAATGGCTTTCGTGACCTCCTGTCGGAAATAAATTAAATAACGTGGTACGTCTTTATAAATTATATATTATTATATATAAAAGTATAGATAGTTTCCGAATTAATAAAAAATGTTGCGTTACAAATTTACAGGGGGTGATATTGTTTTAAATATTTGGTATATAATGTATTTTGTGATAAAGTAATAATAAATATACGTTTCTAACGAAAGAATTGTAACGAAAGACGATATTTCGCGATTGCATAAAATACACTGTGGGCAAACAAAAGTTTCAAATTAATTTTAAAATAATATCACTTAACAGATAAATGTAATTTTTTTCTTCTTTATATGTGTTTGAAATTGTATACAATTCCAGTTATGAATACTTTTTGACCAAAGAGCACTACGGTACTATATAAAGAAAAACAAATTCCATGCTTTTCCTTGAATAATTAAAAATTTTATTTTTATAAAAAACTACATAATACATTTTTTTAGATATATACCAAATTTATCAAAGCAAATTGTAAAATAAACACATAATTAGTTTTACTGAAGCAATTTTTTTACGGGGGCGGCCAAAACTCATCATGTCACTTTTTTCAATAATGTGTGTGCATGTGTGGAACATTTGCATGTAATTTGGACTCGTATGATTTTAAACGTTTAATTTTATTCATTGTCGAAATTCACGAAATATGAAATAATTGAAATTCGGGCGAGAAAATGGACTTTACCAAATTTGAAATATTGTTTTTGTATACTTATAAATAAAAAAGTTATTTCATCATTTAGAAAATTTCATGACTTTTTCGAAAATGTATGTTTGTTTCCATTGAATAAATTTAGGAGGTGCAGATGTCGCAAATTTTATTTGTAGAGGACTATTTGCGTCGATTCGCTAATTAACGCCCGGACTGTAGAGGGGCTAATGATATTTCAATAAAAAATTACTATATTAAAAAAAAACACTGACATGTCATTCGTGAAAAAAAATACGTCATAATGACAAAAAATTACAAGTGACATGACGATACTATTTTTATTTCAAAATAAAACAAATTGAATAAAATACAAAAGAATTGGAAAAATGTAGGACTTTACATAAAAGCGAGTTTTCTCTTCATCATTAATCTATATCATTGTCTTTTTAGCAAA
This sequence comes from Druceiella hillmani, assembly GCA_039881145.1. Classification (NCBI taxonomy): domain Eukaryota; kingdom Metazoa; phylum Arthropoda; class Insecta; order Lepidoptera; family Hepialidae; genus Druceiella; species Druceiella hillmani. The sequence goes on along the minus strand of JAYKKI010000147.1, from coordinate 1,569,383 downwards.
TTCAATTATCTTCATCATTTGCTTCTGTTATATATTATACCAAGTTTCACCAAATGTTGAATAGAATACAATTGGTCTTTTTGAGAAAATCTCTTGTGAAAATGCCATCACACGAGGGAATTATTTTCATTTTACACTTATATGTCTCACCTCATTTTTCGTTAATTTTGGAATAAATAACAGTTAATAATTACATGTTACAATAATTTTTTTATTGCACTCACAAAGGAAATTTAACAACTACAGGTTAATTAGTTATTTTTTATTTCATGTGTACTGAAAGATTTTCCATTCCTGTTCTTCTTTACAGTAACACTTAATGCTAGCCCCTCTTTAATGTGAAACATTACTGAAATCGGAAAAATAAAACACTTATGGAATTGGAATAGCTTCGATATATTGGTGCAGGAATTTTCCAGTAGTCCATTTGAAAAAGAAAATTAAAATAAGACTTACAATTTATAACATAGGAATAAAATTACAGAAATTATATACAAAAATATGAATTTCTATTTTGAATGAAAATTTGGGAATGAAAGATAATGTAAAAAAATATCTTTTCAAAGTGTTATTAAAATTCCAATTACCATTTTTTATGAATAATATTTTTTTTGTCCCACAGAATTTTAAAAATATTTCAAAAATGCTGACGGTGACTAAAATTGAATGGTCTGGAAATCAGAATTACATGAGTAAGAATGTCTAAATAATTAATGATAATATAAATAAATTTATTGTGTGAATTTCATGTAATAAAACAAACAAATTTAGTTACCATTTTTTTCATATTTTGATCATTTATCAAATTATTTCAACGTAAATATAATACAGTTTCCATGAACGCGATAGTTTTGAAGGCTGCGCACCAAATCGCTAAGACACACGTCTGGTACGTTTGTATCGGACATGTGACGTACGGATACAATAGCAGTAAACATCAATCACGCGAGTGTGACTTGTGTTTTTTTCTTGTTTTGTTTAATACACACTCTAAAAGAGCGCTAAAAGATAGTGTAAATGTTTTGCTGAAATGTTTTGATTAACATGTTTATACATACAAATTTTGTCTCAATTCATTAATTATAAAAATTAAATCAAATTCAGATCTATTGACAAAATAAAAATCTGAGTTGCGGTTGGATTCATTAACTTCGAAAACGTTTGCTGGTATACTCATTCCAATGAATTTCTTATGAGGTATAACTATATATTTCATTAACCCTATATACCACAATGGATATGAAATTAGAATCATTGACATATATGGATATACATCACAAATAGAGAAAAAAAGAGAAACCAAAGTAAAAGTTTATTTGATTTTAAAATAGAAAAACATTTAAAAAGCTTCAAAATTTATCTTATTCGAAGTCTGAATTGGGTGGAGAATATAGTGTTGATGCAGTGGAATTTGTTGATACTGCAGATACGGACTATATACCGGTGAAATATACCGGTGTATAGTCCGAGAGCCGAGCAAACAAGCATAGTGCCAATGGTCTGTAAAACAATTCGTACCCCATCTTATGATTCCGTTATTTTGAAGATAGACGCTAATACTACCCTCACTATTTATCAAGGAAAACCAAATAAAAATTATATAATTCTCAGTATTTTACACCCGATTGTTCAAATTGGCATAGGCGAGAAGAAAATTCTTGAAATTGTTGAATTTTGTAATTCAACAAAATTTGGTGTAAATATTTTGGACCAAATGGCACGGAAATACTCCGTGAGAGCCGGTAATCGTAGATGTCCTATACATGTATTTTGTAATGTTTTAGACATAGCTGTCTTATGTGATAAATTCATGGGTCATTTACGGAAAAATTACTCAAACCAATATTTCTCGGTATAATTTCATACTCCAACTTGCTTACGAGTTACAAGTAGAACGTATAAAAAATTGTTTAAGGCCGAGCTGTATATTTTGCGATTCTGAAAATGTAAATGAAATCATGGAAGACACGAGGTCAAACAAAAGACCTTCTAAAGTTGCACGTTTCAACGGGTGAACGTGCAATATTAACTATTGTACTTTTTACTAGACAAATAAAATTAAACTTCAAATCAGAAAATTAAACTTCAATAAAATTAAACTTCAGTCTCATTAAATTAGTAAATAGAAAAAACATGATATCTTTGAAAACGTCATATTTATCATCCATTATCGAGGTGCTGCCTAAATATAAATTGGATTCTGACGCCGCGTTCCGTATTATTGAATAAAATTTTTAAAAAATTAAATGACCAATACCTCTACGATATTTCCTAAACCAAACGGTTTTTTCCTCATCTGTAATTTTTTTTTAATAGTCATTTTGCCTTTGTCTAAATTGGTGTTTGTTGAAATCGGAACATTAGAAACACGAAATATCTCTAATACTATTTTAAAAGCTCCATCATTTGCCTTGATGCAAATATTTGCACTCCTACGCAAATTAGATCCACGCTGATTAGATGAGAGTTGTCTATTGAATCGCCAAATTATTTTTTTATATTACTTTTGTTATAAACATTTTCCTATTTGACGTTACTTTATGGTGCTATTATTAAATATTGGTGCGATCACAGTTTTTAATAAATTAAGGAGGTAAACAAGTAGGAGAAAAAAAGTTGTTTTAATTTTTAGGGCCCAAGAATTCAAACTTAAAAGAAAAGTTGCCGCGATGAAAGTTCGTTTTACGAAAAGTTGAGCCAGGACGTAGAGATTCTTACGGCGCTGTGAGAAATCATTCGAAGCAACTTTGACCTTTCCTTTGTTCAGTTTAAAAATATAAATCTGTATTTATTATTTCTCCAAGGTATTTTTTATTGGTACGCCATATCTGCCTTAACACTTCATCAAAAAACCATGGTTGAGCTATAATTTTATGAAATATTTGTTTATTTTTTTTATTTAAATATTTGTTTATTTTTCAAATATGTTTTAATGATATTTTTCAATTCTTTCAATTCTCTCCTAGTTATTTCTTTATATTTGAATTAGCGCCATTGGTTGAAATCTGTTTAAATAAATGAAATACCTTTAACTTATTTTTTAAAATCATATCACCATTCAGTGGCTTGAATTATTCGCACGAGCCAACTAGTAAGTAACTTAATAATGATGTAAATATGAGGAATTGATTAATCAATTTTATTTGATTTTATCTTTTTTGTGCTTTCCTTTACAATTCTTTTAATCCTTTGTACATTTACTTTTTCTTTTTCCCTTAAACCTGATATTTTTAATAAAGTTAAATAAAACTGTCATAGAAGCTACCTTATGGCGTAGTCCATTGCGCACACCCACTTTTTTGGTTTATTACGATTATACTCAATTAGTATAATCGTAATAAACTAAAAAAGTGGGTATGCGCAATGAATATCAGAATATATACATATTGGATAAACGTTTAATAAAGTTTTTTTCAGAAATGCTGTTAAGATAGCAAGTAATGTTATCAGTTATAACAATTTTTCGTTCGAATAAAACATTAAAACAAATAACTTAAATTTATTAAGCCGCAATTTTTATCGTATCTCAAACTTGTGTTAAATTATAACCAACCACCGTATTCACGCTTTGATAAAAGTCGCCGGAAGCTTTCTTTTTATTAACATTAGTTTCTATTCGACGTTTGGTCAACATTTCCCAATGGTGATGACAATCATTTTCCTAGGAGCTGCTCAGCTCTTAGGTTAAACATGAAATGACGTTATTTGAATGGGCATTAGGTTATTTTACAACCAGCATTCCTATGTTTTATCTAGGGTGTGCAGGATATAAATTTTTAATATATCCTTTTTATTTTTATATTTTTTTTAAACAGTTAAATCGTATCTGTTCTGTGTTAGATTGTTTATGGCAATCCGGCAAAGTTGGCTGAGAATTTCGATCATGGGGTTGGGTGTATTAAAATGTTAAGAAAAATATTTAAAAATTTCACAGATACTACATATTTTGTTGATAGACGATTAAATAAAATTTAAATTAACAAATGAAATAAAGTATAAAATCTGGAAAAAATTACGCGTAAACGTTCCCATCCAATGGCGTAAAATTATTTCATTGGAGAGAATATTACACACATAGTGTGTATTCGAAGAAAAAACGTTTGCGGGGAAAAAGCTTTCCTCTTCCGCGTTATTTATCATTTAACCCCAAGTTTCGTGCGATTTGATACGCATCACATCATGCAAACTTTATAATCAGCATTAAAAATAAATACCACTTAAAATACTTGTATTAAAGTGGTTCAGAAAATTAATCATCTTAGATACAGTTACGCGAATAAGTTGCGGTTGAAATAAAACTAACAGCATATTTCGATAGCGTGGCACGAATGAATAACTTTTTAAAAATGTTGGTTTCTCTCGAATCTGATCTTAATTTAAAATAAAATAATTATTATAATAATTCATTTTACTTTATATTATTTCAATGTAAAATAAAATGAATTATTGTCATTTTTGAATTTTAGTATTTTTCTTTCATCTAAATACAATAAATAAAAAAGTGCCTTATTTTAAAGCACATATTTTGTTAAAAAAGAATTAAATAAAACAATACTCGGTACAAATGACATAACTGTCATAGTAATCGCATCTAGCAGCGTAAGTTTACGAAAACTATATTTGAATTGAATTAAGAAGTTTGTCTTTGTTTGAATTTAGTCAAATAGATAAAAGTAAATATCTTGAAATTCCACTTAGTTTAAACAAGTGTCATTAAGATAGGTCAAACGATATCTTCTACTGTATCCAAATGCCTAAAATTACCAAAATGACTAAAAAAGTGTTCAAACAATATTTTTTAGCGTGAACGTATTTACATTTACATTGCCCTAAATCAAAATTAAAACTCCGACTTGAATGCACTTTTTACATGCATAATGCAGGCCTTAGCATACTAGGGTTTAATAACTTCCATTCTAGTTTAGATATTTAACTCCTTATTTGAGGATGGTGAGAAATTTTAAGGGAATTATTACGATAAAGAAAAAGTACGCAATATGTTAAAAAATTATCACGTAACCTAATAAAACATATAAAATTATAATGACAAATTAAAAAAAATGTAAATTGAACTTCTTGTGATAATTAATTTTAAATCAGTTGAAATCTACCTGCCACTACTCATATAAATGAAACGTTGCCTCTTGTTAGTTCGTCTTTCTTCCCTGCTCAATATGTCCCAACAGATTTTAAAAAAATCATGAAAATGACGTTCTGAAGTGTCGTCTGCTCGTCGGAGGTCGACGATCATTATAGCTATTCTAATCTTGGATGTAGCTGTTCCAAAGAGTACATTTTATGTGCATCCATACCATTCTCAACATCGACAATAGGTAACAAAAAATAAACATTTTAATGATGAAAAAAGGATTATTGATGAACACCATATGTATGAATTTTCATTATGAAAATTTACGCGAACTTATGTAAATTAATTTCACTGTCAACAAATAAAAATAGTTAGTTACCTGCAAAAGTTTTTTAACCTTTGATTCATTAAACTGATCATTTGTAGTTTATTGGTTATTAAAGTAATCATTTATTTTCGCGTACCTTTACGTTGCCCAGAAATATTTCGACTGGACGGGTAATTCTGGCGAATGGGGTCTGCGCATGTACATGGAAGGGGGAGGGGAGGGGGTTTGCTTAAATACCGAGCGTACCAAGCCGCGAGCAAAACCTTGCACGCTCAGTTACTTTCTTGACGTTATTTACTTATTCAATGCGTACTTTCTTCGTTTCATTTTTAAATAATTTTAAAATTTCATCACGACGCGTAATACGTCTTTTGCTTCATTCCAGTACTATAATTCCTCAGTAACACTGGTCCATAAGTTTCGAAAAGTCTGATTTATTTTATAGTTCCAAAACTAGAAAACCTACCTAATATATATTAATTGTATTAAGGAGAGGAATGTATTGTGAATGGCAGTGAATGGTTCCCAGCATCTGCATTGTGGCATTGTGTGACGAAGCGTACGCTGAAATTAATATAACCATCGGGACAGTGATTTAAAGTCACATCCCATGAAGATCTATATGAAATTTATCGATATGCGTGACAATGTCTGTGAATAGACTTGATTGTGCAATCTGTTCCTTATCTCAGAACCATTATGAGCATAATGTAATTGGGCTATCCGCTCGAAAGATATTACTTTTTATAAATAAAAAAAGTAAAAAATCTTTTTAAACCTAAGGCATACCCTTTTTTCTAGGACCCACCAAACACTCAATAAACACGTGTAGTATTCTCGTTCTAAAATATTTACAACCGTCTTTAATAAACCTGTATTAATAGCTATAGATATATATTTTTAATAGCAGAAAATAACTCTCACCAATCACGTAGTTGTGTAAGAGGAGTCCAATGCATGTTAACCGTCTAACAAGTCTGTCCTTTTTACTACTTTCGCGTTTTTTTAGTAAATTTTGGATAAATCTTATCACTTTTTACCGTTTCCGCAGTCGTATTTATTATATGTTTATTTTATATTTATATTTTATCGTCTAAACAAACTTTTCACGTCACTTGTTTAACTTAATGTTTAATATCCTTCATACACACCAATCTTTTTGTGTGTAACGTGATTCGTACAATGTAATACAACGCTACTACAATGATTATTGTTTTACGTATCTTTATGATATAATTTTCTACTTCTATCTGTATCCTAAAAACTGTCCTAATATTCTATATTTCATTGTGATATAGTTGTATTTCCAATTTAAACTTTTATATTTCTGTAAGAAAAATGTTTATTAAATTTTGAACTATTGAAAAATAAGAGTTTATCAATGTAAATGTAGCTATTAACTCGCTTTATGTTTTCGGAATTTGTTAGTTGATAGTTGAAATTGAAAAGCTAATGCAAGTTGATAGCCGCATTTATCTTCCTAAATTATTCTCTTCCAAAAACAGTCTAACGAAAAAAAACCAGAAAGAAAATCAAAAAGTACTTGGAAAATTATTTAAACACAATAAAATACCTATAGAATCTAATATTAAAACATTTAATAGCTCTATAATTCTGATATTCATCTATTTGTACAAATTTACAACTTAAAGTAAGTAGAATGAATACACCTTCTACAAACAGCTAAAAAGCTAAAATACGCTGTGAAACTTTTGAACTAGAGAAGCAATAGATAGACTAAAGGTTCCATTATCTGACGAATGAAATACTTCAAAGGTGTGATGGATTTGAGGACATAGAATATAACACACTCGTAATAAACGAGAAAACTCGGAAAACGGCGAGTAGACCTTTGTCCAAAAATGGATATATTTATAATATAGGCTATAAATAATCATGTTTAAATATTAAAATCTAGTTCAAACTTCATCATTTTCATAAATAAATGTTTTTTTACGAAAGGTATGGAAAGCAGTAACATAGAAAAAAAGTTAAATGAAAAATATATCATATTTTTTTAAAACGTGGCAAAACTTAAAAGCAGGTGGATCTTTATTAGATAATATTAGATGGAAATGGAAACACAAATAAATCCAAAGGGGGAAAGTATTTAAAACAAATACTCTCTCTCAGTTTGGTGAAAATGCGCTGCCCAAACAAAATTCAAAAAGAAATCCCTTCTACCAAATATCGCCCGGGGCCACGTAAACTATTTCAGATACTAATAAACTTCTATAATCTCCTCCTATTAATTTCTATAATCTCATCAAATCATACTAGAGTGACAGGCACTTTTTTGTTAAACAGGGAGAAGAGTCAACATCCTTAAAAGGCATCAAAGCTGGAGGTACTATTTACAGCTGACCTCCCGACGACCGAGGGCATAGTCACTGGCACATTTGCTGATGATACGGCAATTCTTTCAGTGGACAGTTCACTAGAAGTTGCTGCACAAAAACTTCAAACCAGTCTTGACCATATATCCAAATGGTTAAGAGACTGGCGCATCAAAGCAAACGAAACCAAATCCGTTCAAGTAACTTTCACTAACAGGAAAAGAAGAAAATCCACGGTATCAAATCAATTTCATCAAAAATACTTTTGGAAAAAAATGTCATTTTTTTATTTTTACATTCAGTACATCATTCAGTTCTCTTTTTAAGATTACCAAATCTAAAATTATAAAATATACGATTTACGGAAATCTGCGCCAAATTTATGGGAAAATTACAACAATGATTTTCTACATATTATTTTTATATCATTATTAAAGTGCACTGTGTTTTCACACCTGTCAAACATATAGTGGGTAATATATTTACGTTGCGGAAAATTAATATTGTTTAAATATTTGTTATAGACACTATGTACCCCCAAATGTTTTTAAGTGCCCAAATGTGTACGGGACTATCGCAGTACGAATCCTACTTGACAGTTTAGTCTGCAAATCCGACTTATATTAAATGCAGCATTGGGTAGTTTATAGTGTCTAGATGGACATAAATTACATTATATTTTCTTCAAAGTATGAATAATAAACAGTAAAGAGTTAAATAAATAGATTCAAATTGTGTCAGGTACAATTTTGTGTTATACTTAAAAAAGTTTAATGGTACATATTGTTTTTTTATTACAGATTGCTTGCTCTAACTGGTTTCTTATTACAAAATCGGAAAACGGAATACTTTTAAATGAAATAAAATAAAAACCTTATAGCTGCATCAAAATAATGTTTCAATGAGTTTGATATACAGCTGATTAGAATCGATTTTTGGTTATAAGCGCTTTTGTAGTATAAAAAATAGGGCTGCGGATTCTGTAATCGACTAAAGCACGAACAGAAATTAATTGTAAATAATTATTACCTAAAAATAAACAACCATGATTCCTTCTTTGTCCTAACAAAACTCAGATATTATCATAATCGACGGCATGTATCATTGCACTTCTGGATATAGATCATATCATCGGAGATACGAACAATAACCGTCACGCTGGGTAAACGGGTGATCATTTTGCACTTCTTCTCGTATCAGTGGTGCTACTGCCCGTCACTGGTCATTGGAACTTAGCTACGCGATTAACTACTCCAACCCCGCTTTACGAGCGGCCAGGAATCGAACCCGGGACCCCAAGTTGCACCGCGCCCTTAAAGGCTTGTGTTCAATAAACCACGGCATTGATGGAGCTGGGACATGTAGCTTTTAATTGATAAAACCGTGTTAATTGAAATAAGAAGCTAAACGTTAGGTGCTTTCATTGTCTCTTGTAATAAGTATAAGATCTTTGTATATTCAGGAATTTATTAGAAACCATGATGGTATCATAAAAACAAAATAGAAGTAAAATCGAGGGTTTTTATTAAATATAAGAAAGGTTTTGTTGACAACAGATATTAAAATAATTGTCGTGCTTGGCTTGGTCGGTCTCTGAAAATTATTTAAAATGTTCTTGAAAATTTAAATATTTCTCTCTTGTCTTTTTTACGTCTTAGTCTAAAACCATCAAATAATCAAACGCGTAATAAAACACGCTAAAGGTGACAAAAACATAGGGATAACAAAGTCTTCATTACTTTCGGAGATTTAAAGCAATTCAATGAATTTAATAGATAATTTTTTCTTATTCTAGTAATTAATAAGCCTTTCTTATCCATACATAAATCTTTCTTATTTTAGTTAATTGTTAAAAATATTTATTGAGTTGAAGTAAATTATTTTGATAATTCTTTTTTGCTTTCTGTAATAATTGTTTAAAACTATTTATAGAGTTGAAGTAAATTATTTTGATAATTCTTTTTGCATTTGTTTGTATTGAATGTGTAGAAATATTGATTAAATTTATATTAATTTAATGCTTTATGTCGGTACATAACATATTCACGGCTAGATAATTCCATCAGAAATAATTGTAATATTCTGCATTCTGTTTATCTCAAAATATGAGAGTGTTGAAAGGTGAATAAATATGCGGAATACGTTAAAAAATAAAAGAAAGTTTCTAGGTTATTTATTTGCAATATAGATAGCTGTATGATACGAAAAGATTATTAAAATGTTTAAAGTTATGTATATTATGTAAATATATATATATATATATATATATATATATATATATATATAATGTGATTTTTTTAACATTTGATACTGATTATCTTTATCGTAAGATTGTCGTACCAGTCCCAACAATAAAGATTTTCTATTGATCGATCGACATGTCATAAACGGCAAAGCCACAAAATGGTAAATCAGCACTTTCATATTTTATGTACATTACTTTACTTGCTTTATCCCAAAAAATACGTTATGGAAATATCAAGTAGGAAACTGAAATATATAGGATATAGAATTAATAAGAAAAAATTAATGCTCCTAGTTAGGATTTAAATGAACCACTCAGAAATCACAGTCGATTATTCCTTAATGAAAATGAAACCAAGCTGTATTACGTGGCTAATAAAATATCGTACCATCTGCATAGATCCACAATACACAGTTGCCTATAGTCGCTTTCCTAATTTCAGTAACTTGTGTGTTAATAAACCAGTAATAAAGTGTAATAACTCATTATACATTTTCTATTTTCAAAATTAAAATATTGCCACTAATAATGTTTAGATTATTTGATATATATAAAAATATGAAATATTATTTAGTAATTAAGAACCTTTTGCATATTAGTTAATTCATGTTTTGCGAAATAAATGTGTAAGTATACTTGTTATAGATAGCAATGTAGGTTACACAGGTATTTAAATAAATAAATATATTCAGGCGATGAGTTAAAAGTTCTTTTTACATTGCACTTCGTATTCCCTTATCTTAATTCTCTTTTAAAATGGCGACTCCATTTTCCAATAACCAGCCATCCTCGGAATCACCGAGGTTTTAAACTTAGATTAAATTCAACGACGCTAATCATGAAATGAAGCGCACATCCCGGTACAATAATTATTCGCCATTCCGCACATTCTACCAGGGAGGGTAGAGAGGAGAGGATAAGTGAAGGTTGTAACAGGAAATTACGTGATCAAAATGAGCTTTACAACGACCGCAGATGACAGTAATCCACTGCGAATAATGTTGAGTTAGGGTTTTGAAAGCTTTTTAAAGAATTAAATTTCATAAGAAAGTTATTGAGAGTTGAATAATGACGAGAACGATTGATTAACACTATTGAAAATAGACCGCATTTCCTTACTTTTCGTGCTCTGACTCCAATAAAATGAAAATGTTTAATTCCACATGGCGTACTTTACCAAATTATATTTTTGAATTTTGTACAGTAAGTTTTTATGCTGATTATATGATAATAGTACAAAGATATAATGAAAGGAAATAATGAATTTTTATATATAAATCAAGAAAACAACATAGGTAAATTTTACAGAGCTGTGTTTTTCTAGTTTCTTGCCTCTAAATATGCTATCGATTTTAAATAGGAAAAACCGGTCAATTGCCTTTATATATACATGTAAAGAAAGGTTCCGTAAAAATTTAAATATTTTTTTCTACCGGCTATAAATTGAATCGCAACATGTTATTTAAGGCAATCATTTTATTTTTAATCACTGAATTTTTTTAATGACAATTTAATAAAAAAATATACCGTAATTATTGATGAATAATTATTATAACATTAGAAGTAAAGTGCGTACCTATAATTTAACTAAAGTGCATGATCATTTCTTTATTCTTTGATTTGGTGGTCAACATTAAAAATTAAAAGAAAATAAAAGAGATGGTAAGCAGCCAGTCATTAAGGTGAATCTCATAGTGTTTGAATTCCTTTGATAATGAAATCACATTAAAAATAGCAGATAAATTGCCATTTTTTCATATATAGAATTTTAATGGCTCTAAAATTCATACCCAAATGAATATAAAAATAAATATTATTTTTCTATTCATTTGCTATTGGTAGCTGTGTTACTTTTTTATAGCTCAGGAAGGTAATTTAACTTACATTCCTATTAAATAAGGTAGCGAGAATTGTTAACCATACACTAAAGTCGCAGTTTATACTTAAAGATTGGTAAAAATGTGATAATTACCTCATTCTTTGAAGATTTTTTGGGGGTTTATTGCATTTCTATTAACCTCATTTGCAATTTTAGTACATTAAGTTTATTATATCTGTACGAATACCTAATATATATATATATATATATATATATATATATATATATATATATATATATCATAATTTTAGTAGTCAATGACATTATACAGATATATCATTTTTAATTCATGGACCTGTTTATTAATACGTTTTGATTGTAAATTACAATGTAATCTAAAATGAAAATAAAAAGGCGATTGTGTCGCAACTGAGTAGCGACTGTGTCGCAACTTACAACGCAGCAATACTATTGAACCCCTTTTAAGAAAATTTTTGAAATTAGGTATAAACCACATTAATTTATATCCCGGCCGTTTATTTTATTTGACTGCCTAAATTGACTATCTGTGTCTATTCGGAAGGGTGTGTTAAAACTATTGCATAAGAATTTTCACAAAAGTACGTTTCTGAGAGTAGTGTTGTGTCAATGCACATTGGATCAATTTTTTAATAGATATCACAAACAAATTTAGGACAAAATAATATTGAGCAATCACAGACCAACCTTGCATGTCGGAGAACATCGGCGACTCTATGTATGTGTACGAGCTATTCGTGGGCTTTCAAAAGCTTGCTAAATTGGAGCGGAGCATTTCATCGAAAAAGCTGAAAAGATAATTTTAATATTTTTTTTAATTTATCAATCGCTTAGGTCAAAATTAAGGTTGGAAAATTCTGTCTAGAAGTTGTTTTATGGCTTTTGCTGCCCTTGAAATTAAATTGCCTTAAATGTTTTTAAATAAAATTATAATTGTTTCTAACCTTAAATTACTTCTGTTGCTTCGATGTCGCACGTGCATTATAACCAATTGCGGGCAGTTTAAAGATTTGTTTAAGGGACATTAAAAATTTAATTTTTTGAAAAAAATAATAAAAAATTTAACCTTAAATTACTTTTACTGTTTTAAGCATTAATAGTTTCCACTAAAAAAATTAAAGAATAGTAAAATTACATGGAAATGTAGACATAAGGTAATTACTCATAAAGGGTGCCTTCTGTGGTTAATTATGAATATCTTTTTTTTTTTATTTAAAAGTGGCAAGATTTTTACCACTATAATATTTGTATTACATGCGCTACTTTTTCAAATGATTTGCCAGTTCTATGTAGTACATTTTTTTATGACCACAAACATTCAAATTTGGGTTATGAAAATTACAAAATCCTAAATATACATTTTTGAATTTTTCCTTAAGAGAACCATATTAGTTTGCGTAAGACATTTCAATTTATTCAAAAGGTTTATTACTAAAATATACTTAACTAAATAAAATTAACAGACTTAATTTTGTAGCCGTCGTATACAAAAGACTGATATGGAGTAGTAGTTTAACAAATTTTTAAAAAGTGTCTATACCTCGAAAACTACGAGTATTTTATTAACGCTAAATTTTGTCAACAACCCAATCATAGCTTGGTCTACCTGTCTTTTCCGTTTGGTCCATGACTTATAAGACACTATGTTCAATTTGCTAATATTTACTTTTTACAAAAAAAATGATGTATCCTATTTAAAAACATGCACAAACAAATATTTGCCTTTCCTAAACAGAAAGTTTACAAAAGTTAAATTTAAAATAAAATAGGATGAATTTAAAACTGGTGAAAAAGAACAAAAACTTCAATAAAACAATTTTGAATGAGATAAGCACACAGGTGTAAGACAAGAAAAACGCTGATAAATTAAAAAAAAACCTGTTGATTAAGACTTGTAAGTCGTACTACGAATGTTTTATATATACTTTGCCTAAGTAATACAAAAAAAAAATATTTGAGATTAAAAAGCGTATCTATAATAGTACTTATGAAAGTTAATGTTTGTTTAATTATTTTTCACCGTATAAGTATAGTTTCCACGGGGGAAAAATTTCGTGAATTTCTCAAAAACTATAAGACGTAGGATAATTGCTACGTTGTAATTTTCCAGACAGGTTCTGCCAAGTATTTTTCATGACTTTCAGATCATAAATTTCAGATATAAGGAGCGAAGGGCAATGCGTATGCCTTCTATGTAGAATAGGGACTGTGGCAAATAGACATACACATGAGTTTTGTTTTATATTTTTTCTATAAGAGTTTTGTTTTTCTTTTTGCCGTAAGGCTCCTTACGGCAAAAGGAAAAACAAAACTCTAATTATTATTTTTCCCACGCAAATGAAGCCGCAGGTTGGAGCTAGTATGGCTAGTATAGATATAAATGATATTAGCCAAGTTCATATTTTCTGTGCATTATAATACTTATGCCAATAGAAATAAGTGCCGATAGTGTTTCATTTTCTCCAAGTAAATAACTTGTCAAATCTATACTTGTCATTACAAAACAACTAAGTGAAACAAAATTATATCTCAAAGATATTGATGCAAGCTAAATGGAATAATTTTAATATTAAGTTATAATCAAAGGTTGTACGTAGGATTTTTGTTTTTATATTTCAAATGCACAATTAAAAAATGAGGGAAAAAAATACAATGTGTCTTATTTTGAAATTTAGTGTTTTGTAAATGGAGGTTAAAAATGAAAAAAAGTGGTTAATAAAAACTTTTATGATTTCCTAAGAAGGGGTCAATTTTCTGTGAAATATTGTGTCATGATCTAAAATGTATATTTTTTCTTTTATTTAATAAACACAAAAATTGGAATCGATCTTATGTTGTCAAGAAATTAAGAAAGCATATTAATTTTATTCCGATTTTCTAAATTTACTTTTATAACGAATCACTTTATAGAACAAAGTTGATTCAAATTCTTTTTATCGAATAAAATGCTTACGCACGTCATATTGTAGAGGACTGGCTATAAAGGTTTTGTTTTAAGTTTTAAAATAAAAAGGTCCACATGATTTGTTTCCGTATTACGGACGTTAAATTTTTCAGCAATAAAAATCTATTCAATAAACAAGAAAAGAAATGAGAAGGAACAAACGAGGAAATACTTAAGGAAAAACTAGAATAATAATGTTTTATCTAGGTCCCGTTCCCGTTAATTTGAATTATTAAATTTTCTTGAAACTAAATAAATTGCCTGGAATAACTTCTTTTTAATAGTAGAAATTCTATAATATTTAATAAAAATAGAAATAATTTACTACTTCTGTTTTGATTAAATATTTTTCTTTCTCTTATATCTTTTAATAAGTTTCTATACATAAATTCATTTTTAAGCTTCCTGGAAATAATCATCAACGCATTTACCTAAAATAGAAAAGATTCGAAAAAAAACGGAAATAATGCAGAGATACAAATTATGTTATCTGAGCTTAATTATTTAGCAACAGAAAGGTCTAGCCTGATTATGCAGCTTTGTAACAAGCACCGACAATACATTGAAACATTCATTTTAAATATGTATATACACAGACACATACATACACACACACACACACACACATATATATATATATATATATATATATATGTGTGTGTGTATATATGCATACATATATACGTGTACGTAGTAATTATCAACATAGAGATAAATATTAGGAAACCAATGAGCATGGACATACTGATGTCCATGGAATGAAAGGGGACCAATTTGCACATTATCATTAACGTATGTTAAATTAATAAGCTTGTTCTATTAAAAACCACATGTACAGATCTTTTATAGACATTCATGGTCATCTATATTCATATGTAGGTTGCGATATCTCCGGTAATTGTGTCAATTATGAACGATGAATTTGTGAACTCAAGTGACTACTAAGTTTAGCTTTTGATTTAATTGTTAATTCAAGGAGTACTTCTTTATATTGTGATGGGTGGAGAGTTCACCGATTAGAGTTACATCATTAAGCATCCTGTAGTAGATAAGTAAAGATAAAATAAGTTATTTTCCAAATAATAGCATATCTTAGATTATTAGGTTAAAAGAAATAAAATAAACGTCAGAATTCACCTTTGTCGCAAAACATTTCGACAACTCCGTCTAATTGAGCGGCTTAACTGGGTGCGGACGCATTTCAGCTCATATATCAACACGTTCTTTAAAATTGTTTTGCATCTCTGGATGTCAAATTACCTTTTGACGTAACCTTTTTAAAACAAGAAACGTGTTTTCACAGTGTAGTTTGACGAGCTACGCACTCGTCCAAGTTACTATATATTGTATTCACAATCGTTTGAGACTATATAAAATTCTATATTTTAGATTCTCGGAAAATATAATCTGAGTTAAAAAGATAATTGCACGTGTATCAGATGTATCTTATCTTGTGTAAGATACTATTTCTACTTCCTAGTTTCTATTCTTTTAGGACAGATGGGTTAAGGTACTAAGTTGTCAAAGTTATTAACTTTAAATCTTCTAGACCATTTGATGTAAACATACCCCGTATATTATTAGTTAATTAAGACTGTATTCCTGTACGCACACAAGTCCGTTGATGCGCACCGATAGAACTCATGGATGTGCAATATCCACCATGTTGGATTTCAAATAATGTCAATTTGTGAAATGTGATGAAATCCTAACAAGCTTTTAAGGCAACATAAGAAATTAAATCCAAGATGTAAGTACGTATATTCAAAAATTATCATGCGTATGTAATGCTCATGTGTGTATAAATCCGAGAAAAAGCTCATGCAGTAGGATTATACTTTATTATGATCATGCTCCAACTTGCTGTACCAAGTAGCGAATTAATTGTTTAAAAACCTCAAACTTAAAATAAATGCCATAATCAAAGACCGTATAGTGATGCAGTATATTATCATTCACCGTGTAGTCTCAGCCGCGCATTTTATAATTTTTATTTATTTCTATTTTATTTACTCCTCAAATTAAGATTAAACTATGAGGCATTTATGTAACTGAAGATAAGGGTGCCTTTGAATTGAAAACAATTCTTAAAAAAGGGTGAATTCAGTGGTTACCCGATGGTGCTCCGAAAAAATAAGAAAGCAAGTAGCTTATAGAGACCACGCAGGTAATTAAAAAGAAATAACAAAATTATTCTATGTTTCATTTATATTCATAGCTAATAACTCCGTTATAATAATTTTGTATACCATAGCATATGTTTAACTATGGGATATTTTTTTGTGTTAAAACACAAAGAAACTGTTTTCATTTTCTAGTTAATCTTTTAAAAATTATAAATTTAAAAAGTTTTTGAACACTTCGGACTTTTCTTAGAAATAGAAAGAACAGAAATATTCATATTAACACAATTGCAATTTTTGCAACAAACTAGGTATAAGCAAATGACTGATTTTAATTTGTATAGCGGGCTGGGTTTTTGAGACCCCGTCTACGAAATAAGATCATTATAATCAAATCGAGATACATTAATTAAATTAACACAAGGGTTAAATATCGAGCAATATCTCGCGTACCGAATGCCGCATAGAACCATGGCGATACGACATGATGCTGTCCTCTTATTGCAATTTTACAGGAAGAAATATCCTTTATGTTAATAACTCAATATGTTTCTTGTTTTATCAATGCAGTGTCCGATTATGATAGCGAAACGTTTAATTATAATTAAGAACGAGAAAAAGTTAAAAAAACTTTAAATATGGGAAAAAAATGTCTCGCCTTGAAAAATGAATTAATTTTTTTTAATAAAGGCAAAATCAAAAAATACTGTAGATTATCTTCGTCTCATATTTTTGAGACGGAGTTAATAAAAATCTTGCTGTAGCAATTAATAAAAAAATATTCTTAAATCATTTGAGTACCAATGAACATAAATAGCAAAATATCGAACAGGATAGAACTTCTTGTCCTCTGTTTTAATGGATACTCGTACAAACAATGACACTGAAAAAAGTTGAGTAGATTTTATATTTTAATATTTTATAAGCAGATTTGTAAGAATATAATCTATGTGGTCGCAAGCACTCGTAACTAATCATTAACCTCCTTTAAAATGGTAATATTATGCATATTTTCACCATAACATTCATAATATGGTTTTTAAAATTATACGTAGGATAACAATATGTGTTAAAAATATAAATATTAGGTTAACTTAAATATAATTTTCTAAACTTTGTCTCACAAATTAACAGAAACTGTATGGTATTCGAGCGAGTATAACTTCCTGAACGGCTATAACCTAAAATACGATCATTCGTGCCGTGTTCATTTTAATTCGATCTCGGGGTCATGAAAGTGAAGGCGACTAATTAAAAGTCCACTTACTGGTGCAACGCCAGAAGATAGGATGGATGGATGGCCCTTTTTAGTTTTCCAAAATTATTTGAAAGGGTATACACTATATTTATTAAGGTTCTTTCTAATAACTAATTAATTAATGCTGTTTATATAATTGAAGGACTCCAATAAGAGCAAGCCCTTAAATATATTAAAAGGTGGGAAGTGTAACGTCTTAATGTTGATATCCTTGAGGAAGAAAATCATAACTAAGTTTTTGGTGATCTTGAGTTACAAATTTGTTCTTATTGATGATTTCCGTTCCTAAAAGTCGGTTTAATTTTTTTGCCTGTAAACGCTTTTTAATAATGCCACAAAAAAGAATATGACCATTTACTATTTCTATACAACAATTTAAAACTTTTTCCCCTCTCTATTGGAAAATCACAAAAAGTGAGTTATAAAATATACCTAAGACTGGTAGTTTGCTAGTGCGACGTATTGTTTCAGCCACGCCGTCGATTTACCTGAGCCAAAAATATTTAATTTCTAAACCGCTAAATACATTTTGGGATACATTTTCTCGCTAATTGTTGAGTCATACGCTTCAACACTTAAAAATTTCAGATCGCATCCACTACTAAAGTAAAAAAAAAATTATTTTTGCATTTCTGAAATTAATAGACGAAAAAGGAATTTAAAAATTTGAGGTTATATTGTAATGAAAATTTAAACTTAACAGGATGTATTCCACTTCAATAGATTTTTATTATAGACTCATCAAAAGAGATGCCATTTTAGAATTCTTTTAAAATAGAGATAAAAATTCTGTTAATTTTTTTGTACGATATTTGCTTCGTAAAATATGAGTCTTTAAAGCATCTTGTACTATAGTAAATAAGTTAGATAGGGAATGAGACAAATTTTCCGCCACGTGATGATAAGCAGAGGGAGGTTTTAAAATTCACGTGGGCGGGGCAAAGAAACTTGAGGGGTGACCGCGTGTCGGCTGCATCGGATTTAAGCTAAATTTGTATTTAAGATGAGATCATAAATAAAACCCAATAAAATTCTGCACTTGCAATTCGGAATTTCACTAGAACAAGCCGCAAATCGTAGTCAATAAAACTACTACGCACCTTTAAGCGTTTGAAATTTCTTATACACATAAGAAGTAAGAAACTCGTAGTGCGAGTTCTACTCGTATTTAACACATTTTGTTTTAAATCTGCACTCACAAAGGTATAAAAAGTTATCTATTGAACTTTTATCTGTGTAAGGACTCTAGGAAGCTGATTTATGAGTTATGAATGATATTGGTTGAATCAACGTTTAAAATATGTTATACAGATATTTTATTTTATCATTTACCTATGCGAAGCTTTTTATGTCGACATTTAGAAGGACATTATCATAATGTTTTAAATATACTGAAATTGCGTAAATGATTTGAGATTTAGTTTTATATCTAGTAATAAATATAAATTTTAACTGCATTTTCACTTTCCTTGTAACATGTGCTGTACATATTTCTTATTAATTAGTATTCCATAGTCAAACCTTTATATGAGTTTCTGTCCCATTACTAGTTCTCTTTTCCATTTCCTAGTGGTACCTACAATAATACAATTTTGGAAATATATACTTCATATGAGGATCGCAATTAATACAAAGCGAAATATAAACATATTATTATATCTCATCATACGGATGAAGTGGTGGCATATATTTTTTTGAAATGTTCTATTAGCTACTTTTTATTTTTTAACTCCACTTACTAATTTTTAAACCATACATTTGAAAAATTAAAAAAAAAGCTTCTAAAGTACAATTACTTTGATTATTTCTGCATCAAAAATTCCAGGCTGTGCAGTTGAAACCCTACTCTTCGTGTTTTGGCACATGTTTGGTCTATTATTTTAATTGCAATTTACCGGATACCACGTTCAAAAAGGAATTTAGGAAATAGATAAGTGGAAGTCATAAATTGAATTATAAAATTAAGCAATTTTAGTAACATATTAACATCATTTATTACATAAAAAATTAATATTTACATTGCCCATTTTTACTGTTAACATTTCATCACACCTGGCAGCTGAGCTTCAAAATAGAGTCTTTATTACACCGCAGAATTAGATTTTAAATTAATAAAAGTGTAATGAATGGATACAGCAGTATTATATTTTTAACAAAGATGGCTGTCGTCATTATTCTGAGGGAACAGAGTACCCTTTTCGTTTTACCTGGAAACTTTGTTTAATTTAAAATTCAGTTTTAAAATTTTATTTTGAAGGTGAAAAGAGAAAGCTCTTAGGCAAATTTCCATGAAAATTAGCAAAGTTTTAATCACTGTAGCTTTTTTTTTTATAAAGAAGTACTTATTTACTATTGAAGGATATATGTAACCTGTATATAAGATTGACCATGAAATAAACATTGTAAAAATTGTTTTTATTAAAATAGTCTCGACCATCATGACATCTTTTCAAATAAAGACTAAGGCTTTTATAAGCCGAACCGGTTATCATATTTACTACTTTTCTCCTAGGAAAGCGGGATTATGATGCTTTATATCACGAAATAGAAATTTCATAGGTAAATTAATTTTTGCCACTGTTCTCACCTTCGCACAGTTCATTATTGTTTAAGCACCTAATCGTGTTTGCACCAGAGTTCAAGACCTTTTAATCAGTAAAAGTACGTTTTTTTTGTAATGTAAGTATTACTAATTATGGTGTACAAATTCTTTCATTTAGATTTTCAATTTTCCCGAACTTTTTAATTCAAACTTCCTGATTATACGTGGTTATGTTTTTCAAAAATCAAAAAGTTAATTTAAGTTAAAAAGTTAATTTAATCTATTCATTAATCTATTCTACTATTAGCTCAGCATCTTTGTTATTCTTACGCGTAAAGTCGATTATATTGATTTTATTATCAAGCATCTACAGACGTCACATTTCAAATAAATCGAAAAATGAATTTGACACTTTTGGATAAAATTGTTTCAAGAATTCAAGTTGGATATTGATAATTGAGTAGCGACAAAATAAAATTACTAAGGTAATAATTACTGAATTGTTTCAAAATTTACTGCCAATTAATGACTTGTTTTAAATTAGCTGCCAAGTCCTAAGATAAATATTTTGTTTCCGACTAGTCAACAATTGGTAATAAGAAATGATCTGTAAAACAAAAAAAATTATTGCAACGTGCTCTAATGTTGAAACCTAAAACCTTGCTGTAGAAATTTGATTTAGTAACTAAATTAAGGAATTTTAGCAGAAAGTGGTTAAAGTTGTGTCGAATTTAAATTAGACAAACTGCCTCGTATTCTCGTATTTCGTCTCCTGTTATCAATTAAGTTGTTGTCCAATTTAGCGGTAAACAAATGTATGTGTACAAACCAATTTGCCTGTAGTATTTTATGAGCAAAAAACTAACTAAAATTTATAAAACAAAAGTTAACTGTCAAGTTTACGGTACTTTCCTATAAAAGTATAAAAATAATTTTAAGTTAATATAATATAACTGCTAGAAGTCCGAAATTATGTGTACATACTAGGTATAAGTAGCAACAAGTAGAGAAGGTAGAAAGTACAAGTAGTAGAAGGTGGCAATAATAATTAACCTTGGTTTTTTAAATGATTTAATTAATAATAGTGTCAAATTCAAAATATCTCCTCCCTCCCTTATTTTGTTGCTAATATAATATTTTTAGATTTTGCTTGTTTGCCAAAAATTCGTAAAATACAGTCAATTGTCAAAGAGATCAGAGAAATTTATAAAATAATTTCAATAATTTACTTACTGCTAATTTATCACTTTTTTATTCTTAATGTAACTGAAACTACAACAATTTTATAAAGGAGGTGGAATTTTGGCACGCTTGAGCACTATGACATTCCAACATCACTAGTAGTCAATTTCAATTTTCTATTGATATAATATAAGCAGTAATCCAGAATCGCTCTAATAATATTGATTTGTTGATTGGAAGAAAACATTTATGAGATAAAATATATTTCTTATTCTGTCACTGAGAAAGTGCAATTCAAGCCATTTAAAGGGCTCTAAGCATTTTTGTCTAATTTTCGTCACTTTACTCGCTTCGTACACGGAATCTAACATTAAGCCGAAAAATTAGAATGTACGCTCAGAAATGTAGATAAATTGATTTCGACAATAAATAAAGCGTTCATTAATACGTCGATCCGCGTTAAGGAGTAATAAAAATTTCCCGCTATGCCTTGGCCTCCTGAACCGATTGCAACTCGATGGAAACTTGGAAGCAATGAAATTCCAAAATAAAATTTCGGTCCTATTG
This sequence comes from Druceiella hillmani, assembly GCA_039881145.1. NCBI lineage: Eukaryota > Metazoa > Arthropoda > Insecta > Lepidoptera > Hepialidae > Druceiella > Druceiella hillmani. The sequence goes on along the minus strand of JAYKKI010000147.1, from coordinate 1,546,911 downwards.
AAGATGTGGCAAAAGGTTTCGAAAGCACATAAACTATGATATTCGTAACTGTAAGGAAGCATTCAAAAACTCTTCTGTAAAAAATCTATCAAGTACTAGCAAAATTCATGCTGCAATGTTTCTGTACAAAAAAATAAGACAAACTTCTAGTAACCCAGTTTCTGTTCCATTCTTTCGAACTCGCTCTTTCAATTCTTTCACATGATTCATGAAATTAAAACTTGTTCTTTCACTTTTTTTGACATAATTCATAAAATTGAAAAAAAAAACATTACACACGAACTTTTCAAGTACTTTATACGCCACGTCTTAAATTTTTACCTAAATCATTTTAAACTATATGAGATCAACGAAACTTATTATCGTTTATGATTTTAAAAAGGAAAGTTATTTGTATTTAGTTGAATATTCTACTATTAAATGACTGAAATAATTAAAACTGTTAAAAGATGTAAAAAAACATTATTTTGCTAGCTGCTGCCTAATTAGATATTAGTGACAAATAAAAAATTGGTCAAGTATGGGCATATTCATGTAGAATTATGTAGATGCCTACATTTCTGTCGAATCGTAAATCTCTTGCAGTTGATGCAAGCAAACCGAAATCAATTTAATCGAAAGTTTTAATATAATACTTAATGCGTAGAACTTTTTAGAATATTTAATTACCTGGTTGAAAAATTGTAGAGCAAAAGTTGCTTCGCACAATATTTTGACATTTGATATTTTCTGAATAGGGCATAAAAATTTAAAATTATGAATAAAACCTCGACATAATTTTTAAAGGCTTATCCGAATACCCTAACAAATAGACAACCACTCGATGGAATGCAGAAAAAATTATATTATAACGTATAAAGAGCCCGTATCGGAAAATACATTAAAGACCTGATTTGCAAAATTTCACGTACACATGGGTCTAAGGCTGTAAAAACTGGGAAACTTGTGTTAAACTTGTAATAGATAAACTTAAGTCACGAGCAGGTACGACGAACTTGTTATGTAATTTCAAGTTTATTTTTATAACTATAAAAACTCTAAAAATATTAAACCCTTTTGACGTCTTTTTTTGAAATGCTGGAATAATTATCGAATTATAATTTCATTTTGTGACCACATTTCTGATATTTCTTATGACTGTGTTTGTAAAATTTATAGTATTACCATTTTATGTATCCGACACAAGAAGGTAATATGTAAAATTGCTATGTGTATTGATGTCTCATTTTCAACATCATTGTGACAAAACGATTTGGTACTATATTTAAATAATTTTACGCAACACATTTTAAACGAATTAATAGTTCAAATGACTACATGAAATGGTAAAACGTGTAGCACTAATTATCGCATTGTAATTATTTATGAAATAATAGCTATCTCCACTCTACGATTGATCTCGAATTTATGGTGTCTCAGTACAGATACTGACATTTTATTAAACACTTTATTATTCTACAATAGCCTGAGGTTATGCGGTGAATTACTTCGAATTGAACCTTTAACTCTATTTAATGGTATACAAATCAATGTGTATTCATTTCTTTTTGTTAATTTTTAATCGAAGAAATATTTTTCAATTATTTTGTCTTTTGAAAAACTTTCACAATATCATCACGGCCATTCGTCTAGCAAGGAGCTAGCCGTGAAACGAGGAAGCAATCACAACTTTATTGGTGTCTGTCACAGCCTTACAGTTTCTTCATTTTAAGCTTATGTTTATGAAATATTGACAGGAACGCCGATCAATGTATGTATATTGAATTAATAATTAAAAAATAAAAAAAAAAATGTTTTTGCGTGTTTGCATAGGTTATTACATTTTTAGTCCGATGAATATTATTTTCATGATATCCTGATTGTCGTAAATACTTTAGATAAAAAATTATTAGGAGACTGTTCGAAATAAAATTTAATGTTTTGTCCTCATATGTACTTTTAGTTCGTTTATTCATATTATTATTCAAAGATATCACTTAATTACTATTACTCGAAAACCGTTAAAACTATAAATTTTGACATCATACTAAAATGTAATACTTTAACTTTGTCGACATTCTTTTGAATTTATAATAGACACAATTGAATGAAACTACGTGATGCAGTATTATTTCTACTTTCTTTAATTTCTTTAACCACGGCCTAGGTTTCGTTGTATTACAACATCTTTAGGTGTTATCGTAGGTGAATATCCCACCTGAAGATCCGAAAAACCGAAACCTAGGTCGTGGTTAAAGAAATTAAAGAAAGTAGAAATAATACTACATCACGTAGTTTCATTTAATTGTGAATAATTCATTTCTACAAAATTAACGCCACATATATTAAAATTTATAATAGCTTAACTATTAATTTTCATCTGAATAATTTAGTTCTACGTTTAAATAAAAAAGGAACGTTTGGTAGTTTACAACGCAACGTAAACTCGAATACCTTCGAAAGTCGAAAAGGTGAAATTCGTATAGTTTTTGATTACGTTTGTTGTATTTTCTTTAAACTAATAATAATAATGTGTAACAGTGTATAACAAAAAGACTTTGCATCTGCATATTTTATCCGAAAATCTGTTGCTACACGTTGTATAAGAATTCAGTTCTATAACCATTTCATTTGTTCGCAAGTTGCATGATCCTTTAATTTATCGCACAGTCATAATGTTTTGTATATCTAACTCAATAAATCGTAATTAGACTCCTTCTTTGGTTTTAAGCCTTAAAAATATATTTTTTCAATATTTCGAATGTAAACATTCTTTTCAACTGACAAAATTTCCTAGTTACCAAAACAAGTATTTTTACACAATTCAGGATCCACAGTAATAATAAGTATAATAGAAATAGAAGTGGCAAAAAAATAATAATGAATTGTGAGTTGCACATTAAAAATTATTTAAGTTAGTAAAATATTTTTAAAACATTGTTACACAAATAATTAATAGTCTAATCAATTTTAAATAAAAATATCAGCTATATTCAAGCCTGTAATTAAACATTTAAATCTTGACATTTATTAGGTGCTGCCATCTAGGGATAGACATTATAATGAATTGTTCCTGCATTACTTCACCACCAGTAACAAAGTTACGATACATACATATTTTTGCAGGGACAATTAAACATCAATACGATTACACCTCAATGTTTGTTTACATATTATGTGGTACAACCCCAATTAATATGCATAATATACACAAAAAAAATATTTATCATGCTTAAACAAATAGGAACAGCACCAATATATCATTAAACAATAATTATCCCACAAAATTATTTTTAAATGGAATGTACTTGAAATGTAAAAGTTATTTATGACATAAATACAACATACTAATGTAAAAATTTTCACCCAAAGTTTAAATCTAAGAGGCAGTTTAACTTTTCTTCGTGATCGAGTGCTTTTCTGGGGTTTATCAGTCATATTTGGTACAATTCACCCACAGGGTTATTATTAGTAGGTGTATCAGTCACTGCTGGAAGACTTTGCTCTACCACAGGGTTGTTATCAGAAGAGGACACAAGGGTTGATGGTAAAATTTCATCGTCCATTTGCAACAGATAAGCAGGCTTCAGTCTATCAATTGAGATATTTGTCTCTCGTCCTTTGATTTTTACACAAAAATATTTATTGTTTCTGTTTAATACCGCGAAGGATTCCGCATAAGGTGGTTCCAATATTTTTTCACACATTAAATTCTCACAAACTTGCGTTTAGATCTTTATGTACAAAAACCTTGTAGTTAGACTTTGTTGATGCCTTAATTGGCTTTAATTTACTCATAATATCTTGTAGAGTAGTGATAAAGGTCTCTGGATCTACCTTCGACTTCGGTGGGTCCAAAAACTCTCCGAAGCAGCAAGTAATTTCGATTATCTTATTCGCATTGTTGCAAGTGTTTTTAGCGAAATTTTTTCGGTCCTAATTGGGTAGCAAAATAATTGAATTTAGCATCTTCACTCTTGATTCCACTGGTGGTAAATCGTGCATCAACTTGGAAAACCACATTTCGGGACGATTGACCCATAAAGGCGGTATTTTGACGTTCACCTCTCGTTCAAGAGTTACCACTTTGAAGTGCATTTTATAATTTATAAATCGCCATATATTTCCTACATTTTTGCATTGTAGTGAATTTTAAAACAAAAAGTAAAAATGAGATTTTAAAGACGAAGGTAGAGGCATTTGTATTCTCCTACGAATATATGATGCTCAATGTAAGGAAACTTACACTCTCGTTATATTTATCGGGAATTGTTCATTAGTTATATTACAAAACGTGAAACGACAATGAGAAAAACGAAGGACACAGAAGCAAAGGAAAGAGAAGTATGCAAGTTTTGATTTCTTCATATACGTTAAATAACTTTCTCAATTTATTAGATTATATCATAACATTATGTGTTAAATCTATGTGTATTTACTCCGTAAAAGACTGACACCTTCGTTTTATACCAGCGTTCTTTTGATGAGTGTTATATGTAATTTAGGTCACTATTAAATGAATTATCTATTTATATTTTGATACATCTACAAACCTTATTCTAAAAATAATGTTCCCTAAGAATAGCGTAATGTCAGTTTTTTAAGTAATTATCTCCATCACCATAATAAGTCATTATCTATCACAACATTTAAAGATGATTATTGAGCAGTTATATAAAGGAGATCAGGAAAAACGACGAAATGATGTAAGTTTTATGGCGGTGTGTTTAACGAGACCATCGAGGGACTTTGTGGATTGGTATATAACCCATGTCAAATATAGTATTAAATAGAGAGATTGTGTGACCAAGATAGTAGATATCTGTGATGGATATTTTTAAATCATGTATAGAAACAAATATAGAATCTATCTGTTTATATATGATATAGAATCTGTCTATATCCGTGCTATCTACTTATCAAAAGAATATAGAAAGAATAGAAGCAAATTTTTTTTATTTTAATAAATTTTTCAGAACATTATTGTATGCAGTATAACTATTAGAAAAGTGAATTAAAAGCAATGGTAACTTAATAGAAATTATTTTCATTATTACTTCTATTTCAATTAATGTGATTCGAGGGATATTAGAAAAATAAAGAAGCTTCGTTTAGAAATTCCTGTGATTGTGAAATCACAACAATTATGAAACTGCAAAAATTATAAGTAAATTATTTCTTGCGATTCAAAATTCCCATAATTCCATTAATACATCCTAGGCTGTTTGGAATTCAGAGTATAGCGTTTTGTAATCAACAACGCTGATAATGAGGAATTAATATACATTTGAAAGCTTCAGACTATTAATATCTTAGTAATATACATATTTTAGTCGAGAGATAATTGAAGTTCAATTTTCTATTAATTTGTTGTTTACTTATACAGTACTCAAAGTAAAGGACTTTTATTCTAAGGTAGATACTTGAAAATAGTCTGGACAGTTGCATGCAAACAATTAGTCTCTCATGGTAGGCAGCGTTTGGCGTCCGTCTCTTCATCCTCTTATCACTTGGACGCTCGCACTCAAATATTAGTATTGATGAATAAAATGTTTTGATAATTAAAATTTTATCTTGAGTTAAATTGAAAACTGCATTTACAGAATCAAATAGAAATACAGTCACATTTCACATTTTGTTCTATGAGTAATAACTTTCAAATTTATACACATATAAATACCTACATATGGGTGTGAGTGTGTGTATATATATATATATATATATATATATATATATATATATATATATGTATATGTATATATATATATGCATCCTTAACTGAGTATTCAGATTTTCTTCACTTAATATTATTTAAGCTATCAATATTACCCATTCCAAGTTATTATCCATTGCCAAGGCGCAGGTCAGCGACAGTAAAAAATACTACACCCTGTTCTGGATATATTTTAATCCGTTTTCAAGACCCCGAGTCCACCTAATCAGGATGGAAACTGATGAATTTATAGTGCTAGGTCCGGATAGAATCTTATTAGCTCTGCAGCATTTTGCAAATAAATATTTTTATTCTATTCATTTCCAGGATTTGTGTAAACCAATCGTTTAAAGCTTTTTGCAAGTTTGGACTACTCTAATAATTGATTCAAGCAAGTATTTTTATCTTATGACTGAATTGACTTTTAACAATACATATGAAATTCGAACAATTTATTGATACTGAAACTAAAAAGCATTTTTGGAAAATGTATAATCGTTAGCTGCTATTACAATACCATTGGAACAATAGTTATACTTATTATTATATATTAAACTGCTATATATTGAAGAATAGGGAATACATTTTTATTAAAATCACAGAAATTAAATTTTATCTAATTTTATGTATAGGAATATCCAAAAATATATGAAATTTTTAGCCTAAGGAATTGAGTAACTTAATGAGTTTTTAAGGAAGTTACTAGAGTGTGATTGTTCTGATAGAGCTGCGATTGTTAATAAAATATACGTTGCTTAATTGTTGTTTAAGACTTTTGTGGGTTTAGAAACTCGCTTTCTATAAAAGTTAATAATTGTCGATGCATTTTAAAAGTAACGAAATAATTTAGTTTATTAAGTTACAAACAATAATTTAGTTATTTTTCTTCAAAAACTTGAATTTAGTTTTGTCAAAATAATTATTCAAATTGATGTCGAATATGTATACGAGAATAGTAAATATAGCGGAAAATAATTACTTTTATTTAAGATTTCATTTTAGTTCACAAGTTTAGAGACATATAAGATATATATATATATATATATATATATATATATATTTATATATCCTATTAATTAACAAGGTGGTTTCACCAGCGTAAGTATAATTCGGTATATAATAATTCAGTTTTAATAGCTAACACTCAAAATTATTTAGTTTCCACAAAGATTTTAGATAAACTAATTCAGTTTTAATAGCTAACACTCAAAATTATTTAGTTTCCATAAAGATTTTAGATAAACTAATTCAGTTTTAATAGCTAACACTCAAAATTATTTAGTTTCTACAAAGATTTTAGATAAACTAATTCAGTTTTAATAGCTAACACTCAAAATTATTTAGTTTCCACAAAGATTTTAGTATGAAGTACATGAAGTAATCGGAATTTTTTTTAAATTTCATGTGTCGTTCAAGACTCGATAGAAAGAGCTATAACGATTCCAATTTGTTTTATATTAAGTAAAACATTTCTAAAAATTGAGTTGGAAATATCCATAAATATAATTTTACAACGTAAAGTACGTTGAACCGGTTATTGTATAGTGCGGAAAAGAAAAATTCGAAGGAAGTTTTCCCCGACATTTTATTTTCACAATCTCCCACATACAATATATAACCTATGTCAACTAACCAAATAGGGCAAGGATCTGTTTGGGTCTTTACTAAACCTAATATTATACAATTGGTAATTAATAAACTTGGTACACTAACCAAGTTTATTAATTACCATTTGTATAATATTAGGTTTAGTAAAGCCCCAAACAGATCCGTGCCCTATTTTTTTCATGATTCTACTACTTTATTTCTTGGGGCGGGGTGATTTACGATAATGCCACTCAATTTTTTTATATTTACACAAGATTATGATAAAAAATGATAGTTTTATTTTCAGTAAAATCGAGTTAATTAACTCATATATAGGCTTTCATACCTTTTTGAATAGCAGAAAGAAGTTTTGGAAAGAGTCTTGCACTGTTCTAATTTATCTCTAAATAATCGTATAGAATTCTCAATTTTTATTTTTGAAAGACTGTCTTGCAGCAATTTTTTAGCATTTAAACGCCTGTCTTCTTTTGCCATTAACTTGATGTTTGCTAAATTACTGTGTTTGATGATTGTCCTAAGTAAATATGCTACGAAAAACCTTTTGTTTTCGCTAGCATTATTCTATGACTATTTACTTAAGAGCTTCATGGAAGTCGTTTCTAGAGACATTATTGAAAATTTTTATAAAAACATACAAAAAAAGTTGAAGTTAACATTTTTAAAATTTATAGAAGTTTACCCAAAATTTACCAGAAAACTATTATGAAATGATTTTTCGTGATATGCACTGTATTTTTACCCCTATGCATGTATAACACGCAATGCATTTGTTTTGGAAATTAAGACAAGTAACGAAATATCATGTATCCATATATTTTTGAACTTTTATATGTATGAAACTCGCATAGTCATATTTCCTGATGTAAACATCCTTCATACTTATTAATTATTAACTGGTGGGTATAAATCATCATTTTATTTTCCTTCCTAAACTTTATTTTGTATACGAACAACAACATTTGAGTAAAAGACCAACTTCAAATTGACGATTTCATATTGCCATGAGACACCCTACAAAAACATGGGCCATGCTATAATTACCTTAATGCAACCTTGGTATTCCACGGGTAGAGGCTACTAATTAAAGGCCGGTGCACATTGTGACGCCCCGCGCCGGGATAAATTGGTTTAATTATTGAGACGAGTCGCGCCGGGATAAATTGGTAACATAGGCTGGATAATTTAAAAAAAAATATATATATTTATTAATAAACCATTTATACTAATGGTAGTAATTGATTTAAGAGTCAAATAAAAGTTCATTCAAGCACGAATTCTACCATATATATATATATATATATATATATATCAGGGTTGAAAATTGTTTATTGCCTTATAAGTGCTTCGAGGAAGAATATTCTTTACGATGTGAGGAATAACTCTTGTCCTCATACGTTTTATAAAATGTTTAATTTGGCTCAATCGAAATTTTCCCCACTCAGATCCATGTATATGCGATGTGATCCGGTATCGGTGCGGTGGGCAGTTGGCGCGGCAAATAGGACCCTTTCAACCACAAAGTCTGGGGCATTATTATTATATTCCATTCCATTCCAAATGAAAAAATGTTCGTAAAAAAAACAATTTGACAATTAAAATATATCTGGCATAAATATAAAATCAGTAAGTTGATGATTATTTACACAACTCATTGCACTATGTCCACAATGTTATAAAATGATGTAATATAATCACTATATTGACTTAATGAACTATCACACTAAATAATAACATTATTAAACATTAATATTACACGGTCTTTTCATTCATACGAATTGTAATACAACGAAACTAGGTCATGGTAAAGAACTTAAAGAAAGTAGAAATTATACTACATCACGTAGTTCCATTTAATTGTGTATTATTTTAGTTTTGGTAATTTGCAACTAGTGGAATAACATGTCATTGACAGAGCAGTGTTACAATTTAAAAGCAAAGTATTACGAACTTAATAATTAATATTTACTCCAAGTATAATAGAGGTAAATATTTAAAACACGAAAATATAAACTTCACCTTAAAAATAAGTTCAATGAAATTCCATTTTCAAAGGATGTAAGATTGAAACGGATTGATAATATCAAAAGCATGTTACATAAAATATATATAAATTAAGTATACTATAGAGAGGTAGTCGATAAATATTTCCTTGAATTAAAATTTTGTATGTTTTGGTTTCATGCATTTGGGAGTAGACAGTTAATCATTTCCGCTGTAGTTGATACAGATGTTGATATCAGAAAGAAAAAAATATCAACAATAATTGGGTTCACAATTATTTATCTAGTGAAAGAGGATAGTGCAAATATATTTCATTGTCTATTTATGGCATCATTCATAACATATTTCACAGGGTACCATAAACATAGTTTCGACGAGGTTTGTACAAATTAAAGTAGCCAAACAGACAATAAAAGATGTTCTTAATATATAAAACGTTAAATTATGGTAATAAATCTTCACTAAAGATGAAAAAAGGAACACAGAAAATTACGACGTCTACCTAATAATTACAAGAGGAACGATAATAAAGATGGCAAAATTAGAAGGAGTACGATTTTTAAACAAGTTTTTTGAAAGCATATAAACATGATAAATTTTTGATACCGAAATTTAAAATAAAAAGATTGTTAATATTATTCTAATAACGGAAGAACACCCAATTAGGCCATAATATAAACATAGGGAGATGGTCCTAATTTTTGAGGTAAAATAATTTACTTACATAATATTTTTACTAACAAGTTTTTGATCCAGGAAAACCTTATTTTAAAATCAACACAGGATTAACTGAATTATCTTTTATTATTGTACCGTCATGAGACAAGTAATTGGTAACATTATAGTAGTAAATAAGTAAAAAAAAAATTGTTGCAAGAATATGAAATATACGATATACATGTCTTGTAAACACTAGTAAACTATTTTAAAAATAGGCGAAGAGGAGTACACATTAATGACTGGAACAAGTGTGTATTTGTGGTAAAAGTGTCAGAAAATGTGACAATATTATTGTGGACGATAATATATAATAAGTATTGACAGTACTAATTAAGAGGATAAATAAATAAAATGGTTTTTGTAGAGAGTGTTGTTTGTGAAACAGAGCAATATAGTACGAGTTAGAAGTATCAATAAGTAGTAAATTTTTTGTAGATAATAATAAATGTAAACCAGTGTACAGAAACAATTATTAAAAATCTGAGTAAATCGTTACGTTTCTTGTAGTACTGAATATGTATCAGTTAAAACAGTGCAAATCAAAATTTGTATAAATAGTAAGTTTCACCAAATGCCGAGCTTTCAAATTTGTTCGTAGTTATCTAGGGAGTTTTGATGATCTATCAATCAGTAAATGAGTCAGTGTCTAAACGAATAACCATTGTAAATCTCTAGCTGTCAGTCTATAAAGGCCAGATATGCATAAAATAACACCTATTTCTTTACTTAGATTAATATATTTAGTATATGTAATTTGTACTAATTACAAGCGTTTTGAGTGGAAATAATCAATGTAAATAGTGTATGGTGTGCACAGGATCAGGTTTTCTTGAAGAATAAATTGCCGCTCAGTTAGATAAACGAATTTTTTTGTACTGAATAATTTACATTGCAGTGGTAAATATGTTGAAAGGCCAAAAATTATATTACAATTTGGTTCTAGAAAATAATACTGTGAAAAGATAAACAAAACAGTTCAACAATAAGGTATTTTTCAAAATCGAAACCTCTTTTCTTATTTATTTTTCATAACTGAAAAATAAATATGATAATAACATGTTTCTTAATTACAAATAATTAAAATTAAACGTGAATGCGAAATGAGTTTCTTCAATTTACAATTTCCGTCTATTTACTCGTAGTTGCATTAAGTATGGAATATTTGATAATAATAATTCATAAATAGCTCGTAAATATTTAATCAACTGACGACAGCAGCAAAATTATACTCTGAATTTATTATCTTTCGTGTGAAAAAATACTGTTGGAATGAATAATGTTTTTATTGAATATTTTTTCTATTATTTATTTTCAACTTGTCTAGAAGTTTATTTGAACTCTTTTTTAGTTTAAGTAGTTGGAAACATTATCATTGATCTACATTTTCACAAGATACAGAAACGTAAACCATTCCATTAAACATACCAGTTATTATAGCAATACACTGACTTCTAATAGATTCCGACATTGCACGCTTTTATAGTCAAAATTTAATTTATGTCAGTTTATTTTCTGTGCTAATTTTTTAGAAAGGTAAGCAAATATACGTTAATAGACGCGTAAACGGCGCTGATAGTGCGTGATGAAAAATGTCTACAAAATTTATTAGGGAGGATAAATTATCACAAAATATTCTTACGACAGTTCTTAATTATCACAAAATATTCATTTTCAAATTGTTTGAAACATATGACGTATTTTCACTCTGAAAATATAAGAATACCTTTTCGTGTTTTTGAAAAATTACAAATCGTGTCAAACACACACATAAACACACAGATGTATTTACTTTCCTGCCCTTATTGTTAAAGAAAAGATTTTTAAGTTCCAGAAAGGAAAACGTTCTAAAAACTTAAAAAGTAGCCTATTTTTTTCTTCACAGTGCTGGCTAAACGTATGCTAGAATTAATGGAGATCACTTAAACAGTAGAGGTGTAAAAGTGAGAGAAACAAATATAAGGAAAAAGTCATTTCCAAGGTTAAATATTAGTTAGGTGCCATTTCTTAAAGAAATTGATTCAAAGTTTATTTATAACTTAAAAATATTAAAAATGTTGAAATACGGACTTCGGTCAAGATGCGCCTTTATTTTAACAATAGTAAAATATTTTCTAACTTACAGGGATGTTTTCTATGTAATGTATAAATCTAATAATATGTGATATTTATAAATATTTTTAATTTAAATATCATTGACTATAAACGTAAGAATGGTATCTCATTGATAGTACATAAATATTTATAGGAAGAATATTCATTCAATGCACTAAACAATACGCTGAGATAAAGGTTGCAAAAAATACATACAAAATTTTAACGTCAATGACATATGGAAATAAACTGTAAATTGAGAATATGAAGTATATATATTTTATCATTATTTTGTTTGTTAATTTAAACATAGAAAAATGTGTATATACAGTTGTACGAATGCAAACAAGCCGTCACTTAAAGAAACTACGGGCAAGGGAAGGTGAAGATTATGTCATTGAATGTAAGGAAGGATACATCGTGCAATACGGGTAACGTGTTAGTATTGTACGGTACGTTTATCGCATTTGTTAGTTTATTCATAAATGTGCTACAAGTCGGTTATACACTTTCTACACGGCATTTCAAACTAGTAGGAAGGGAAATCATCAAGCATCTGAACTTCAAAATGACTGCTTGATACGTGCGGCAGTCATAAGTAATACACATAAATATAGGTGTAATATGTCGTCGACCTTTCAGAATGATCATAATAACGAGCTTGCGCTTAAGAGCGAAGAATAAGGTACCTTTCAATAAGCACAGATTTGACAGATTCGCTAGTAAGAAAAGCATAAAAGCCGTTATGCCGATTTTGGAAACTGACTTTATAGATTTGACTTTTATTTTATTGACTGTAAATATGTTTTATCGAAGAATAGTTTAAGTATCTTCGAAAATAAACGTAAACGTTACGTAATTTTAAAAAAAGGGATAATGAACGTAAAGGAAATGAGATAACCGTTGGTATATGATAAGATAAAAAACCTGTCAAGCTGGAGTGGAACTCGCACGACGAGAATTCCATGCATGTTAAGGCATTTATAAACACTTAACGGCAAATAATATTCCTAACAAACTACTTAAATAATTTTATTTCTTTACGGCAAAAGTATTTTCCCTACTATATCTTTCACAGGCGCTTATTTAAAAAAATATTTTATTTACGTGATATAACAACAAAATATAAATTTTTGAATATTTTCTATACTAGTGCTGTGAGAACTTGCTTCTTGCAAAATTTCGTGATTGTAGATCAACGGGAAGGACCCTATAGGTTTTAATTTTTATACGAGTGCGTTACGTTGTTAATAATAACCTTTTATTTTGTCAATTTCTGACTACTAAAAAAATCATTTACGTACACCAGCTTAAACTGAATTACATTGTATGCGTCATTCATTCGACATTGAGTTTTAATGCTAGTAATTGTGTACACATTAACTTATATATTTAAAGACAGTTCTTATTTAATATTCATTTGATTTCATATTTTTTAATATAGGCTTGAAAGCATTTTCACCGGCATTAATTAGTATTTTCATCGTAAGTATTCAGGATATTTCGATAACCAATGTGGTCAAATTACATTGACATATTTAGATTTAAGAAAAAAATCGTCGGTAGGTATTTTGAAAAAAAGGCATATCAGTCTAATTTATTTCTTTCAATTTTTTCAATATCCACATGCTTTTTTTAAAATACTATGTTAACTCTGTTATGATGATGTGACACACGAGATGCGTTGAAGTATTTCATTATCTCAATTATTACATTTGTTTGTTCCTTATTGCTTTTCTTCTTTTTTTTGACAATAGAATAAAGACTACGTCTGGCTCGCCATTTTACATAACTTGTGCCGATATTATAATATTATTATAGCTTTAAAGAATCAAAACAGGAAGAATATTAGAAATTTAAGGAGGAATATCAGAGACTTATATTTTTTCATAAGAACAGGCCCATAGTTATCGAAAAATTTCTACTAAAAACAATGCTAAATGGCAAAATTATTTTCTTTTATCTATAATCTTGATTCTCGTGAGTACGTTTAACCTCAAACTGCCAAAAAATACTATTTACAATTACTGCTCTAGAATTTTAAAATATGGTGAAGTATTATTCACCATTTTAAAATAGTTTTTGATACATATTTTTAGTATATGAATTCCAACACTGTGACTTTGTTTTTTTAAATATTCGTTTTTCATTGCTTTGGTTTCTGAATATCTGCTCATGAGTAAAATTCCAGAAAAACAGAAACCTTACAAACAAAATGAATTAATATTTGTCTGTCTGTCTGGCATTTCAATAACTGAATAACTACTAAATCGTTAAATTTAAAATTGGAAATATAAATATAAAATGTTCATAGGTTTGTGTCGTTCAGTGAACAAACATTTGGCTATCGTATATATTTTTTCAAATATAGCTCTTCGGCGAAACACACATGTAGTGTTTTTTGGACGGGCGGACTCGCGGGTGGCTTGGCTTGGCAAACAACTCGGTATAGTCTAATCGCTTTTTAGAACCTATTTAAAACATATTTGGTCAAATATTTACATTTTTTTAATTAAAAAAATTCGCATTTTAAAATAGTGGAAGGCTAGTAGAAAGAATTTTCCTATCTGAAAGTAAATAATTTTAAAGGTGAATAAAATAGAAAAGTATAATCTAATTTAATAGTATTTAATAAAATTCGGTATAACGTTTATAGTATATTACAACAAGGTTGTCTTTCAAGATTTGTGTTTTCTCATGTGGACAAATAAAATTTCAATGAAAACCTCACTGAGTCGGTATGTTCTTATATATCTTGCACTCTACTTATTTTATAATAAAGTAGTAAAGAAATATTTTATACTAATATATTCTAAAATACAAGGAAGACATGAACGAGAATAGAAATACGCCGTAAACTACTTATTTAGGCGGAGGACATTATAACATTACAAAGTTTTAAAGTTTTTTTTAAGATAAATTTATGTTCTTAATCTTGACTGTTCAACGCTGATGATGTATTTATCGGTAATTGTACAATCGTCTTATCAGCGCCAAGAACTGCAAGTACATTAAAGAAATAGTGACGGGAAAAAGAAACATTAAATTTAATTGTATCGATTGTATTTATACATCCTTGTTACTTTTGTGTTCTAAGAAATATGCCATACTTGTACGTGATAAACATATTTCTCATTATTGTACAATGATAATATTTGAATGCGCATCTGTATAATGTTAAACTTTCACTTTTATTAGTAGAAAAGATAGAAATTCTAGATTTTCATATAACATAAGATGGCTATTTAAGGTGTTAGTATAAAATAAAAGATAGTCAAATAAAACAGTTGAGAGGAAATCTTCTTATATGGGGAATAAATTCAAATTGATTGGCACAGAATGCAGTTGAGATGATTAACGTAACTTAATTTTGAATCGTTTGTTTTATACTTTGTCTACATGGTAAAATGTCATTTTATGTATCTATTTTAAATAACTTTTTTATTGAATTGTGTTTCAAATTACTTTTTCCATTACTTTACATAAATTCCAAATAATTTAAACATTCTTATTTTAATATATAACCAAAAAATTGAGAATTTTTATTTTTTAAATTTAGTAAAAAAAAAAAAACATACATCACATCAGGCTACATCCACGCACACATACGGATGACTATGTGAATGACGACATAGTTTCGTTTAATTGCTACAGATGGTACACATAAATTGGCCTTATTTATATTTGGCTAAATGTTACTTTGAACCGTATCTTGATATTTAGGTCAATGGTAAATATTTAAGAAAAAGTAATTAATTCGTTTCAGTTATCTTAGATGCTGAATCCTACTAAAATGGAATCATTATTTTAAAGAATTCTTGGTTATATAGATATGTTATGTGAAATATCTGGAATTATGCGTAATCTACATTTTTAATCGAGGTCATGCCTAAATTTTTTACGCTACTCTCTATGAGGTATATAAACATTTTTGACAAGAGCAAAACAAGTATGAGTTTTATACAAACGCTCCAAAAAGGATCGTAAAGGGGTCGCATGTGTGAGAGAGTTCGACGGTCTAGTACGTTAATTACCTATCAAAACATGGATTCTATTTGATGACCACCAAATAAGTATAAAAGAAATAGTGAAGAAAGTTGGCACCTCATACTGCCCCTATAAAGCTACAGCCAATTTGTTATAGAATTATTGATTTTTTACACAAAAATAGTATAGTAAGCATATATTATATGATTAAACGAGTTGATTAATGGTTTGGAATTGCTTCAACATATTCTAAGAGGTGACGAAATATAGTTATGATATTAAACGTGTTGGTCAAGTCATGAATGAGAGTATTCTAAAGAAATACGATCAAAGAAATCTCGTCGAATTTGTCCAAATGTTAACATTCTCCTCGCAGTTTTTGTTGAATGACTATAGAGTAGGTTTATCATAGGTATCTAGTAAACTAATTTCCTTAGTAAGTTACATTCTTACTTCGAATCTAATTTTATAAACATGTATTAAAATGAAACTGAGTTTTTCTTTAATTTCACATGCATTTAAAATTAAAAAACCTAAAGCTTTATCGACAACCAAGTGAGCCGAAAACACATCGGGTGAAACTATCAATGAATTTTATTTTTTCTCCTGGTATCTTTTACTATTTTTGCTTCACAGTAATGTGGAAGTTTCATTAAAAACTCAAAATTTGTGGCGTAAATTTGAGAAAATATTTAGCCTAATAATTTCTGGAAATTACACTTCAAACAAACGATTGTAGAAATATACTACAGAGTTTTAATAGAATCAAAAACATCGATGAGTATTTCTTTTGTACCTTGGCTATATAAAGACTTCACGGTAGCTTGTGATTTATGAGGGCCTTAAATGAGATTCGTTATACATTTAGGTATTTTTTTAAGCTATACTCTTTGAAAAACTATTAAGGGTTCAATAGTAAAGTAAGGAGCACTTATAATTTCTCTAAGTTCGTTCATTCGACATTCATCCATCGGACATACATACGCAATATTCCTTTTCATCAAATTTATTGTAAATAAATGTAATTTTGGCTAAAATGTATTCTGAAAAAGGATGTTCCAAACCAATGAGCATTTTGAAGATAACGTTAATTTATTTATTGACTTTCTTTATTACAAACAATTAATACATATGGCGGGTTTATTGTTATGAGGGCTGTCTTTTACAGCCAACTAGAATACCTGTCCAGCCAGGCTAGATGAGCAACCGGGAATCGAACCCAATTTCTGTGGTGCACCTCGCCGCCGAATAACATAAGCCTTGTGATCGAGCGAACATATCACCACTTCAAACGTACGATTTTGTTAGATAACGCTCTGTGAACGTGGATAAAACTAGGCACATTTTTTTGAGTCGAAGCTACTTATAGATTTTCAATTACGCGCAACGTTTGCATAATTTCGACGTTTTGTATCGAGAAAGTAATTACATTTTTCAAATTTTTTAATGAAAAGTACTACATAGTTAAACATAAAATTGGTAGGAAAATAAATACCTGTTCAATGAATATATAACTAAATTTCAAGAAAATTGGCTGTTTCTAGTGTGATTAATGATATTAGGCACGGCGCATCCGACAATAACTTGTTGACAAAATATGTGCTCAAAAAATAGGCTGGTGGTTTCTTTCAAACGAACAAGACTGTCTTGGAAAAATTGGTCCTAAAAATCTTCCCTTAAATGTAGAAAAGAGGGTAGAAAGGAAATAAATCATGGACACAACTGTATTCTGCTTATAATGTATTATCTTGTAATTTATTCATACTATATTAACGTTGTCAATACTGTAATTTAGAAAATATTATTAATCTTCTGCTTTATTTTAGTGTACTTAAGTAATTTTTATATACAACTTTAATATTGAATAAATTGAGAGTTACTTATTTTAAAATTTGTTTGTGAATTTAAGCTAAGGGACACATTTTATTTAATTTCCACATCGACGCTCGACTGACTCTCGTCTCAGCATTATGCATTATATTCATCTCTATTACTTTACTTCAATGACATACTTTTGTGATGTTATCTGAACAATTTTAGTGAATTTTTACAGTGTCGTAGCTAAAAGATGAAAATATAACTCTCTTAATTCTATCACCTCCATCTGTTCATCCGTACATCATATCATTCTAGCTTTTTCAATTTAAGGCCAATTGATATGAATGTTTACAGAAGGAAGAAATGAACTATGTTTACGAATATTATATTTGATTTCAAAAGTTGTTTTCTTACAGGGGCTAATAAAAAAGTATCGTACTGATGTCGATAAGAACAATTCTGTCATTATGCAAGTTGTGCTGGTAAGATCGACATCGCCCTCTTTTAAGGATTTTCTTAAAATGTAATCTCATTAATCAAATTCATGATATATACGTTTCCAAAACTTTTTGCAATGTGATATTCTCGTATCCAAATTGTTGACCGTATGAACAATAGTAAAAAAATCTGGACAACCTTTTCAGTTGCATTTTATACTTACAGAAAATAATATCACATTTAAAATAAAACTACTTGACACTGACAAACATACCTGATCTATTAGCATTCCTTCAAGATGTGTGCAGAAATGTGCTTCAGAGCTTTAACGGCCTTTGCAAATAATTTTCAATAAATACCTTTAAAATAGTGTGTCCTACCTACTGAAACCAAATGTGAAACATGATAAACGCTGAATACTAATAAAATAAACTTAGCCTTTTCGTTTACTTTTACGGTTATGCTTATTACAATATGAATACTACCATTGCAGGTGAAAAAGTGGATTGAAGGGAGGAATTGAGTCATAAAAAAGAGGAATCTGGAGAATCAGAGATATAGAGGTTTTCAAAGAGTAAAATATTCCAATTTTTGTTATATGGTTACCTAACAATTTCGTTCTTTTTCTCCAGGAAAAGAACATGCGAACTTTTTCCGCGCTTAACTGCTACGCATACTATTTATAATTTAATGCAGGTTTCATTACGTTATCAACAATTAAACGTAGGCCATTTTTCTTACAGAAAGCCGTTGTTCCATTAGAGAAAGAAACATATTTAATATTAAGTGAACTTTTTCGATGCCACTAAGGACATAATTACGAAACAAGCTACGAAATCCATGACTATACCTATTACGCTCGCCTTCTGTCCTTAATATTCGTAAGTTCACCTCCCGTCGCATCGGTCTCCTTCCATTATATCGTGTTAAAATACACTATAAGTATATTATAACATAGTTGAACTTTCATCTAATTGAATTGAATTCCTCATTTTTAATATTTGTTTCTTGGTTTTTCTCCAGCGATTAATAATTTGATTACTCTATGATCGCTTAATATGTATATTTGATGTATACAAATAAAATACTTCTGGTAAAGCAAATAACTTTTATTGCCGTAAAATACAATTTTCCATTTCAATATTACATATACTTTATTAAAAGGCAATTATTATAGAAATTTCTTTTTTATTCGCTTGTGGCTAGATTCCCAACGAACATAAACCGTTAAAAACATTTGGAAATGGAAATGCTAAAGATGAAGATATTACGCTTTTGTGTTATTTTTATATCATGACTTTATTTAATATTATTTCATTGGTGTCTTATTTCCATAAATTTCCATGATAAATTATAATTTTCGTATTAATATTAATAATTCAAAAGATATTACTTTAAAAATAAAGAAATTTGTGTTATAAATTTATTACAATTTCAATTGTCTTTTAAGATATGTACCAGTGTGTAGAAATTTATATTATAATCAATTGACATTTGGGCAATAAGCTCTATGTAAAATAAACTAGATTAACTTTTATAAATTTGAATGAATTAATAAAAAAACCTGTATACAGCGTCATGGGTGCTTAGATTTCGATTATGAACCAGTATCTACCTATCCATAGTTCATTATGATATTAAAAAAATAAATATATGTTTACGTATTGAAATTTTTCGTTCTCAGTTAACGTGCATGGGAAGGTACTTTGAATACAAAATAACATATTAGTATTCATCCCCATCTAAAATATTTATTCGAAAAAATTTATAAACATAGCTACTTTTTAAATTTTTCACAACTAAATTAAACTATGTGATGTAGTGCTATTTCTACTTTATTTAAATTTTTCACCAGTTCGTTTCGTTGTAAAAAAATTAAATTAAAATTAATTTCTACAAAATTAACACTAAATATATTCAATAATAGAAAATAGCTGTGACAGGCTGGATGACACGGCGGAAACATATGGATTCTGTATTTCACTATAAACCCAAAAAAAATTAAATTTGTTCTAAAATAGAATATAAACCAACTGCATTCCTAAAATGCAAACATTCGCATTAGTCTAAAGTAATGAGAGTTAAAATTCACGTGGAGAATAGGAAGAAGATCGATGCTATAGAGATGTGTGTTGGTAAAAGGTGTTCATTTTAAAATGTTTTGCCTAGTATACCTTACACATATATTAATATCTTATTTTTTTTAAAAATGAAAATATTTTGAACTATCACTATACTTTTCTAGCCAATTAGAAATAAAATTCTATAAACGCTATTTTTTCCTAATTTTAACTATAGTAGTAATAAGAGTAATTCATTTTGGAATCCTTATGAATTCATCTTATAAATAAAACCCCCTCAAAATATTGAATCATAAAAAGACGAAAATTTTTAAAATTAAATTTAACCACTGTAGTATTTACATGAAACATTTTTATACATTTATCAATGAATTATATAAGATTCTTTTTCTTGTTAACTATACCAAGTTAAAATCAAGTGATCTTATAAGGGTTATATTTTTCGTTTTGAGATACGGGACACTGAAAAATATTAATCGTGTTAATTTTGTCAATCATCATCAGACTTTTGACGTCTTGAAGGTTAATTGAAGAAATATCGAAGGTGTTGAAAACGATTAAAAATTATGTGACTACTTCATTATCTTAAGTAATCATTAACGTGTCAGTGATCAGGGTTTTTGTCATTTTATAATTTTTTAACATAAAACTATTTGCAGATCACTCTACAATATAACTCAAAAAGCTAACAGTTATACAAAAGTTTCATGTAACTAAAATTCCATCAAAGCTTCACTAAAAGGAAAATTACGCTTCTAGTTTTATCGGCTCTCACAATGTGCTGTCTAAGTTCGTTGTGAGCACCAAAAAAACTGGATATTGAAGAAGCGCAACTCTTGATATAATTTTGCGTAAAATGCTTTGGAGGGAAACATTTTTTGCTCAACATGATTATCCAAAGGTAATTGTTGGCGAATTTGCCTAAAATTTAAAATTCTCATATCAATCTTTGTGTTTTTAAAATAAATAATAGTATTTACTATAAATTAATAGTTTAAAAGATTAAAAAAACGCTTTTATTACACTGTACAAAAACCAAAAAATGAATGTCGAACCTGTTTTCCCTGTCTACCCTGTAAGGACTTTGTAAGGTAAGCCACGTTTGTGATTGAGTATAATATTTGAGTGTAAAAACGTGAGGCGCTTTTTCTCGAAATCTGACTGAAATGTAAAGCATTTTCATTCACATAGTATTAATTTGAACAGCAAAATCATTTATTGCGAAAAAGTACCCCGCGCGCACGCAATTAGAAACCCAAGAGGATACGTTGTATACTATTAGAAATACAATTAGAAACCCAAGAGGAAACGTTGTCCCGTTATCAAGTTCAGTGTTTAATATCCGGATTTATTCACAGAATTAGCCTAATTATACAATTTTATTGTATCGTCATCAGAATTACACAAAACTTCCAAGTTTCACGATGGTGCAACAATTATAAATGCATGAAATTTAGTTTTGTAAATTCCATTACATAGTTACAGATCGACCTATTTAAAGCGTGTTAATAAAAGAAAATTAATGAAGATATCAAGACATATTAGGCCAGTTAATTTCATAGTTATTTGTATATTTTGTTTATGAAAGTGAATGAGAAATAATTAAAGTCAGCTGCAAAAAAATGAGGGAAAAGCTTTTACACTTATTTTTTTTTTTTAATTTACGCCATTTATATTCATGAAACATTGATGAAAACGTATTAACAATTTTTACACTCAAAGTCGAAAAGTAAGTATTATAAACGTTCAGAAAAAATTGTTGCAAGCATTAAAACTTTCCAAAACGCAGTTGAAAACTCACATTACTTATAAACAATTAATGTTTCATTATTAAACCAAAGGTACTTGCAAAATATTTACACAACTAATTTAAAAGAGTGAACGCTCTAGACAAATGTTTGCATTTGTCCAATTTTAAAGCATTTATAAAAAAAATTATTTTTTAATATACGTATGCTGTATTTAGTACCAATATGTACATCGTTAGCATGTTAGTAAAAGGTAAAAGAATATTTACAGAACAAATAAACGCACACAATTGACACAAACAACTACATTAATTATAAAACAAAAGTAAACTAATCAAATACTCCGGGATCTTGACTCTAAAATCGCGAATCGAATAGAAAAATAAGATGAGATGGGTCAATGCCTCCAGCACCTAGGTAGGAAAATTAAGCGTGTAGGCAATCGGTTTCTTAAACCGGGTTTGGTAGGTGCATGTAAAATATAAAATAGTGGATGACTTTATTATCATGTGCATTTACATTGTGAATAAACGCAGCGCTAGGTGCAAGTCTTTGGTTATTTGCCCAGAGCCGTATTTAATGATAGCGAGGAAAGGGTCCACAAAATTTTTAAAATCGTAAAACCTAATATCCGTATACAGAATTTGTTAACTGGAGATCTTTCTCAAAAATATTTAACTGAGTATCATATGGACTTTTCGTGATAGTCGTTTTTTTTAAACCATTTTAGCATTACTGAGAGGCGCAAAATGAGGAATATATTTCAGGCGAACGAGTAAAACTGAGCTTCAATCTTCTCAGACGATTTTCTTTTCTCTTGTTTCAATCGCAATAGCTCTCGGTAATAAAATTTTGAACCTGTTAAATTGAATGAATACAATTTAAAAACATACAATATAAATGCTCGTATTACCTCTTTTTGTTTTTCAAAATAGTAGCAAAATCTTTAAAAGAATTCCTGATTAATCTGTAACTCTAAAGAATTTAGTGTGAATGTAATGAATTCATCGTCGTAAATGCAAAAAAGTAGTTATATGTCTTAAATTATATTTAATATGCCTCTAATTTTAACATACACGTATAAGTGAATTTTTATATAACGGCGTAAGTTTGCTGGAACCTGTACTTTGTTTGACAATGGAGTTCTTTGAAGATAAGCCTATATTAAATATTAATAAATGAAAAATGTGAATTTCCAATCGAATTCCATTTCATTCTGTTTCCAAATATTTCAAAATTTCTTAAAATAAAAATATTTTATTGTCAAAAAGTCTATACACAATTAAATGAAACTACGTGATGTAGTATTATTTCTACTTTCTTTAATTTCTTTACCACGACCTAGGTTTCGTTTTATTACAACATCTTCAGGTGAGATATTAGCAAAGATTCTCTTTGATCTTTGCTAGATCTTTGTTAGATCTTTGCTAATATCCCACCTGAAGATGTAATACAACGAAATCTAGGTCGTGGTAAGGAAATTAAAGAAAGTAGAAATAATACTACATCACGTAGTTTCATTTAATTGTGAATAATGAATTTCTACAAAATTAACGCCAAATATATTCAATATCAAAAAGTCTATAATTGTTTAATTTGATTAACTGCTTATTTGGTCACATTTTACTTAACAAGAAAATTAATTATCTAGTAGTTTGCAATATCGTAGTATGGGCAAAAGAAAATGAAGTATTTAATTCAAACAGTCATCGGTTATTTGAATGTACTTATTTGTATTTAGAAAGCAATTAACAGTTAAGAAATACTAAGAAATTTTCTTCCAAGGGCGAAATTTTTGTATTCGTTATAATTTGTAAGTAGAATGTTTAAGAAATATTTTAATATCGCCTCATCCTCTTAAAAGATTAGATACCCTTTACCCATTCCTGGAAGATGACAG
The DNA here is from genome assembly GCA_039881145.1 of Druceiella hillmani. Lineage (NCBI taxonomy): Eukaryota > Metazoa > Arthropoda > Insecta > Lepidoptera > Hepialidae > Druceiella > Druceiella hillmani. Next base: position 1,522,827 of record JAYKKI010000147.1, on the reverse strand, counting down.
AGTCATGTGGCAACATATTGCCAGTTTATTAATTTTTATCTAAGGTTACAAGCAGTAAAACTTTTTTGTGACTGCGTCTGCCTATCGAAAGTAGGCAGACGTAGTCACTGCGTAGCTCCTAGCTGACGGAAAGGGATTTTTTTTAGTCCTATCTACTTTTAACCTTCTTTTATTTTTACGACACGTATACAGAACTAATTTTATATATCCGATCATTGTCATAAGTATATATTGAATATTTGTGCATGTTGCAAGGTGGATCGCGTACTGTTTTACGGTGGCATAAATTTGTTCCATTTAATTTTAAAGTACGATCTGCATGCTCTTGTACAATCAACTTTGTTAACTTTGTTTTTTTTTGTATTAGTATCTAAAAACAACGTTACGGCTGAATTATAATATAGGAAACTAAATCCAATTCACGCATCATTCCGGTATCTAATATTCATTTAAAATTATTTGCCTTTTATATAAAAAATAATCTCAACTTTATTATTTATTTCAGTTATTAATATTTATAATCAATCATCATATTATAATTATATTATGTTTCACTTTGTTCTCATTTGATACAAGCCTTAGCTTAGCTTACTATTTGCTCTTATTCTGACGTTAATTGTCATATTAGGTGAAAAGTTAAATTTTACGTCAATATACAACAATATATAAAAATATACAACAGAATATAAACTAAACATTAAAAAATAATTTTACATCTTTTCGCTATTAATCAAGAGCGAAAGGATGTACCCGGTGACAAAAAAATAACTATGACGTAGAAAGGGGCGTGAAGTGCTCTCGACTTACCAATTTGATAATGACTCTACCTTTATAAATAGCTGGTGATGAAAGGTTTACGACAAGTTATACGCTTTTTTAACATTGAAGTTAATTTTTTTGTCATCCGAGACATCCTTTCAATCTTGTCCAAAATATTTATATTTAAAGACAATTTTTTACTTTTTAGTTCATATTGCTATAAAAGTATGTTTTTTAGTTTACTGAACAAAAATTAAAATGTTTTTAGTCTTAAAACAAATATAGAATATATTTGGCGTTAATTTTGTAGAAATTCATTATTCACAATTAAATGAAACTACGTGATGTATTATTTCTACTTTCTTTAATTTATTTACCCACGACCTAGGTTTCGTTGTATTACAACATCTTCAGGTGGGATATTAGCAAAGATCTTTGCTCGTGGTCGCGGCATCGTCGTGGTTAAAGAAATCAAAGAAAGTAGAAATAATACTAAATCATGTAGTTTCATTTAATTGTCTTAAAACAAGGTTAATTTTTTTATGTTTCGAGGCCAAAAAATATTTTCTTTTTAATTATCACATTGTCATAGGTTCTTTATACGTGTTCAAGTTTTAAATATTTGTGAACCCAGGAAGGAGGTGAAAACTTAATTGAAAAATTCCCTTACATTTTTATATTCAAATGAAGTTAATAAAGGCGTATTTATCGAAAACAACTCACCCCTGGGTTTTTTACATTCGTAATTTTTAATATTTTTTAACGAAAAGATGGCAAAGTTTTCATATTCTTTAATATATAATGATTATTTTACTATCAGCCTAGTCACATTTAAATATTTTGTCGTTTTTTAATTATCTACCGAATTTAACACGACTTTAATTTGAAAATTATCTAGTTAGGGAAGTTAATATTTCAGAATTAGTTCAAATTACAACGGTGCCTAAAATAATTTATTTATAACGTTTAAAATTCAAAGCAACACATAGCTATGAGTTTAATAGGAAAATCAAAAATTATATTTGATATGATGTATGTATTTTCAATACATTTATTACTGTAATCTTATGTAGAAACACGTTAACATTTTAGACATCTTTCGAGAAAATGATTGAAATATTCTATTAAAGATTGAAATTAATTGATTGAAGCAAATATGGACAAGAAGATGTAAATGCCTGCTTTCAAATAATTCAGCTTGATGCATATATTACACTATAATCATTTTGTAAATTGTAATGATGTAAATGTATGGACGACCTGTGTTAGGAATGAAAAAAAATTAATAGTAACAAAATGAGCTAGCAATAGATAGAGTTTTTGCCGCTATTACCAATCACATAGCGTGTCCGTGAATAGCAGAGTGCTAACAAAGTAAATCTACCTTGTTTTAGTTTTTGTTATAATGTCAGTTCTAGTATTTTTGTCAATAAGCTTTTTTTTCTATTATACAGTTTGCTCAATATTTTCCACTTTTCTTTTTCACAAGGATAAAGCATAAAGTTTCATTTCTAATATGAATGGTGAATTTCTCATCAAAATAACAAGATACTATTTTTACAAACGAGTTGAAGTATTATTTTGTAAAGAAGAATAAAATAATATATATTGTGTGGTGGGATACCTATTCCACCGTCTTTTTTCACAGTTTCCAAGATTTCAAAGAGTCCAAAGATAATTCTATTGTTTTGACAATGCTCTCTGATCATCCGTCTATTAGAGCCAAGTGCTCCTAAAGGCAATAACTTACACATTTAAATTATGAAACTTTTGTGCAATTGTTTGACTAGTTTTTGTTGTATTCAAAATGAATCATTATGTAATCGCATAATGCAATTTGCATTACAGTAAGACTGATAACAAATGATAATTTGAAAGTATTTGATAATTTGAATTTCTTATTTTTAATTAATTCAATCATCGTTAATAATAAAGCAAAGGTGTATTTCTTTATCATTAACGAAAAAACAATTATGCTAAAAAATTATCCACTCTGAAATTGTTATTTTGATTTACGAAACATTTAATTTAATATTTCTGCGAAATAATTAAATATCATCTAGGTGACTTCCAATAGAAACTTCGTAATTTTTTTTAAATCGCTGTTGTTACTTATGTTATGTTCTTTTAGATTAATATGAATTAATAAGAATACAATAAAAATACTGACCGATTGATATTTATAAACAAACTCTTGGAGTTCAATGTAATTAGCAACTCTCATAATTTTGAAGAATATCTCCATCCATCTACAGGTTTGTTACATAGTTATTTCTTACTCTTTCGCCATGAAATTTTGGTGATATGCGCTGTTAGTTAAGAAAAAATTGTCATTTGATATTATGAATAAAATAGGGACATGCTTTGAAGTATATATGAACAGCTGAGGTCGGCGTGTTTAAAGTTCAGGTTAATTTTTATATACACGTCTTCGAGTAAGGTGTTGTCGAATGAGGTCTTAAAAATGTAGTAAATTGTATCATTATTCCTTAGGTATAAGCTTTATTATAAGACTGTAGCCGTAAAAAGTTTCCAATTGAGCTTCCGGCATTACGTTATAATTGTTGATAATAAATTATTAAAACAGTCGGTAAAGATAAGGAAAATGGAAAAAATAATTAAAGTTACGACCATGGGGTTCGAATGTTATGAAAGGTATATTGGAATAGCAAGAATTTCTTATTTAGCATTGTATCAAAGACATAAACCTAATTTGACTCTCCCGTATTAGACTACTGGCCCAATGCTGACTATATCTTCTCACAAGCTCGTTGTAGCGTATCTACTTCATCCAGCAACTCGAAAAATTCATCCCAAGCATACAGACCATCCAAAGCTGACATTTTAGGAAAGCTCATCTTAGCATTAAAATTGTACATTATAGAAACAGGAGCTCGCCACTTCACTTTCAAGTCAGATTTTACATCAATCACACTAATTGTCGTAGCTGTGGTGTGTCGGTTTGACTATAAGGCATACGGTATTTGACGACGTGGTGCACCGCGAGGTGTTCTGATTGACTTTAAGAGACTGCTCTTACAGCAATAAGTCCGCCATAGGTGTTAACTGTATACATTTAAGTACGCAAATCAATAAATAGTTTAATTTAGTTATGTTTATGCTCTGTCCTACTTTTATTTAATCGTTTTTAGTATTGAGTTCATTATTGTTAAAATATAATATATTATGTTGAAAATATAACACTCTTAAAGTTTAATTAGCACAGAATCTTAACTTAACGAGTGTCCGACAGATAATTGGTCAGTTTTTTTGTATTTTTTCATTTATTATTGAGCCAAATTCTTATAGTTTTTACCTCCTGCGATTTAGTTTGCTGTTAATTTTTCGCTTTAAATTTTAAACTGCCACTGTCTTTCCGGTTCATTCTGTTAAAAAATGACATTTCGCAATAATCATTGCTAATAAGGCAATGGTAATAACATACTTCGTATTTTCTATATTTCTTCATTAACTGATATTCCAAGTAGGAGGAAAGTGTGATACCGAAAAAGAAGATACGAATTTTCTTTAAGAATAAACCTAGAATTGCCGAAAACCAAAATTATTTTGACACAATAATAATTCTTATGAATATTTATATTCTATTACGTTTATCTGGTTTCAATGGCGACGGGGCATCGTGATTTACATTTTTAGAAAAAAAATTCCTTTCATTCTTACTAACAATTGAAATTTGCTACTAGGAATAAAAAAAATTTAACTATTTCATAAATTTTTTTTTAAATTTTATTAAATTCAATAATATAACTTAAATGAAATAATAAAGAAAAAAAAGTTATTTCCATATTGCTCAACTCAGTGGAAACGTGGACTAACTGTGAGGGAGAACAATTGATAATAGCCTTTTTCCACAATGCGCCACAAGATAAGCGTGCTATCGATATCTTGGCTGTAGAAATATAAGAATATTGTGTCTCTGACAATTCAAAATTAATAAATATGAAATATTGACTTGTTTAAATTACATACGAGAAAAAGAGGCTGAAAAAAATTAAGTTTAAAAGGTAAGAAAAGAAATTATTTTCCAGGATGTTGCCATTAGTGTAGTTATTAGAAATGAGTAAAGCCTCGTGAATTCGTTAATAAAGGGGAAAGGTTTTAGGACAGAGAAGCCTATTTTTAGATCTTATTCTATTTTTAATTATTTATTAGGATAAATGATGTAAGTTAATTTTCTTTGCTTGACTAACATAAAATAAGAAAATTCAATTCGAATCAAATTGGAATATAAATTAATGCGATTGAACAATAATGAAAGGTAGTTAAAGAAAAAAGTTGGAGAAAGGTAACCTCGATCAGAAAACTTTAAATATTTTGAATAATTTTAATGTTTTGAATATATTAGTAAGAATATTATGTTTAAAAGCTTGAATAACATTTTTGTTTCTTTTTGAAAGTACTTAAATAGATATGAGTATTATTTACATATTTAAAACATCGTAATGAAAATACGAGGAGACTATAATGAAAAAAGCTTTTTTAGTTTTCTGTATAATAACAACGCCAGTTTTTGAAGACTGGAGAATGTTTGTGGTTCGCCTACGACACCAATTTCTTATTATTATTGTCGTGTTAAACAAAAATTTGTTCATTAATTATTGTGAACGGATATTTAGTTATGTGGACTTTGGTAAATCTAATCGAACTCGTGAAGTGTGAAAACCTATTTCGCAGTTATGTTTGCTTTTAATTAATATGTCAGTTGCCCGATATTTACTTTCCAATTATTATAACGAATTCTATAATCCTCCAGTTTCTTTCCAGAATTTTATTTACCATGCAAATAAATCAATTTAGTTAAATATGTTTATGATCGTCTATTAGGAGAATGCATTTTTAAATAATTAAAAATGAAAAGAGATGAAGGGTATATCCTGTCCACTGTCCTAACGAATAAAAACAGTTTCACTCAATTATATAAAACGACACTAACTGGCATGTGGAATAATCATATAAGGGACTTCCTGCCAATGCTGCTGTAAATTTAATCTCTCTTCTATTCTTGTAAATTTGAACACGTCAGTAATAAAGATTTCCTTATATATGAAGTGTTACCTACTCTATGGCATATTTATTAAGCCACTGTGTTATCTACACATGCATCCCTTACGGCGTATTCTTTGTAACAATTATTCCCACTTAGATTGATTTAAATTTCCACTCTATCGTGCAATATGTAAAATTGTGGATTACGTTTTTTGCTTCAGCTCTAAATTTGGTTTATAAAATATATAATTTTATGATTTTAAGTAAATGATGAATATATATATATATATATATATATATATATATATATATATATATATATATATATGTGTGTGTGTGTGTGTGTGTGTGTGTGTGTGTCTGTGTGTGTGTGTTTCAATACCTCCAGTTGTCTATCCAGTGACATTTCGTATCTTCTTTTTTACAATGCATTTACGTTCACTTTGAAATATTATGAATAGAACAGAATATAAAAAATAATAAATGAAATATGTAGTAAAATGTTATATCGAAATAGTTTTAAATGTTTTATGATTATGAATAAAAATTAATTATGACAGGCAAATATACGCAAAGCGTATTTTTTTGTGTTTATTTAAAATTTATTTATATTCGCATATACATACGATTATAGAAATAAATTAATTTACCTATTTTAGGGTTTTCCACCTGTAAAAAAGGGAAACATTGTAAGGTCATTCACGTGTCTGTTCGCCTGTGTGTCACAGACATTTTTCTTAAGAAACATTTGAGGTAGAAACGTGAAATTTGGCATATTTTCAATATCACATTTTCATCTCAATAGCTAAAATGCTCAAAATTATCATATAAATTGTAGGAAGGAGGGAGGCTTACTTTTTTCTTCAATATGTTGTTTTAAATTCTATATACAATGGTTAATATTGTTTGAAAGGGCCAGTTATGTGAGTCTCAAAAATATTTTTCAGGTTTTTATCATTTCCGCAGATATATTGAAAAAATTATATATATATATATATATATATATATATATATATATATATATATATATATATATATATATCAGCTTAAAATGACCACAATGCGGAGAAGTTCAATGATTTCGAACAGGTTAATATTAAAAATTTGACACATTTATATATTTCTATTCATTCTTATTATGATCTGTTTTTTTGTCATATTCCAAATCTTTGAACTTAACCTATTGAAATTCCATAAGTAAAACAAAGTAATATTGTATTATTGTTAGGGTCATTTGTTTTTTTGTTAGTTGTCCTCTCAAACGTTGCTCTCAAACATTGATACCGTTTTACATTTCAGTTTGATTTTTTTATCGTGGTCGTTTACAAAGTCTAACGAAAATTATTGTAATATTTTTGTGATCGTTTTTATTTCCAAGTAATAGTAGAGGTTAAGAAAGTATTGTAACATTGAAATAAAATCAAAATCCTAATTTAGATGAAAATTAATTCTAAAGTAGTAACAGATAAAAAAACGAAAATAATTTATACTTTGTTTTGTGTGATTGCGTGTACATGTGCATGTATACCTGTTCATATATATTCAAGACCATGTCTCGGCAGACTTTTGAACACAGGTGGGTGGGTGGTTGGTCTATATTATTATGTAATTATTTGCGTTTCATACGAAGTGGTGTACGGTACAGCGTTATTTTAATTATCTTTATTGTACTGATGTTTAGGCCAAGGATATAATTATATTATAATTTTTTTTATTATTGTCCAGAGAACACATGTAAAATATATAAAAGTTTAAGCGAATATGTGGATAGTAGGGCTACTGCCCTTCCGTTTTGTTCAGTTTTGTAAAGAATTATGTATAAGATTTTTATAAAACAGAAAGAAATTCTAAACTATAATTTTTCGACTAGTGAAAGTGACTTTTAATATGTTAATAATAATGCTCTTGACCAGCATATTTTCTTTGGGCTATGATAAGTAGATTATTCTGCATAAAAAACGGTTACAGACTTGATTCATAAGGAAATTATTATACTAAATATTACACTCAAAATCTTCTTCGATGTACTATACCGAGGACTATGGTCGCATGTTTCGGAAATAATTAAAAACTACCAATGAGTTTTCCAAAAAGTACTTTCAATTAAGGATAAAATTCACTGATAGAGGTAAATTTTATAGAATACTGAATAATACATTACTATCTAATATTTATTGATTAACACTGAAGCAACTTATGAGGATATAATCAGAAAACAGTTAATTAAAGCAATGTTGAAATTAACTATTCAGGACAGCTTATTTATCTTGTTATAACAACGTAACAAATGCGAGCTTCACTCGCATTATGGGGTTCCATACACACTTAGGGCCACTTAAACATTTTGAGATAGTATTTCTATTAAACTATTTAAAAATATTCATATTATTTTTTAAGATTTAAATATATTGCCAAGTTTATCTTTCACAGGCGCAAAAATATCGCTAATTTAAAAAAAATACTATGAGACTTAGAATCATTGTTGAAATATTACAGTAAATGTCTTATTTAAATTTTGCAATCATGTAATATCCAATATTTAGTGCTAAAACGGTAACAAATTTTGTATGTATATCAATTTGAAATTAGAATTAACTTTTGTCAATAAATAAACTTTGAGTATTACATGAAGTTCGTGGATGTTGCGAAATATATATTCAACCTATTACTCAGATATCTTGACAGTCCAAAACTTTCGTGTAAATATTGCTATCTTAATTGAAAATCCACGCGGACGAAGTTGTGCGTCAAACCCAGTTAAGTTTAAATGTTCTGCTTCTGGGCACCAAACTACCAAAAGAAACGTGTCTGTTTTATCTAATCGATAGACCTTCTAATTAGTCAGTTTGAATTCTACTAGTGATTTACTAGACATATATAATGCCAAGCAGCTTTAATAAGTTACTTCTGTACCACATAAAAACTAAAAAAATAAAATAACTTTTGTATACAAAAATTGGACTAGGGACTATATTTTTTTTGTGTCAATACAAAATTTAACAAATATGTTTTTCTAACAAACCTTGTCAATCATTACGTGTGTTACCAGCTTGAAAGTTTTAATTAAGCAAGAAAAACTTATACTTTTAAAATTTCCAGGAGTAATACATGTCATACTTTAGAATGGAATTTATATTCCCATGAAATCGATCACGTGGATGTAACTGAAGATGAAGTCTTTTAAAAGTATTTAGTTATATTTTGTATCGCGATATTTTTTTTTAGCGAGATATGGACATTTGAACAGTTTAGCAATATGAGCGCTACTTCTCACATTCCCTTCCTTTATTTCCTAAATTTGTAACAATGTACGTATGTAAAAATTGGGACAGATGTATTTAATAAGCACTTTGATGAAAATTATTTCTCTAGGTTGTATTACAAATGGAATAACGCAGTTGCTGTATCTTCTTGATTATTTTATTCGCGAGTGGAAAATCAGAGAAATAAAACTGGTTTTATTACAAAATTAAGATCTACAATCTACCAAATGACATATTTTATTATTCTGTATACGTAAAAATGAGTACGCAAAACATATTGTGGTTGCATTGTCTTCTGGAATTTAACCCAGTTCATTACCGAGACAGGTATAGTTCGACGTCGAAGTATTAAGACTATCCATTGCAATGAACAAAGACGTACATTTTATTCTATGTCTTCTGAAATGAATTTTTGGATTCCACTATCATTTGTCGCTTAAAATATAATTTAGAATATTATTCGACAAAGGTATTTATCGATGCGCTTTTTAATAAATTATATTTCTGAATTTAGACTGATTTTTCTGAGTATAATACGAAGAACTCAAAGTTTTTAAATCAGCAAGAAAAAAAATATCAACAAGCTTATTATACCGAATATTTATTTGTAAACCAAACCTTTTATGAGAAAAAAAAATGTTGGAGAAAATTAAAATTATGTTTCATTTACTTCGGATTTTATTGACATTGTCGTACACTTATATCGTAGTCATATGAAGCAGCAGTGGTCGTTGCCTATAATGGAATATGATTTTCTATATGCAAAACATTTTTCAGAAATCTTTATTTCCTTTTTATTCCCTTTTGTTACAATAAAAAAAACTTTCGGTTTACATTTGTTTTATAACCTACGCTACCCTGATTCTTTCGCGTCAAATAGCATGTAAAGACGTGAGCACTGAGCATGCAGTAGAGGATAGCTGTGTTTTACTGTCGTATATTTGCGGACATTGTATTTTACGATTCCTGTTATTAATGTTCCTTTTGCAATCCTTTCGTTGCTTTTAAATTGCTTTTTAATTTGGTTACATATATTTTTTTAACTTAATTATTAGAAAGGTTATGATAACGAAACTGATGCGAAATACATAATGACTTAAGACATTCTAACAATATCGAGATAAATCAAATAATTGTTACTAATAGAATTTTTATTTTGACATGTTAGCAAGTGTTTAAGACGGACACCAATGGTTTCTAGATATTATATATAAATATATATATATATATATATATATATATATATATATATATATATATATATGAATATATATATATATATATACATATGTATGTATGTGTGTGTGTTTGTTTGTGTTTGTGTGTATTTTTTTCTTGATGTTATTACATTGACTTCTCTTTTTGAATTTCTCCAGTTCATTACAATTGTTTCGTCCTTTAACGCCATTTTTTACACGGACAAATACAACATTCCTTTATGCAAAACAGTATACTGTTGTGAAATATTATAAGACGCTATTGGACGACTTCCTTGAATTTATATTTTCGATGTAATAATTATTGCTCACTCGAAAATCAAGAAATAATAATCTAAACAAGAATTTCCACTTAATAACATCTGTATATGTTTTACAGGCATTAAATGGCTTTAAATAATTGATGTATACATTATATATGTGACTAGAGAAGATAACGTTTTAAAGTGCGTTTATGATTTTTAAATTATAACAATTTCCCACATTTTCAGAATGTGGTCAATTTTAAAATTAAAAGGAAAATTTACATTTCTAATCAAATGAAAATAGAAGCACTTGTATTCTCCTACGAGTACACGGAGCTCAACTTAAGAAGACTTAAGGAACTCTCGTAATATTGATTGAGGACTGTTTATTAATTACACTACAACTAAACGAGTGAAACGACGATGAGAGAAATGAGGCTAAAGATATATATATATATATATATATATATATATATATATATATATTATATATATACAATTTTTTTTTTCATTCATGTTAATCTGTAATATACTGTGTTACATAACAATATTATTCTTCAAATGTTTATTTGTCTACTCTAAATAAAATTAATGCATTCTTTATGTTTAACTTGAGTCATTTTAAATAAACTATCTGGGTCTATCTTGATACATCTTCAAAAATTTTTTTAAAAGTTTCTCTACGAAAAATGGTGTTATGTTAATGTTATTTATTTACTTATGCAGCTATAGCACTACAGTACGTTATGTTTATATTACATGGTATAAATAATCATATAAATTTGATTAGGAAACTATTTAAAATTGGTGATATCATAGATCTATGTACATCATAGAAGTTCCATCGAGAAATATTGCGTTTAATGTATAGACCCCTGTTCAATTCATTATTCAATTGAGTGGTAGTTTAAGCAATGTAGTAGTATTTCTGATCAATATTTATGAACCATATATATATATATATATATATATATATATATATATATATATATATATATATATAAATTCAGTCTACTTGTCTGTATGCGTGTGCCTTTTTCCTATAATTAATAAACGAATTTGGGTAGAACTTTGTATAAATATAACTGATGATTCAAGGAGAGTCAATGGTAATTTTCATGTAATCTGTTATATGCTATATAATTTTGACAAAAGTCAATTAAAGGAATAAATGGCAATGATTACCTCGTTGAATTAAGTTTACAGTAATTTACTACTATTTTCAGTAATTTGCCTAGTTCAAGGATTGTTAGGAAAATAAAAAGTCTTTGTTTGAAAATCTGAGTAGTTATGAAATTATAATAGTTATAAAATCGCAAAAATATGAAATCACAGATTTAATGAATTCAAAATTATTATAATGAATTATTTGTTGTGATTCAAGTATATTGTGACCCCATTAATATTTCTCAGGCAGATTAAAATTAAAAATAACATTTTTTTTCAAACAAAACTAATAACATAGATAATTGTACACTTGACAGTATCAAAAAGCATTAACCTTGTAATATATTTTAGTAGTAGGGTTATTGAATTACAGTATTCTATTAACTTTTTTTACTTAAACCGTACTCAAAGTATCCGTTACTCCTTACCGTACTTGAGTGCCAGTAACGTGGACTAAACCGTACTCAAAGTATCCGGTTTAGCTCATGTTACTGGCACTCAAGAATCATTGAATACTTGTGAAAAATTAGTCTATTGATATTAATTTAGAATAAAAATAAATCGAGCATACCCATTTATGACTTTATTCAAAATATATAAAAAATTGTTAGATACATGGTTATAAGAAATTGCTCTTGTGCGACATAGAGTTAGGCCATCAAAAAATATACTCATGTTTATTTTATATATTATGTGCTATTACTACATAACGCTACTTCAACCATTTGTGCAATCAATATCAGGAAAAATGTTATTTTTGTTAATCAGTGGCCTAGTTTATAAAATAATTAGTTTAAATTTTGTATAAAATCATAATTATGTGCAAATTAGCACGCTGTGCAAAAAATGCTAAAAAAGTAATCAGTTTAACAACCTGTAAAATACCTGTGGTCAATTGGCCTAACATCAGATGAATTGCGCTTTATCTGACCCGTTTTCTATCTTTTACAGTTTATTCCTTTTCCAAATACACGTTTCATTACAAAGTTAGTTTGTGCATGTGTACAAAAGAATTAAAATTTAAATTATTTTATTTTGGAATATATTTATATACTTACCTAAAGTCGATCCGAATACAACATCACCTAAGAAATTCGCCAGTATTATTATTGCGTTCGACCCACACTAAAATTATGTCTAAATATTGGCTCACAATAAAAAAATGACATATTACTAATTCTTCTGACTTGATTTTACATCTTTCGCTAGAAGCGTTCTTGAAAAGATGGAGATCGTAAACGATTCATTGAGAAGAGACAGACTCTATCTATGTTGGGTGTAATCGCTGAGATTATAGATACGGGACACTATTAGGGAACCTTCGATGTTCTTTTGTATGAGTGGGGATGTTACGAGTCCAGATAAAACACGGGTGGAAAAGACGGGAATAGTGACTCGATATTACAAATATTTAACAAAAAACAGTGATTCACATTCAGCACAAATCAACTTGTCATTTCGCAACAATAACTAGCTTCTTATTATTTAATTACGTGGCGATTATTCTCTTCGAAGAGAATTTTTACCAGTGTCAAATTTAGAAATATCAGTTAGGCTATACAAATTGATTGTTCATCAAATTTTCAGTGATTTTAGCTAAAACTGGGCACAGGGCTTATGGGTCTATAAGAAGATTGTACTGTAGGATCTTTATGAGGTTTAAAAATAGGGATAATAATTTGGGATTTACAAGTTTTCGGGACATGTCCTGAATTAAACATATTTTTAATAAGAGAAAGCCTTATTGGTGAGAAATTGGGGGCGAATTTTTCACCAATGAAACTTTTGAAATTTCAGAAAAAAGTGGTATGATTTTTAAATAAAATAGATGCATTGCAATATACCCATGATGCACTATTACGGATTGAAGTGGCGCTATTTAGTGATGGTGTATAGCAACGTATTATATAGTATTGTATTTCATGTATTCCAATAGATTTTTGTCTTCATTTTCTCATGGAGTTTCGATGAATTATATCTTGAGCTATATATAAAACTGTATTTAGGGAGTAAAATAGTTTCATTTCTTCCACAACAATGGCTTTCAGATTTTCCTGTCACTATTTTTTGTTCTTGTATCTAATGTAACCACAAGAAACATTGTATAAATATTAACCCAGGATAGATTTGACATTCTATGGATATTGCAGGTATAGACGTATATCCATATACGAATATACATACATATTCATATATATTTTGGTTATTTACTTATATGCGTGTACTGAGCTAACCTTTCAAGTTTTCTTAAATTTATGCCTTTTAAGCCACATTAAGGTTGAGAGATCCTTCAATCACGGTCTTTGTACCTGTATATATTTTAGCATTCTACATCAACACACATTTTTAATTGAAGTCTATTAACACGTTGCCTATATAAATTCTTTACATAATGAAACCATTTTTAAATACTAAATTTAATTTCAGGTGAAGATTTTCAAAGTTTGTTTTAATATATTAAACTACAACATTATAGTATAAGGGTTTATACAACAGTATTATCTTTTTAAATTGCTTCCACGGACGAGTGTAAAGCGATGCCTCCCGAGCCCTTGTTCTGAATTTCTTTAAATCCGATGTTGAAATTTTGAGGGGATAGTCGACTAATTAGACGTCCATATATTATTGGATGATATCTGGTGGTTTTATAGCATCATCCATCACGATCTGAAATTTGAACGATTTTGTTAAAATTGCAACTGATAAGCATCTTTGGATGAACATATAATCGTTGGCAATTCCTACTACACCCAAAGTCAATATTTATATTCTTTGTTATTACGATATATTAAAAATAAATTCTATATTTTTAGTTAAGTCTCAAAAATTAATTTTTGTTTTATTTCATTGACAGGGAAAACCACAAATATAGAGAAATTATGGTCTAAAAAATGTGGTCACTTAAGTAACGTTGAAAGGAAGTAACTCAAGTGGCAGTTGCACTTGACTGATTCGCGTAGGGCTAATATTATTAACACCATATACATTGACAAACATGAAGTTAAAGAGTTCAGTTGCTTTAAGAATTGTTCCATCCAAAGACACATAATTAAACGGGGGCGTTGTAAAATTAATGAAATCAGTTAATTCAACATGTTATCGACAGTACAACAAACAGAACAACAACTTTCAAAATTGAAGCGTATTTTTTTGCAAATAAATTGGTATCAAATATGTTTCCGAGGTTAGTATATTAATTTTTGCATATTTTTGTATGAAAGACTTCTTGAGCAACATATTTTTCGTAATTGACAGAAATTTTGAGCATGATTATGAATTTAAATTTGAATTTATTTTTGTTCTTAATTAATGCCAATAGGCTAATTTATATATCGTTATATATATATATATATATATATATATATATATATATATATATATATATATATATATACACAGAGTATCCTATCTTTATTCCCATGATACAGGACATATGTGTGCAACATTTTACAGAGATCTGTTAAGTGATTAAGGCACGAAAACATGGCAAATAAATACACTCGCTTTTGTGATTAAAATATTATTCTGAAAGTTGGGAAAATTATGTAATTCTAATTTAAGCGATGAAGGCCAGACTACTCTTTCACTTGTCAAGGCAAACAAAAGAGTTGAAAGTGTGTCCACAAGTGCAATGAAAAGCTGAGTAAATTAATTAAACAAGCTTTTTAATTGTAAAACTCCTGCCTCAAAAATTTTTATTATTTAATTATCATACAAAATAAACTTCAAATTTTTCAATGATTTTAGAAATTATGTAAAATTTACTGACACAGACCAGCATCATTTACTATTGTCACTCAAAGTCCGTATTAAAATTTGACTGTATCCATAATTAAAATCAAATAAAGCCAGCTCCAGGTGGCGTAAAATTATAAGCGGCCTAAAAACACAGGGGAGCTAAAACTGATGACATGAAAGAAATGTGTCATTGTAAGGTAAATATCACCTGAAATCAAACTTGTCGAATTTTTTAATATTATTCACTACACTTTATTTTACTTTTATAAGCTGAAGGATTATATAAGTAATAAAAATTTAAGAGAATGTAACGGTTTTACTACAAGATGATATATTAATTAAATTTTAAAGGTAAGCATCAAACACATTTATATACCAAATATTAGAGGCAAATGTTATTATTTCGGAATACTTCTTTTATTTCGTATGTCATGCAGAATGGATCTATGGGTTTAAAAAAAGGTTTTGAAAGAGAAATTATGAGAAAAATGGAATTTTTGTAATGTAGTTTTAAGGACAAGGTCAAAATGTCGAAAAACATTATTTTTCTGAAAGAAGTTTATTAAGTTAACGAACTGTTTATTGCGTGTAAAGAGAAAAATGAAAAGAAAACTTTTATTTTATAACGTATTGAAAACATTTTTATTCTCTCTCTCCGAAAAGTTTGCGCTATGGAATATATTGTAGTTTTCACTGTTTATGCGTTTAAGAAATTAGTCTAAACTAATATCCACAATTGTTACATTAACCGAGATATTTCTTTGTTGAAAAACTGATACAAAATCTCATTCAAGGATGATAACTGCATTGCGTTATTGCATTAACGTACTTTAACGGCTTAACGAAGTAAAAATTCCTTCGCGCGCCTCACAATGATAGAAATTATGAGCGTAAAGTGGCGAGTACGACACAGTCGAGTGTGCTGATATGCCATCAATATCAGTAGCCTAATATCTTAGTGCATAATTTTTAATGACATTTAAATGCAGCAGTTTTTATATACGTTTATATGAACGTTTATATGACGTTTTCATATAAGCTTTACAAAATTGCGCTTATCTTTTTAAAGGTCAGCTTAAGTAAATAATCATGAATGAAACTGTGAAATAATTACTTCTTTTAACAAAATTGTTAAATTATTTTGTAATAATTTTGACGTGTTTTTAAAATCTGCAGAAACAGACAATTTTATGTTTATCACAACACATTCAACACGATTTAAGTCCAAATCGACTTCAATTATGACACAATTTACATAACTTCCGGCAAAAGTACTTAGGCTCTACAAACGCAATAATTTAAGATAAAACTCTTTTTTTACATGCTAGCTTTTATCCGCCGCTATGCTCGTGTGGAAATTGTTACAAACTTACTGGGGGAAATTAAAACATAGCGCATACTTTAATTATTGGGATATTTGAAATACTAAATCTACTTTTAAACTTTCTAATACAAACGATAACGAAAACAAAAATATGTTTCTTTAAATTAAAGATTAAAGGGACTGATTATGTTGTTCCTTTACATATTAGGTTCGCAACTTATAAACCCGCCACATTTTTTGACCGATTTCTGAAATATTTTAGAAGCTTCTAAAATATTTCTTGTAAGGTATGTGAAGAGTTGGCTTTTGAACTTCTGCTCAGTTTGCAAATGAGTAATCGGTGAGTAAAGATTATATTAAATTTCGAAGTATTTTAAAGTGAACTTGGAAAGACTCTTTCTACTTGAATGTCATTTAGGGCAAGAAACCAGCGAAGCACCACAAAATATATACACAACGATGAGTGAAGTTATGCCCTATTACGACACAGCTAAGCACCGGTTCCAAATATTCACAAAACGGAAATTAGACCTGTTCGATAAACCTCATCTGAAGCAGCCTCCTACAATTGATTTAGAAAAATTTAAAAGATTAAGGTCGCGTTGTTTGGCAAAGTTTTTTTCATGCTCTTATATTGTAATGGAAAAACCTTCATGCTTTGATGAAGAAATGGAAATATTCCGTTTGGCTACCACATGAACTAACACATTTACATCTTCAGAGGCAAGCTAATCTGTGTTTGATGCTACTGAGGTCCCATCGCACCAATAAGATGCTAAATTATCAGCTTACAGGAGGTGAAAAGTGGGTGGCTTATGTTAATTTCTAGCGTAAACGTAGTTAGGACCAGTAGTTAGGAGCTGGAGAAAAATGTGTACCTGGAAAAATTTAATATTCAACAAAAGATACTTTTAAGTGGATGGTGGGGTATAAATGGAGTTATTCATTGGGAACTCTTTCAAGCTAAAAGTAAAGTTACAGCTTAGATTTACTGTGAACAATTGAGCAGTCACCGCTAAACTTCCTTCATATCAAAGCAAAAGTTTACTTTTTCCATGATAATGCTCCACCCCACTTATTAATAGCAACGCGTGAAAAACTACTTTCACTTGGATGGAATATGCTACTTCACCTACCGTACTCTCCATATATTTTGCCATTAAATTACCATCTGTTTCGCTCTCTATCTAATAATTGACGTGGCAGAAAATTTAAAGACGAAAGTAATATCAAAATCAAACTTCACCAATTTTTTAGTCAAAGACGCAAAGATTTCCATAAGGATGGAACTTTAGCCCTGCCTACACTTTAATAAGTGTTAGATACCGATGGTGCTGATATAATTAACGATTGATTTTATTGACTACATATAAAAGGTTGAAAAATTCACAAAATGGTAGAGTTTGCGCAATACAATCTGTCTAATGGTGTTATTTCCTTCCATTTATTCATTTCATAGATATGAGAGCATAAATTAGGAGCCGTTTAATAATGTAATGTGAAATATTAATGGGCGTGAGTCATAAACATAAGAAACCAGTTTCTCATTTAAGGCTGAACTCATTATTATCGATAATGTAATAATATGAGTTCAATACCATTTTTATTATGCGGCAGCACGTGTCCAACAAATTTTGTTATGCAAATTTATTCAATATTTTAAAGACTCTACCTGAAACCAAATTTTTGGAGCATGTAGTACCTGGACACACTAGTACATTATTCAGTCCACGATACTCTAAACATTATTCTCCAATGGGGAACACTAATCCTCCGACGAGTCGTTTTTTCTATTTGACTTATTTTGTTCTTCTTACTTAACATTCACAGTTTTCCTGTAGCTAATCTAATAATTGTAATACAATTTTGTCAGTGTATCTGCTAGTATTAAAAATAAATGGTCCCAAATAGATATCTGACAGAATAACTTCTAAATTTGTTAATTGGGTAACTGCGTGAGAGTTATTGTTATTAAAGTCGACACTAACTAATTTCGCCTCATTACGAAATGAGATTGATTCCTTTCTTTGCAATTGGCTCTCAATATGACGAATAAAGTAGTGGCACCTCCATTGGAAGACTCCGAATTTTTGAGCCACTGATTCTAATTTCACCCATAATTTCTCAAAAGCAATCGTCATCATAACCTCCATATAGATGTTAAATAAGAGCGGTGCGATTATACATTCTTGATAAACTCCTGTATTGGGAGAAGTGATTCCAAAATACGTCATAATGTTCTGATTGTATCTGCTCCAGTTTTACAAAAATGTCTTCAGGAGATGTTCAAGGTGTTTAGATGCAGTTATTTCTACTAGCGTTTCTTAAAGTTTTGCCCGTTGTACTGAGTTAAATGCCGTAGAAAAGTTAAGAAACTATACACAATGAAATGAAACTACGTGATGCAGTATTATTTCTACTTTCTTTAAGGTCTTTACCACGACCTAGGTTGCGTTTTATTTCATCTTCAGGTGGGCTATTAGCAGAGATTCTTCAAACATCTTTGCTAATGAAATTTTTTTATTTCATATTTTTTCATTTCATATGCAGTCTTGAGCAAAGGAAATTAAGATACGAAATAGTTTAAAAAAGGAAAGAAAATTCGTTTTTAATTTTATTTATAATATCAACTTGCTAAATATCAGGATGGAAAAAATAGACCAATCGAGAAAAACACTGCAAGAAAACAATTTACCATGAACAAATAATATGTTTTTGCTGCAGTCCTTATAACGCAACACACCATCGTTGGTTGGCACCATTATACGATTAGATACAGTTAGGATTTCATGGTTAATATCATAATCCGTTAAAAGAAGAACCAATATTATTTAAATGTTTACAGAAGTAGCACCAATACCACTCGCAAATAAAGCTTTTAAAGCCCATACCCCTCTCGTTGAGTAGGCGGGTTGGTAACTGCAGTACGTGGCTTGTCTCAGCAATGGCTCTGCTGCACAGTGCTGGTCTGTGGCATTTAGCTACCCGATTACTAACATCACTCCGACCCCGCTGAACTAGCGGCTGGAATAGAAACCAGTACACCGCAGGGTACCGCGCAGTCAAGGTATGTCCTTGCCTTGGTCAACACAACGCACCAAGACATTCACATATTGACCATTAATTTAGTGACAAATTCGTCTTATAAATAATCTCAAATTTTTGCACTTCCAATGTTATATTCCCAACTATTGAACTTCAATGTATTTAGTAGCATCACAGTCAGTTGACTTTTATTTCGATCAAACTTTTTATTGCCTCGCCTTAATCGATTTTATCTTTCATATATTATATGCAATTATATTTTACAATAAAAGATTGCAGATTATCTTTGAAGACATTTTTACTGAATCAGAATTATTTATTATAATTCCTTTTCCTTCAATTATCAGAAAGAATTGGTTCTTATGCCTTGTTATATTTGTTCCTGTATTTATTAAAGCAGTTAAATGTAATATTTACAAAACTTAAAGAAATCCATTTGGAAATATTTTCTAATATGATATTTTGAATAAGAGGATATGAAATGGACATGCCGAAATATTTTAACTTGACATTGTCAAGTTAAAATATTGGTCACAAGTCGGTGTCATCAACATAATACAATCGTTTCCTGAAATAGAAATGTGATCGAACAGAATCGTTCTTTTCTTTTTTATATTCAATATTTTACCTTTAGAGATAGATCCGTAGAAAGCTAGTCTCACAAAATCGACTTCATAACTGAATATTATTGAGACTGCCCCTAATATCGCGCCAGGCTATCGAAACCGTCCATAGGAGATTGTATCATGGAATAAGACGTCCGGTTAGAGTTTCTTCATTATGACTAAAGTGGCTTCATTATAAATATAATGGTTAAAATTAAATCAGAGAAAAATTTGGCTCGAAATACGTTGAGAACCATAGGTATTGAAAAAGTACACGTGATATGAGAAAAGTTTTAAGTGAAAACAGTAAGCTAGTTTCATTGTTTTAAAAAATACAGTTAAAAGCATTTACCACATGAGGTTTTTCGAATATATTAAAAAATAAAAATTATATTTACATAATTTTTATTTTTTAATATAACCTCATGTGGTAATATTTAAAAAACATTTTTGTAATTTTCAATAAAATTTGTAATAATACTTTTATTCATGATTCAAGTGGTTTTATTGTTTGTCTATAAATGTGACAGATATAAAGAAAATAGTTAGCTGTAATTTGAAATATAGGCTAATTGGAATAACGATTTTACATTCTACACCTTAAAAAAACTAAAAGAACTTTTTATAATGTAATTATTCCTGTACCCCAAATTACAACTGCATGATTTGCCTGTCATTGCAATAAAATTTGAAATGTTATGTAATAAAACATGCAACCAAATATATTTCTTCCTAAATACATATGGCTAATAATAAAATTAATGATAATAATATAATGTAATATAATATAAATAGTATAATAATATTAAAATAATAATTAATAATAATACTATAGTTTAACGAAAACTTTCCGTTATTAGTGTTAATATGTTTCAAAATTGAATCCTCCGGTTAATTTCTTGTGTGTCCGTACTTTTGTATGTACACTTGAAAACAATTGGTTTCCACAGATCCAATTGACTCTCAAATATCTTTGTGATAGGTTAGAATGTAGGCTTATTGAGGCTTATTTTATTCAACATTGTAGTGAAAATATTATGGACAATTATTTAAAAATGCTCATACTTACTTGTATTAAAATATATCTTTCGTTTACATGCGTCTAAAAAATTCTTTTTCTTCGCTATAATTATTATGGGATTGGCTTCTTCATCAAAACTCATCAACAGTCTGTCTATATCATCAATCGTCATCAACAATCTATCTCTGTTCACCGCTGGACACTCGTACCATACTTTTCATATTCGTGAATCATTGAAGATAGCGTAGCTAACAGTCTGTCTAAATCATCAATCGTCATCGACAATCCATCTCTGTTCACCGCTGGACACTCATACCATACTTTTCACATTCGTGAATCATTCATTGATGATAGCGTAGCTAATGATTCGCCTATTGGGGAGTTCTTTGTCCACCAGTGGACTGAGACAGGCTGTTGATAACGGCCCTTGATGAGGATAATAAGGCCCTTATTGACTTAAATTTAACAGAAATGATTAATTGTAACAAAAATAAAAGTGTATTATTATAAATAATAATTTTACACAAGCAATTCATCGAATTTATATATGAATACAAACATTTAAACATGTTACACATACACACACGTGCACACGCACACACGCGCGCACACACACACACACACACACACACACGCACCCACTCGCTCACTCACTCACACACGCACACACAAATAAACATACATATATTTCCTCACTTATAAATATAATGTAAGAAGTGGCATATTTAATACATTCATGAAAAATAGACTTGAAATTTTAAACGTCGTTTCCATAAAACAGCTTTTCACGAGTGTTGTTGGCGTTATTTCTCCAAACATTTCAACAAATAGTGTCTCATCATTTAATGGCTTACAATATTTTATATTCAATATATCTTAATTAAAAAAACTCAAAACATAACATTTTTAAATATTTAGTTTTAAAAAAGTTTGTATCTCGTTTACGCTATTGCACGGAATCCGGTGGTGCGTGCACTCCTGGACACATAATCCTAAGATTAATATTGTAATAGTGTATTTCGAGAAGAAATTGTACATGAAACATACTGATTCATTATTATTGTCTTACTTTGCACGAGAACCCATAGAAATCAATTTGCTGCACCAAATTGACAAGATATTTTACATGACATTAATGAAATATAATTTTAGTTCCCGTTTAAGGATTGGCTAAATAATAATTAGTATTTCAACATTTTGGAAAAAGAGACATTAATTTTAATTAACGATTTAAAATTTACTCTTCAACTATTTGCTACATGTCATGAGTAATCATATATTTAAGTAAAATATGTCAAGCACGAATAGAATTCGCATTATAAGGGTTTCGTGGACATTTTGTATATCGTATTTCTAATAAATACTTTTATTTTTACACATGCTCTTCATTTAACACAGAAATTGCAAGATTTAGGATAGCCCCAATAGTTGTTCTGTAATCATCTAGTTAATTTTTTACAAACCCAGTTTTATTAAAGATTTTTACTTTAAAAGTTTCAGAAATAGAATATTTTTTGAATATCTGTTGAAATATGCAACTTAAAATAAAAAAAGCATTTTTGTGTTTCGCATAATAAACATTTTCAAACTGTAGTCTAAATAATAATAAAAAATTGTTTTTAAGACCTTTATACGAATATTTTGAAAAAGTTAGTAATCATTGGTTCAAAATATATTATTATGCCTAAATTTAAGTTTCTACGTTGCATGCTTCCTGAGACAATCAATTTTAGAAAGACAACATTTTTCTGCTTGCTATAACTTTTGTAGGTTTAAAACATGGAGAATATTTTAAAAATTATGACATCCAGAAAAATCGCTACAGATTTCCTACAAACATTGCGAGAATTTCTAAAATCGTATTTCCGAATTTTAGGTTGAGTAGTTTCAGAAACAGAGGGTGGAAATATTCTTCTTGCATGTATTTCAGTATATTTCGAAAGATACAACATCAAACATTATTTAAATATTTTATTTGTCTGTCTTATAAGCTCGCAGTAAATACGTATTATGTATAATATAGAATCCCCAGGTTCTTTTTCATGAATTATGGAACTACTAAATGTAATAGGATGGACTAGTACAATGTTAAGTTATTAGTGTATTCTAAGTATTTTCAAATACATACATTCTAAGTAATAAACTATTATTGCGTCCGTGAATCTACACACTATATATATATATATATACATATACATATACATATACATATACATATACATATACATCAACATATACATATACATATACATATACATATACATATACATATACATATACATATACATATACATATACATATACATATACATATACATATACATATACATATACATATACATATACATATACATATACATATACATATACATATACATATACATATACATATACATATACATATACATATACATATACATATACATATACATATACATATACATATACATATACATATACATATACATATACATATACATATACATATACATATACATATACATATACATATACATATACATATACATATACATATACATATACATTTACATATAGATATACATATACATATACATAGACATATACATATATACATATACATATACATATACATATACATATACATATACATATACATATACATATACATATACATATACATATACATATACATATACATATACATATACATATACATATACATATACATATACATATACATATACATATACATATACATATACATATACATATACATATACATATACATATACATATACATATACATATACATATACATATACATATACATATACATATACATATACATATACATATACATATACATATACATATAAATATACATATACATATACATATACATATACATATACATATACATATACATATACATATACATATACATATACATATACATATACATATACATATACATATACATATACATATACATATACATATACATATACATATACATATACATATACATATACATATACATATCTATATACATATACATATACATATACATATACATATACATATACATATACATATACATATACATATACATATACATATACATATACATATACATATACATATACCTATACATATACATATACATATACATATACATATACATATACATATACATATACATATACATCTACATCTACATATACATATACATATACGTATACGTATACGTATATGTATTTGTATATGTATATGTATGTATATTTGTATATGTATATCTATATGTATATGTAAATGTATATGTATATGTATGTATATATATATATATATATATGTATATGTATATATATATATATATATATATATATATATATATATATATATATGTGTATGAGTGAAGATCTTCTGAGTTAAAAGCACGTTGAATTCTCATTTTTTCAGGCTTTTTGTGCCTTCTGCATCAACCCTTCGAAAATAGGCATTTAATAAAAGTTTCTGCCATCGCACGCGGCTAAATATAACAAAGGAAGGCCAAAGGACGACGTTATTATGGCACGAGACGACGCGGACCTTATTGAATCGGATATCCGGAATGTCAATAAACCTGAGGCGAGTATTTATTAGATCCGTTTGCTTCCGCTCTCGCACCATCTTGGAAGTATACTCGTAGGTGCTGATAGCTGAATTGATATCAACTTCACAAGCAAAGAAGACAAAAGTTTCAATTTAACGGAAAGGTGTATTTTTCTGGTTTTGTTTCAGCAAAACAGATGCGATGCGATGCGCATATTTTTCTGTGTTATTTTTTGACATATTAACTGAATTAGGAAACTTCAAAATAATTTGTTTTAGTAATTATTTCATCATTTTATTAGCTGGAAAATCCTTATAATTTTTTATTTGATACAGTAAAATTTACCAACAGAAGGTTTTGTGTTTGTGAAAAAACCGAATGTGTATATTCAATATATAAAATACGTACTGAACTTGACTCAAATTATTTTAATTGGCGCCCACAAATAAATTATGTTAATCGTCGTGTTTTCAACAGGATATACTCTTTAAAATGTCTTCAAAATTTTCTACCGAATAAAACGAAAATATACCTTTGTTACACCCTCCTATCACCGCTAATTGCTTATGGAGATGTGTGCTATCCTGATCTTAATGAAGAATATTTGTGCAAGTTGGAACGTCTTCAAAATTTATGCATTCGATATATCTTCGGCCTCAGAAAATATGATCACATTTCTGAATACAGGTCACTTCTCAAATGGCTGAAGATCCGTGATCGATGCCAACTTCACATACTTACACTTCTTTTTAACATATTAAAAAATCGTCATAGCCCAAATTATCTTAGTGGCAAATTTTAAGAATTTTCTGCTCACAGCCTTGGGCTACGATCTGAAAGTTCACTCACCCTACTTAATCCTAAACATACCTCTACCACTTACGAAAAATCCTTCACTATCCAAACAACAAAAATTTGGAATCACTTCGGTCCCGACATCAGGAAAATCTTGTCCCTAAATATTTTCAAAGATCGAGTGAAAAAGCCCTGCCTCTCCTGAAACCTTTCCCTTTGTGCCCTTACCCTTTCCTGTCTTCCCATCGCAAATCATGTCAGTAGTTAGTATTGCTTAATATTTGTATTTTTTATATTTTTTGTCAAAAAAAAAAGCTTAATATTTGTATTTTTACAAGAAAGAATTTCAAAGAATTTTCATTAGAAAATCTCGTACAGTCTGCCGATTAAATTTCAACACCAATTGTCATGGTTGACTAGAGGAGATTGCTCATGTAGCAATAAGTCCGCCATATGTACTATGCATTAAAGGTGATAAAATAAAAAAAACTTGAGTTTTGCCACTTACGCTGAAAACTGCAAACAATTTCATTTAAGAAGGAAGCTATTGTTTGTTAATGATCCAATTATGCAATAAATTGTGCATAGGTAAAGCGTACTAACTTTTAGTACAATTCTGAGAAACAGATTACATACAATGGAATTAGTAATCATATTACTTAAGCAGACGTGGGATGTATCAGTAACTTTTCACAATTATAATCCAATAATATTTTCACGATGTCAACCTCTGAATTGATTTAATTTAACTTATTTCTGGAAAGTAATTAATTTAACACTAAATAAAATAAACGAGGACGTAAAGGTATTTTGCTAGAGAAAGTAAAGTGTTTGATTATATGATAGCACATTGAGTTTTTTTACATAATTATAAACCGGAATAATCTCGAAGCGTTTTGGTCTTTACGTATTATAAGTAATTGGCGAAAACTTTTTTTATAATTTCTCAAAAAACACGAGTGTACAACCGAAGTGTAAAAATTTATTTAAAAATTACTCCACATTCTCCAACTCAAAGTTTAAGTAGCGTGAATGTGTGTGTAAAAAGAAAATTAAAAACGACGATAAAGATCTTTTGTTTTATTGTTTTAGCCGATTGTGTTTAGTGAAAAAGAAGGTAATACTACTTCTTGTAGCATGCACTGGTTGAGAATGAGGTTTCATGAATATCAACAAATGTATAACTTTACTTAGATTCTAATATAGCGGCCACTATGAAACCTCGAATCCGAACAGATGTATCACGGGCAACTAACGGCGGGATGGCGTTCGCATGGTACATATCACACATATTCATACAGCACTCAGTTTTTAGATGTATAATATACAAAACGTCGATTTTTTTAATGGACTATAAAAACATTTAATGAAACGATTTAAAAAAGAAAATAATATAAAAAAAAACGAAAAGGCCGACTACAGGCAAAGTTGGAAGAGGACACAATTTTTTTGAACCCTGCCAAAATTTGTAATGATTTGCAAGCAAGATCCGATTACAAGTAATAAATCGATTTAAATTGAAATTCCATCATAGAATCTCTCAACGTATAATACGAGTAGCTTAAATAAATTTAAACAGAGATTTTTATTTTTTCCGTATCAACTTTTCGTACAGTCAGTGTATTCAAAAACTTTTTCATATCAGCAACGTCTACCTTATTTTAAATATAGATTCGTATAAATTCGTATAATATTCAAATTTTCAAATAGAAAGCCGTTTGCAACAATTGCATAAAATCATACAGAATTTCCAAAGATTAAATTTCAATTGAAACATTCTTAAGAATAACAATGTGATCATCTATAAAGTATAACCTTTTTTTGCTATGATTTATTTCTAAAATTATTATAAAATAATTTATAACCTAAGGAAAAAACACAATAAAATTATAGAACAGATCCATAAAATTTTCATGTGAAAAGCACAAAGCATTTACCTTATTTGATTGGTCTTTATAAGGCTCTTATATATCTACTATTATCAAATCAGGATCTTTAAAATATTTCATGCAAAAGTTTACACATTATGTAATTACCATCAAATTAACTCAATTTACATCCGCTCAATTTTCAGTTATTGTATGTAAATATAGTTTTGGTCACTGAAAGCGTTGGCTTCATATATTTCAACTTAATTTATAACATTCAACGTCTTTATTTCATTAATGTCCGAGGGCGCGGGGTTCCATTGAAATTTTGTTCATGGGTGAAGCAAATGAAATGATGAGGTTGCCGCAACACTGCTTGTTCATTTTTCCGCTTTATGCTTGCTTACATTTACGTACAGTGCGTTCTAGCCCTTTAACGTCGTGATTATTGCAAGAAAACATGTTGCAAAGAATAACATGTTTCTTTGATTACGTTCGTATATATGAAATTCGAAGCACTCAAAAGTGATTAACAGGCTAATTGAAATTAAAGTGACTAACAGGCTAATTTAAATTAAATTAACTATAATTACAATTGCTGCCTGAAGAATAAAAAAATTTCGACGCTAAGCTGCATTCAATGACTCAAGCTCTGATTATAGCCGTTGTCTGAACAAAATGCAAAATAAAATGGATGTTGCTGTAAAATATTTTGATGAAAATTTATTTCTGTGATTGTAGTTACCTTCTAGACAAACTCAGCCGATGCAAAGTTAGGACACTCAACTGCATTCAATGACTCAAACTTTGATAACCATTATTATCTGGACAAACTGCAAAAAAGAATAACATTGTACAATCCCATGAGGAAAATTTACTAACATACTTACAAAACACAATGCACGTGCCATGTTATTAGAAGTTCGATAATTTGGACTCTATCAATATACGGTGCAATTTAGAAATATAAAAACATTATAGAAATTAGAACAGAAAATATTCTAAATATTGTTTACAATTTTAGCTCCGAGCTGATGCCCATGGAGCCACTGCGTGGGGCGAACTATAAGCTCTCGCGGGCGCATCTCGCCAGAAACAACGCGGAGTCTGCGTGACATCATTGTAGCGGCGTGCGTGCGGTGTGATATCACCACTGCAGCAGCGGAAATATGTCAACGAACAAAATTCTTTACGCTAAAATTAGATAAACCAATTAGAAAAATACTACGAATTAGTAATTATTAGTAATTACAATTATGAGTTGGTAAAAAACGATAATATTTTCATTCGTAAAGCGACTAGTGTCAAATATATAATATTACGAATGAACAAAGAAATTAAAAAAAAATACTACTGTGATTGTTAGCATATCCATTAAACATTACCAATCCTTATAATCTTGCAATATGTATCGACATGCTTATGTGTTGTTTATCTTTTATATATAGAATACCCTCATTATAGAAGTATTATGTAATCCTGCTAAATTGGCATTGAGCACTATGTATGCACAAAACGTCGCGTCTTAATTAATTTCTGACAAACAACGGATGGCCGGGAATCGAACCCGGGTCCCCGCGGTGCGTCGCATCGTCAAATGCAGTATGCCTTATGATCAACCCAACACACCACTGCGACGAATTTTAGTATGAAACTTAAATAGAGTGGAAAAAAGGAAATCAAAACGAATATGAATGAAATGAGCTAACCCTTGAACGATAATAAGATAAAAAATAAATATGTTTAAGGCGACAGCTACGTCGAAAAATGGGTGGTAAGAAAGTCATAATGAGACTGTTCATTCAATAAATATATAAGTAGTAAAGCTAAATAATACAGATGCATGAAATAAATGGTTTAGATGGGAAACGTGCTAGGCTAAAAAGATGTAAGTAGAATATCATGAAAAGTGCATAAAAGTGGTCGAAGAAAAGAATTGGATAATAAGAGAACCTTATGTAATGAGAGTACAACAAAAAATTAATGAAAGGGAGTAACTATATTAGGACAAGAACAGTGGCGTATCAAGGGCTCATGGCGTAGACTTCAGGAGAGGGAGATCAGATATGATCACTGAAGGGAGTCATCGTGCGTGGTAGGTATGGGCGGTGCCAAATATACCTTTTTCTAGTTAGGGTACAGTTAAAAAGCACGTTGTCGTCTTCGTTGTTAGTTTTGTCTTTGTGGAAAGAGTCATAAAGATCTTCTCTCAGTATCCTTATACGTGGACTTATAACTCAAGAGTCATGAATCTATATTCCGTATAACTTTATTTGGTACATCAAAACATGGCTTAGTTTTAATATATTCAACACTGCGTTGCGACTTAAGGGAGCTGAGTTCTAATAATTTTTTTGTTACCTAAATCAAGGAAGAAATAGTCATGATATATAAAAATACAATAACTTTTTATTTAACAAATTGTGCATAGAGCCCTCGAACCCTACGTAAAAAATTAGGGAATTTTAAAAAATTAACAACCACACTCATGCACAAGATTCCACAAGATCCACCCATTAAAATTAAGTATTTTTAGTCTGAAAGAGCTACAGACAAAAATTATCTTTTATAATGAACTTGTTTTCAAATTATATTTAAACAATTTTATATTTAAACGTTATTTTTTATGCATACGTATGTTTAACAAAATTTCAGACAACTCTAGATAAGTCCACTTCAAACCAATTTGTAAATGTTTCGTGAACCTGATCGTTGTTTAATGATATAGAAATAATAGTTTCTATGCTTCATTACATATATTTTTCCTGAAATAAAAACAAGTTTATTTTTAATCGTTTATAACTTTTATTCGGTCTGCTTTAGATTAACGATAAAATTACTTATTATAAAAAAAAACTTCAATATTTTTGAAATAGGTTTAGTAATTAAAAAAACATATAAGTAATATTTAAATATGTATTACCTATTATTATTTATAGATGTTAAAGTGAACTCGTTATGAGATTATCAGTTACGGCAAAATACATATGAACCTTAATTTCCTACTAAACGCTTTCCTCTCTACTACACTTCGCACACGCTACTTTGCGTGTTTGTTAGTGTATCAGCATTGTTTTCTATTTACTAACGCTTACAACTTTACTCTGTTATATCGGTGTATTTCATTAAACTATCTTAAAACGTTGAAACTGTTTATTAATTTAATATATGAGTTATAGAAAAAACATTCCGGTATTTTACATCTGCTAGGCATCCAATGACGGGTCACATTAGACATTTAAATAAAAAAGTACGATATAGTTAAATGCAAAATCAATATGATATATATTTAATAAATATACCTATAAATTCTTGATATTCTGTATTTCGTTTCATCCAAGAATAATACAAAATTCGTTTAAAATGCGTAGTTTTTAATGATTTTTAAAGACGTTACGGAAATTACCTTACCATATGATTGTTATTTTACATTAATAAATTTAATTATTTTTCTTCAACTTTCTGTATTTTTACATATTAACAAACTATTCTTATTTACATTTTGTAAAGTGTCTTTTTCATGATCTATTTATTTACCTCAACAAATCCTAAAATAACACTTACTCTATTTATTGCATCTGTTTACATCCTTCCCAAAAAACTGTTGGTTTTAACGCCTTATCATGAATGTACTTGGGCCAACCGATTAGGATATCTGTGCTAACTGGTGTCCAGCGTGTAATAAGATCCATGAGAGAGAAAACTTTCACAAAATAATTTGACTTTTTTTAATAACATATGGTCATAAAAATGCAATAATATTCACTTATTTTTTTATTAGTAGCTAACAGATCTATTGAAATCTTTAAATAGATTAAAGTAAAAAAAAAGAAAATAAATAAAACGTGTCAAGGGCGAGTCGATTTCGCTCACGAAGGATTCCAAAGCGCCAAACAATATTTATACTTATAAGTTTGTATTTCTCTAAAAGACAATCTGAGAAACAAATTTATTTCTGCGATCGGTGCCAAAATATCCCACAGCTGAAAAACTGCACAACATATCTTATCCGAACCAATTTTCTTTTTAAGATTATTTTAAGTTCTACTACCTTAATTTTTTCATATTTTGCATAAGTTAATTGAAAGGTTAGAACGGGAAACACGTTTTTTAAGACTTTAGAAGCGATATCTCACTAACAAATAGAAATAAACGAGTTATTTTAGAACGTCTATATAATTTTAAGATCTATCTAACGATACTCCATAAGTCTATGTACATTAAATTTTTTCTTTCACCCTCAGTTATATGTATGGAGTACTATTCCCGATATCAGGGCGATAGCGGTCGTAGAAAATACCTGGTATCAAAATGTCATCTATATAATACCAATTGTCTCCGTGTTAAATGGCTGTGACATACGGATAGACAGACTGACATAGAGACAGACGGACAGATAGACAGGACGAAATTATAAGTGCGGAACCCTTTTTGCTGTTTGACTTCGGAACCGTAAAAATTATCCATGTGATGGTAGAAATGCAACCACGTATCCCGTATCCTAATCTTGTCAGCGACACCATATTTACTTTGGAAGCCTGTTTCGGATAAAAAAATTAAATATAGGATTTATTTTTTTATATTAACTATGCATTTTACTTAACGTATGAATGTTTTAAGGCATTTACTTTTTTAACTATTGCTTTTTCTTTATCAAAAAGATTTATTCACTGTATATAAAAATTTATTTCGTGTAATTAACCGGATAATTTATAAAGACAGAGAAGATTCAATAAAGTTTTAAATCTAGAAAAATTAGGGGATGGAGTAAGAAAAGGCTCCTTTTTTATTTTTATTATTTTCCTGTAATACACAATAAGAATCTTTTTTTTATAAATTAAGACTTTATTTTCGCTTTATTGACTTTATACGAAATTTGAAAAAAAATATAGCTGGTTTCATTTTCTTTTTTTCAGATATTGGTATTTTAAAACTGCAACTGACAATATCATGTAGTTATGAAATAATTGAAGTCAACACTCAAGACTCATGTCAAAAATGCAAAGGTGACGGATAATTTGAGGAGAGCATTTTTTCAATTTTTAAAATGGAAAACTTTATTACATTGTACAAAATATATTAAACGGAGATCGTTCTAGAAAATATTTAAATGTATTTTGTATTACAGATATCCCTTTTTTAAAAATATTTTCGCTTTGCTGACAAGCTAAAAATGAAGAAAATGTATCGCGCGAATAGGTATTTTCGTTTCATTCGTTTCAATTTTTGAAGCTTTTGGCAGTATTATTTTAGACATGTATTAAATTTGTTCAACACATTTTAATAATACGAAAGGTGAGCTAAAATTTAGCGTATAATGATAAAATGACTTTGAATGTTAATTTTGAGAGTCATAATTAACGATACGTATATTTATAACGAAGTGAGTTTACTGCAACATAGACTTGGTTTGT
The DNA here is from genome assembly GCA_039881145.1 of Druceiella hillmani. Taxonomy (NCBI): domain Eukaryota; kingdom Metazoa; phylum Arthropoda; class Insecta; order Lepidoptera; family Hepialidae; genus Druceiella; species Druceiella hillmani. Next base: position 1,489,785 of record JAYKKI010000147.1, on the reverse strand, counting down.
CAATGGAGTTCTTTGAAGACGGGTGTTCAATAAATGTTAGATAAATGGAAGATGTCAATTTTATCACATGTTTTTCAAATATTTCAAAATTCTATTATGGAAAATTCTGGAATTGACTGATTTTGTTAACCGCTTAGTTGGTCGTTTTTAGGGTTACGTTAGCCAAACTAGGAATTCTTATAGTTACGCCATGTCTTTGCTGTCATCTGGCTTTTTGGCTGTATGTTGCAGTTGTTTTACTAGACGCTATTAGTATTATAAATCTGAGATTTGACACAAATATACATATTTTTAACACATATTCAAGAAATATAATCTTTTAAAAATGTTTAGGTGTAATCCCTTAATGCAAAATATGGGTGATTTTTTAACATCCGATTATGCAGAGCATCGTTTAATAGGTCTTTCAAAAATGTTGGGCGTATGTCATGAATTCTTTTGCGATAAAGAGATTCGTTTACGAAATATTTAATTTTTAAGTGGTCATTTTTGTTAGTTACGTGTCTCCACCCCTGTCAGCTAAACTGCTAAACATCCGTAGAGTATTCATAATATTATATCTATATTTATATACACATATATATATATATATATATATATATATATATATATATATATAAAATGAAATTGAAATAACAATTATCACAGCTAAGTAGACTCCACTAGTATACGAGTAATAGTCGACCAACTGATGACAGGTTGTTGAGTCTGTAAAAAGTTCATAGAAACTCCGTACCAATCATTTCAGTCAACTGTAAAAACAACTTTGTATTTTGAAACGTACATTCATTACATCTACAACATATATTAGGTAACGCATTTATATATTTGAATACTATTATCTATGCTCCCATGGTGAGAAATAGTAGTATTTAAATATGTGACATGTTTCTAAACCTCGAAAAGATGTAGTAGGCAATATATTTACTTTTTGTAATACCAATAATTTGAAGTAGTTTAATAAAAATATTACGTACCTTTAAATGTTTATTAGTTTTTAAACGTGTACTGTACCATCGTAGTGTGAGTTTTTACCATTTTTAACAAGTTGTCTACTTAATGGGAAAATTAACTATTTTATAATTTGCAGTATTGTTGAATGAGTAAAAGAAAACTAAGCATTTAATTTATTTGTTCGTTCCTTTAAAGAATCTGTTTATTTCTATTTGTAATAACAATTATCAAATCAACGAAAAATGGTTCCGTATTTTAAGTTTAAATAAGTGAATTAGTGGGAAACCAATTTCTACCATAAATATTTCTATGTATTGGCAGTTCATTCGTTTATCTATCGCAGCTTTTCAATTTTCCGCTAATGGTGAAAGCTATGATGATAATATTATTTTGACTTATATATAATGGCGATCCATTTTTTCAGGTTCTGGCGTCTTCAAGGTTCTGTTTGTAATAATGAAAGTAAAAAATGTAGTGATGATTGACAAAATACTGAATTTACAACCTAATTTTATTAAAAAATAAATTATTCCTCTGTAATAAAAATTCCAATAGAAAAGGTTACATGTCATATTCTTAAGCTTAATTGGAAAGAAATTACCGTAAAAATTAGCCTAAAATAAAATTTTAATACGAGTGAGTTTCATACTTTTGTTAAAATATATTTAATGTCGAGCATATCATCCTTGGAACGATTTTTTAGTTTGTAATAAATATTATTCAATGGAAAAACTATTTTTGTCTTATCTTAGAAATTACCTTCAAATACTGCGTATATATGTACAATAATAAATTGTAATTGTTTGTCCGATTTCAAGGTTAATTTAATATGCAAATACTTCATCGATAATACTTTTTATCAAAATATCTAAGTCACAGCGTTAAAGAAAATATAACCGTGAAACGAAAAGCAGTTTCCCCAAGTCCAAATCACGTACGCGGAAAATGCGCGCAAGACTGGAATACATATACGATAGTCATTTGTCTCGCGTACTCATGTCACGTCTTCTTTTACGTATCTACGTATCTACTCGCGACTTTTTACGTATCTACTCGCGACTGTATTTAATTACTTGAAAGCCAGTAATTCTTGCTTAAATTGGTATAATATATTATATTAATATTTCTGGTGTAACGGGGCCTGAGTAATACAAAATAAAGGACGGGAATACTCTGACAGAACAAACGGGGATTGGATTGAGTAGCTCGTGTGTCGAGCGCATGATGTTTTAAACTAAGAAATTCTGAAATATTCTTGGCTCCTTGTAATCTCTTAACATTTTGTCGTTGTTTTTGCTAAACATTTAGAATTTTTTCTCGTAGGCAATAAGTGATATTTATCTAGAACCAAGCTTAACATAAAACATAGTTTTGAATTATTACAAAAGAAGTTATATTTATCTAATCAGAGAAACTTCGCCATTGAAAAAAGAGGACCTAGCCTGTTAAAGTAAACATTGATAGGCTTTTTTGATATTTTGTTATTAGGGTTTAAATCTTTACTACAATTATAAACGAAAATGCTTTTGGCTAATGATGCGTTTGGATAAATGTAGGCATGTTACTTCATAGTTTCGTGGTTTTGGAATGGTCCTACACGAAATTTAGCTTATGAAGAAGTTTTAGCCCGAGTTGAAAGATTTTATCCCAAACTACAAGTATTTCCTGAGGGATAGCACCTATGTTTAAAATATTATAATAAGATTATACACACATATATACATATATATATATATATATATATATATATATATATATATATATATATATATACACAAAGATATATATATATATATATATATATATATATATATATATATATATATATATATATATATGTTTATGAATTATTTTTGAAATGAAACAAGCTTTGCAAAGTTAATGTATTCGTAAATATATTGAAGACGTGTGTTGAAAAATGAGATCGAAAGAAAAAGTAACAAATCAGGAACAAAGAAGGAGACTACTGATAAATTAGGTCAAGTTTGTTTCAGTTTTCGTTTAACTGCCAGTCTTAGTGATGCCTTTATTAACTTTTATACATTCATCATGTCAAGGTAATTAGGTATTTATTAGTATCAGTGAGCTAGTGTAGTCAACAAAATTAAAAATATGTTTGGTTAATACGGTCTTTTTTTTTCCAAGATCAACTTAATTCTTTTTTTTCTTTCAAGAAAACATTATCTGTCTTGTAAAACAGAGAAAAAGAAAACAGTCTTTTAGACAAAAGCAAGCTTTTATTTTGAAGCACCGCCATTTTGACACCATATATGTATATTTATATTTATATATATATATATATATATATAGAAAAGGGTGGTTCTTATCTGAGCGAAAATTTTGTTTTTATTATTTTCATAAGGAACACCCATAATTCTAATCTATGAGATAAAAAAGGGCTCTTGCAGTTTTTGTAAATTTTTTATTCAACTTCTAGGGGTCGCTACCGCTAAAGGTAAAACTTGGGAAATAATAAATAAATTTATATTAGTGACTATTTTTTTATTTAAATATGTCAATCAAATTCACTTACAAACTCATACAAAACGTCACCTTTATATAAAAAACAAGTAATTGAATATTTATGTTGACAACAGAGTAGATTTCTTGGTGCCAGGAAACTTTTTTCGAGAGTCTTTAACCAATAATAGTAGGTATTGTTTTTGTTTTTCATCGCTGGTATGTAATTTGTTATACTCCTCCATAAGTGCTACACCTCGCCCTGCAATATCATTCACAACCGCATACTATAAGATATTGCCTTATTTCTTTGATATCTTTCGTCACTATCCCAGGTTTCTACATCGTTCTTGAGAAAGTCAGGCGTAATACCAGTTATCTGAAACAATAAGTATGTGTTGCTTGTGATAAAGTTTTGAAGGTTTTTGTTAATAATAGAATCACTTTCCAATGCTATACGCTTACGATAGTACTCTAGGCCTCCATTTTGTAATGCTTTTACCATATATTTTTAGTTTCTAAGCTAATTCTGTCGTCAAATAAGGCTAAGCACACCAATTTTTCGGATAAGTACCACAATTGTCCCATTATTTTTTTTAGCTACTTTGGATATTAGTGGATTAACAACTTCATACAGCTTGAGATGTTTCAACAGTTGCAAATCGTTCTCAGGTGCTAATGGTGCAAAATGGGTTCATACCAATATTTCACATATATTCGCACTGTAAACACGCAAATATCTTTTATACCTTTCTGTTCGTTCTTCAACATCTTAAATTGGTCTCGGAATAAGAAAATTTAAGCGAATATATCGCTTTTGCCATCCACCGAGCTCTTTGCAAACCAGCGGGTGTTCTCAAGGATGTTACTTTTTTAAGTGTATCACCCAAGAATATAATAATTAGCTGTAACAATTCTTTGTAATCGTCCCTCGGCTGGTACAAAGTTAATTGCTGTTTTGAAAAAGTAATGACTGCCTCTGAAATACGTTCACTATCTTTAAATAATCATGGATCAGAAGAAACAGTCTTCAGTTTATTTTGGTTAATTTTTTCCAAATAATTTTTAAATCGTTTGAAAATTGCAATTTCGGTCCGCTTGAAGTATCCAATGCCTGAAGTAACACGGCTTCTAACATTTTCTAACGGCTTCTAACCATTTTCTAACGGCTTCCAACTTTTGTTCTAAAAGTATGTAAGTTCCATTCCTTGAACCAGTGTTGGATGCCGTAGTATCGAAACACATGCACTTAATTTTTTCACATAAATTCCAACTCATTATAGTTTCAAATACTGCCGTTACGTTGCCTCTCCTGTTCCTCGGCTTAACTTCGGGATACTAAGAAGTTGGTCGACGCATTGACTTGACACTAAAATAGGCAATCTATCTACTTTCTCGTGGCCAGAGTTATCTACACACATCTTGCTATCCCGGTGAACAGTGAGAGGTGCTTCTGGTTTTAATTCTGACTTTAAACATTGTGCTATTTTCCTTTTATGTTGTATTCGCTGACGACGAATGGAAGAAGTGTTAATGTTGTATTTCGGTGGACCACAATCAGCACTTTTTAGTGTAGCTGTCAAGATGACAGCACAGCTTTTAAGCAACTTTTTAAGCTTTTAAGCAGCAACGTTAATGCTAGCAGCTAAGCAATCGTCTATAATTTTTTTCTGCCCGTTTCGCTGGCGGTACTTCAGAGTTCGAAGGCCCTGGCTGTGGAGAAACAATCAACCTTTCATCGTCACTACCTCCAATTGCAGATGGCGAAGATGATGTAATAGGCAGAGTATATTTTTCAGTTAATCTTTTGACACTTTCTTCTTCCCGCTGCTTCAATATTTGCAACCGCTCCACATTTCGTTGTTTTTCGGTCACTTTTTTGAATATTGTTTATCTAAGCTACCAATTTTTTCAGATCTATTCAGTCTTTGAGCTAGTAGGAATTGCTTGTCTTCCTCAATTTTCATAATTTTCAATACATCAGAATGTGCTATGTCAAAAAGTTCTTTGAGTTGACGCTGCCACGTTTTTTTTCTTTTCGTTGTATTGCTTCGGACCGCTTGGTTTTATTTTATTCATCCTTTTTCATACATTGCCATTGTTTAAAGTGTTTCAGTATTTTTTCCCACAAAGCCATAAAATCTTGAGTAGTAGAGCCCACAGCAGCATTTTTGTTTAATTTTTTCTCAAATTTGTAATAAAAAATAACTGCAATACTTCTTTGGTCGATGGCAGCTTTGTTTCAGTTAGAACTGGTAGTATCTGTTCAATTAACCCCACAACTGTTTTGCTTGTAGTAGAAATTAAACCAGTACTTGTAGATGCCATAACTAATATGGAACACACTTGCAAAGTTACGTACACACAGTAACCCGGGGAGTCCCAAAATAAAGGACGTGCGCTCAGGCGGAACGTAATTTAGGCAATACGCGGCGTGGCAGCGATCGGTACCAGGAAACGAAGGGAGGGGTGAGGGGAAGGGTGAGGGGAAGGGTGGTGAGTTTTTATGACGTTTGAAGTGTTCCTAATGCTGCGTTTGTGAGCATTGTGTTATTAGGTTAATAATAATGTGTATCAGAAATACATAGAAAAAATATTAAAAAAATAAACTTTTGAAATTCAGTAGCGACCACTAAACTTCGTTCGAAAAACAAAATAAAAATTATATGATTATATTTTATGCCTAAGAATATTATAATATATATATATATATATATGTATATATATATATATATATATATATATATATATATATATATATATATATATATATATATATATATATATATAAATATTTTTTTTACACGCACGCACGCACACATTTCCGTAAGTAATGTATTTCCGCGAAATTTAGCTAAAAGGAGTATACAATCCTTGTAGCGCGAGCATGACTCGCTTTTAGTTGTTTTTTTTATTTACTTTAAATGAAACAAATAATGTGGATTTAAAAATTATTCCACCTTCTAGATTAAATGAACTTCTTTATTAATATGACATACTTTACTAATATATGTAAGGAGATACCATATCGCCTTATGTGCCAGTATCAATTTAATTCACCAGTCAGGTGGGTGAAATTGGTATATCTTATGTTCTGCCAACGATTCGATTATATATTATTTACTCTTACATAATAAAATCTTAGTTTGTAAAGACTTTTTACACCCTGAGACAAATATATTATTGTATTTGAAATTGGTGATTACCTGATTTCAACAAACATTAAAAATTGCTTCATTAATTACTGGTATAAGAAACTATTTTTTCTAATTTTGTACTAGACGTTGAATGCCTTCAGATAGAGAATATTTTTTTCTGAAATATAATTTTAAATATTCAAATTTGTTGACTGATTCATGGCAGTGTTGCCAGAAATAATTTGGAAAAACCGTGATATTTAAAAGTTCATTAATGTGTATTTTATACGAGAAACCATGAGTGTACATAGAAAAATTTATGAAATGTGCGATAATGGAGGCTGTAAACCATCCATTGAATCGATAAATAATTTGAACGGAAATTGTTTATGTGAAGATGTTATACAGATAAGAAACAATTTACCTTATCTACTGAAATGTTAAGTGTGAATTTGGGGAGTTTATTATGTACTAGTTATGTTCATGTCTCTTACTACGTTGTTGGAGAGTTACTGGTTATTGGACTCATCCAGATTTACGAATATGTATGAGAGAGAGCATGAACGGATTACGATGCTACGATTTTTCTGAAAACTAAAAAAAACTGTAAAAAATTTATACATCATCAATAGTGTGCCGATTATTTTGCAAAAACCTAGTAGTAATCCCATTGCACTGGCATCCACAAAAACACTTCTTCACACTTAGCTAGATGGAAAACTGAATATTTGTCTATGTCGAATGTAAAAATTAATGGTAATCCGCCATTCATTCACTGCCTGGGATCTTGCAATTTGAATTTATTATCAAGAATGTAATGAAATCTAGGAGGAATACAATTCCCCGTGGTCCTATTAAAAGAAAAAATGTATAGAATGCGACAGTTACTATTTTTAAAAGAATAAATAAAATTACAAACTTGCTAGTTGGTTCCATTTCATATACGAAAATCTTTCAATATTATCCGCCGTATTCAACTAAAAATTCTATAAAAATTAAAACAAATAACCAAAAAGTACATCCTGACATATTTTTAGCTGTCGGTATATCTCAAATCAATCGCATATTCCAAACCAGACATCGACTATACAATTGTACTCTTTAAACTTATTTTTCAATAAAACGTTTGGTCAGCTGCAAAAAACTGCTCAATAAGTCGGTCATGTGTTATAAATAAGACATATTAAACTACATAAATAAATAAATAAAACAATAGCAAATAGTAATTGATATGAAATACATAGTGAACTGTAAAATTAAATTAAATTTAACGATGAACGACGACGGTTTAAGAATAGGAACAATGTTTTATGAGTTGGAGCATCGCTGCTCCTACTCATAAAGCGGCGTCCTTTCAACAAACTTCAAGGACACGCCACTGACCGAGGGTTTAGGTACAACGCGCCATATAAATAAATAAGCAATAAAATCGATATTACATGCGAAAAGATTGTTGAGATTGTCAAATCAATCAAATCTTGACCGTTGGATTCTTCCAAAGATACTGTTTCAGATTTAATAATCCTACGATCTATTGTCAAGATTTGCATAGCCATCGTTGAATTTTTCATTAATGCACTCCTCCACCAAATGTGCTCCGATTTTTTAAAGTTTATAAAAAAATGTTAGATCATTTACTACGTCGCTTTATAAATTTTAATTTGCTTAAATTTTCTCCTGACTAGCGTAAAAGCCTTTATTCATACCATCATTATTTACCAGATATTCGTTAAATTCAATTTGTCGGCCATCCATACATCAATTTATAATTGATATCCATTCATTAATTTATAATTGATATCCATTCATCAATTTATAATTGATATCCATTCATCAATTTATAATTGATATCCATTCATCAATTTATAATTGATATCCATTCATCAATTTATAATTGATGAGTCAGCAATGAATGTAAGAAATTCGTGCTGCTCATTTCCAATTTTTTTGTAACACTGTTGAATATTAGTTACCAATCTCTGCCCAAAATCATGTTTTGAATATGAAACTGTGCAATATTTTAGTTAAGAAAATTATTTAATTAATCGTAAGTAACTAAACATGATAAAGAAATGATTATAATAAAAACTCTTTTCAAAATCATTTTATAGTTATATCTATTTACATAGCCGCGGACTGCTATAGCTAGTGTGCGATTTGTTTAATGATCTGAAAGGTGGTGATAAATTGTGCGAATAAGTAGTTTCTAAAGATAGTAATAATTATTAAGGAATATTGTTTTTTTTTAATTTATACTAACACCGTTTTATAACCTAGTCGTGTGCCTTTGTTTAAAAATATATTGCCATAGGATAAGCATAAAAATTCAAATTTCGTCGTTTTTTGAGCATATTTTATAGTCTTCCAAAGGAAAGTCGCTCAGTTAGTCAGCAACCCTCCTCGGGTTTCTTAAAGTTTTTTTATGTTACTTTTAATTATAAACTTTGTTTTATTTAGGATGTAAACTTGAACGTTAATCTCTTAATCGTATCGTTTACAAACGTACATAACGATAGAGCAACAAGTAGATTCTTCGATAATCAATTTACCCAGAATACTTCATCAATTATTAATTGAAAAATAAATATCACGCAATTGACATGGTTTGCTGATTTACAAATAACGGAACCCAATCATAACTGCGAGATAGCTTTTCTCCATAAAATTCAGGTTAGGTTTATCGAAGTCCAGATTATTTAATATTTGCTCATAATAAACGACAAACCGCTTGTCATTGTCATTTAACGAAGTGGAATTGCAAAAGCTTAAAGACAGAGGCAAACAAAAAAAAATTTTTAGTTTTCACAGCACTGCTAATATCTGTTGTGCAGAAACGTGGGAAAGATATTTCCAATAATAATCTTGTCGTATTTTCATTACTACATTTGAATCATCCAAATCGGTTGATAAGTGCAGGAAACATGAGATATGCATAAAAATACATTTGAGAATCTCTTCCTTTTATAAAGTTGGTAAAAATGTTAATATCAGACGAGTATTTTCTCAAAATCAAAAGCAGGCAGTTGATAACAAAACTCTACATTGACGAGAAGTAAACTCATCGAGTTTGAAACGTTTGACTTGTCTTGACGCAAGCAAGCCAAAGTAAATAGTTATGGAAGTACATACAAACCCACACAAAGGTATGAAGGCATTTTTTTGCATATATTAAATCATATCTCCAGCATTATTTAACCAATTTGAACATTTCTTTTATTGGAAAGGATATAATCCCGAGTATAGTCTCATGATACTTTGGTGAGCAATTGTAGATGGAAACTGAAGGTACGCCATAGAATACTAAACGAAATGTTGTCGCTAACTAAGGCCGACATAAATCTGCCTTTTACAAAATCAGGGTCAAATAGTGGAGCGGTAAAATGATGAAAGGATTCCTATGCTCGTGAGGAGTATCAAGATTCCACTCATTTCACTCGACTTGAGCAAGCAAGAAAATAAAAAGGTATATAGATAAGTAAGTAAGAGCATATGGGTATATCGAGTTGTTATATGTACAGGTACATATATTCACGCGCGCTCTTGTGTATGTGTGTGTGTGTGTGTGGACATATATACGAACATATTTAGTTTCATTATACGCCATTGAATCTGTTTCGCTTTCAACAATTGAACTATTGATAGTGGAATTATGGTAATTTCTTAACATTTTGGATAATATAGAATATAGAGATGTAACAGAAGTGACATGACAGAAACGGAAACAGAAACAGATGTTAAGTGAAAATTATAACGTAAGCATAAACTGAAAGGGAAACAGAAGTCAGACAGTAGATACTAAAAACGAGTTTATTTTTTATATTGTTTATTTAGAAATAAAAATAGGTTCCTTGTAAGAAATAAGTTACATAGTCCTGTAGATAGATATTTATTTTATAAGTGTTGCAACAAATATTAAAATTTAAAATTCATGAATGACAAATTGTACATCAAAAATAAAAGGTTAATTGCTCTATCTCAGTCTAATCTATTATTTTTTTCATCAATAATTAGAGCTACTCCGCTGAACAATTGTTTGCTCGCCCAACTGCTAGGTGGAGCTGATAAAAGTCTCCTGACTCATGGTAGTAAAATTGAGTGTTTCTAAACATTAATTTGCCACTCAATTAAAGGATTTTCTTTTAATGGAAATATTTTTTCTCTGTTGTGATCCCGCAGCACAGGTTCCATCACGAGAGTAAGTTCTATTACCAGGTCATCACCGACATCTTCTTCACTATCAGAATGTAAAGTGGATTCCAACAATCCCAATGAGTGTTGAGTCTTACCCGTGGAAGTTTGAGGTTCATGAGCGTTTTTGATAGCGCGATTTTTTTCTTACTCTTAGGCTGAGGAGAAGAACCACACAACTAGTATTTTGTAAACTTATAAAAAACTTCGTGTTATATCGTGAGCTCAAATATGTAGACACAGCACATAAAACTTGTTGTTCTAATCACAATTTGGCGTTCAGTTCGCACACCAATTTTCAGTTTCTATGAAAAAACATTTGATGAAACAATTTTAGATTCCTCCGTGTGCAAATTACTTTAAATTCTTATAAGTAATATTACGGACGAAACTGACATTTAAGAACCGCGTAATTCCCTCTTGACTTTTTCAAAACGTCTCATTATACTGACGTATTTTTCAATGTTAAATCAATCCTCCGGAGCGAGTGTTATATATTTTTTTTTTGCTGAAGTATAATACAATGTAAAATCTTTAATTCTTAGAAAACACTCCGTCATGTAAAATATGCTGTTCAACCCATGAAAAAAATTATCATATTCATTGTTAACAGTTTAATTACGTAAAAAACAAGTTACCGGAGAATTTCAGTAAACAATCTCTCTTCTTTTCTTTGAGCGGAGGAAATAAAAAAAATTAAAAAAAAGGATAAAGTTAATAATTACATAAAAAATGAATATGTTTAGTAAAAATATATGTTGTTTTGTATTATTGTTTTTTTATAGATTTTATAAGATGAACCAAAAATTTGTTAAATGAAATAAAATATATACGAAAATAAAAGGAATACATGGATATAATTATTACATTTCTGAGATATAAAATATGAATAACTAGTTACACAGTCTCGCAGCACCTTATGGAGATTAACAGAATGGGTTCATTTGCAATTTTCGCATCTTTTTATGCCATCAGGGGATGATTAAAATGAGTTGCAATTATTTTAAATTTAAGCACAAGTTGCTGCAGTTATTCTACTGTCTAAGTACAAGTTCTAATGCAGCACTGAATTTTGTTTATGGTGTAGTCATAATCTTCAATATCTGATCACTGCAACTTTACTTTAATCCTATTTAAATCTTTATCATGTATTTTGCAATGAACTGTTTTTTTTAATCCTTTTCTCTTGGAAAAAAATCTTGAAATTTGGCTGAAATAGTTTCTACTGCATGATGTTATTTCATAACTTCTTATTAAAAAAAAGTACTGCGTTTCAAAATTATTGTTCATACCATGTGTGACTAAACTTAGTAAAAACCTATACATTACATTTTTTTCGAACTCTCCTAACATCTGTCTATTCTGTTTAAAGCTAAATTGTACAAATAGTCACATATGCATCGCGTAAAAAACTATCGGCTTCTTAATTTATACCGTTGTATGTTTAACTCACAACGGTATAAATTAATCACTCGGCGAAAATATATTCCATCGAAAAAATTAAACGGTAAAATTAAAAGTAACCTGCAAGTTGATCAATTCACCAATTAAAAGGTCCATTTCGCTGCTTCGCTTATGTAATGCATCTCAAATCTAATTTTGGCAAATGTTTGTTGTTTAGTTAGCTGTTTTTTTGCGTTAACTCTTTTTTTATTCCCACTGCATCATGAGTAATTAATTTTTTTTAGAGAAATTAATTTTTCAAACTGCTTGAAGTCATCTGGAGGCATAAATTTTAAATGATTTTTCAAAGCAGTTGTAGTATACCTTTCCTGGGAATATTTCTCTCCGCAAATAATATATTTTGCCGCAGATTCATATTTTTTCGCCGGTAAACCTGGATATGTTTTGATTTTAGTTTTACTCTTATCACTCTCATATACTTAATAAATACACAGTAAGGAATAATGACAGTAGTAACGTAATAACAGATGTGAAATAATTTAATAATTATAAAATAAATAATTCAATAAAGAACACCTTATATTCGTGAATACGCGCAGAAATATGTGACAAACACATATCTTTTAGAACTTAACTCACGTTTTTTTTGCCATTATTATTATCCTAATAAAAATTAACGTTTAACGTAGATTCCTTACAGCATGTAAGCTATAAATTTAATTTCGATGTCTTCGTATTTACGTTTCACAGGTCATAGAATTTGTAACAAATCGTTTAAATTAAATATTCGTAATAATTTAGATCATATTTTTCTTTTAATTACTAACATTTAAATATGGTCTAATTTGATATGATATTCAACTAATAAACATAACAAACTTGTATTAATACTCTAATGCCATTTTAGGCTCAACCAATTGTGATAGTAAATTCCAGTTTACGTAAAAGCTCATGCATGCGTGCGTGCCTATGTGTATGTGTGTAATTACTCACATGTAAGGACTACTCCAAAAAAAATTACTGTTTGCTTCAGTCTTTAAATTCTTAATGAATTATTTGATCTATTTTTTTTCATTAAATGCAAGAATATGTGAAATAACATTATTACATCGAATACATCAAAAATTACTAAGCTCCTATGTTTTTATTGAATCGTTTATTCTATTTTATTATAAATATTTTGAATTTGTGTATCAGTTGTATGTTGTTTTCAATTTATGATTCAGTGTGCAAGTTGATATGTGAATGTTAATCTATTTGCTACATCTGTTTATACACACTGGATTCGAAATCTTGATATTTTGTATGCCTTAGAAAATTTTGTAAATTTTCTTAAAGCTTTATATTCGTGCATTGGAGCTTTGCGTTTTGTTTTTGTATTATGATGGAAATCTGTATGTGATATAGTAAAACGTTCGAATAATTTTGAAATGTTGATTATAAAAGATAGGCATTAACATGAATTAACAAGATAAAAGGAACCATGTTTACTGTATGATCATAATGAAAGAAAGAGAAAAATATATAAATGAAAGTTACACTATGTATACCACTGATGGTTCACATAGTAAGCAAATAGTTAAATAAGTAGCTACGAACGTTAAACAAAAATTGATTGTGCATTAACTACACTTTATATAACTCAAAGTATAATTTATGGATTGCGAGAGTTATTCTGCGCCCATTTCTTTATCCAAAGTTTGGGTCGTCTATTTTTCTTTTATTCTATTCCCACATTTAATTTTTGACCTAGTGAATCTGGAAATATAATTCTTATGATTTTATTTTCTATCATTTTATTATCAAAAGCCTGCGATTACAAGAAAAAAGATTAAGTTTAAGAGCTGGCCAATACTATACCATACGCTACGAATTTCGTTTTTATTTCTCCTTTTGATAGTGCTAAAGAAGCATGCAGTTAAATTAAATGAAAATAGAAACGAATGAAATCTTTCCTCAGAATAGAAACATTCACTAATATCTTATATATAAGTAAAGATAGAATTTACACTAAGCAGTTACATTATTTACACTTACACTATTTATACTTTTAACTATAAACTATAATTGTAAATTTGCATATCTACGGCTAATTTTTATTACCCGTTAATGACACGCAAAGGCATAAGTAAGGGTACATATAAATGTTAGGATTTTAATCTGTTTTATCTGAGGAGGATTCTTAAAAGTATTCTTGTACTTAGCGAACTAAGAACTGAAAGATTAATATATATAAAAGCTGCATAACAATGGTTCTCAAATGTGTGCAATTCAGCTCCAGACATAAAAATGTTGAAAATGTTTTAAAATCTATTTTATGTGGTATCAGTATGGCCGGAAAATAAATACCATTTTGCTTTAAAAATAAAACACAGAAAAAACAATTGTAAAAAATATTTATTTTTAAATTAAACTTAATGCCTTTAGTTGTTTTAATTTTTTTAATTTTTTCAGTATTATACTTATAAGAATACTCACGAAGAATTTTGAAATTTTGCACAGTGATAAAGTATATGGACCTTCATAAATAACAACAGATAACACTGAAAAATGGTTACACGAAAATATTATAACGATCGAATTAATTGTTCATTTTTTTATCATTTAACCAAAATTTAAAAACCTTCAATATTATAAAAAATAAAATTTGATACTAATGAATAGTTATACAAAAATTAAATGTACCCTTATACGTGGATGGAATTTCCTAAGTGTGTACTAAACGCTTGTAGAATGAGATCTACTAGTATATAACAGGCTTTTTGTATGTGAACTTTAATATGATGCGTGTTAAAGTGATTGGAGTAGATTCAGTTCGGATTTCATATGTTTAACCATATATTTCACTTCTGCGTATTTGGTTAATTTAACTATATTTAACATACCTTTATCTTAATAAGACCAGTAGATTATTTAAGGTATAACCTGTTCTTTCTTGCAATACTATTAAGATATAAGATTTTCATTTGTGCAATGTCGGACGATTTAACAGATTCCTATTAACTGAGACGCAAACGGATAATGCTCTTCATCTTTTTGTGTTTGTTTCGCAATGAAATTTTTTTATGTATTGTGTTCTAAATACATTACGTTTTATATTTTTAAACATAGTTGCATTGTTTTGTTGAAACAAAGGACGAGGCTAGAAGTTACTTATAAGGGACGTAAAGAGATAAGATTTAAACAGTGGTAGTTTTAAAAACATAAATGTATGATTCCTATGGCACTTTTTAAAAAAGGACCACATTTTGATAATGTTTTAAAAATATTACTTTGCTAATATAGTTTGTTATTTGAATTAATTTGGAGTCAAACTGTGCAATAATTGCGCAGCAATGGAACGGAAACGTGTATGAGTGTATTCCAAAAACAATAATCCTCGATATATCAGAAAAGGAAATTTTGCAAAATGTTTACTACTCTATTTATATTTCTACATTTGAAATTATTTTAAGATTAAAAAATACTACATTAGTTGAGTTTTTAAAATATTAGGGAACAAATAAAGTAATATTACGTTTCCGGCTATAACATTTTCAGATACATGTGGTATTCTAATTCAGCGTAAAATGTCGATTTTTTTAAATACCTATTTGTATAACATTCCCTCGAATGGAAAGTCATTCGACCCGACAAGTATGAATATTCAGCGAGGAAATCTGCGAATAATAGGCAGTCAAAATAAATTTAATGTAGACCAACTAATAGTAACAAAAGATGGAACAAGACTGAAAACTTATATTGATACAAAAAAATACTCACCTGTAAACTTATAACTAATACATACGTAAGGCACTTAACGTAAAATCAATAGTTTACACGTATTACCGCATACACAATTATTTTTTTAATACCATGTCATATTCGATGTTAACAACGACCCTTTTTCTTGTGCAAGCCTTCACATCATTTTATCGTTCTGTCGATAGAGACAAAGAGAATAAAAGCTAGGCAGCGAGATTAATGAATGAACCACAGTTGAAATCTTGTTATCTCATTTGCTTCACCCATGAGCAGTTTCCAATAGTATACCATCTCGGAAGCCCCTTTCAATCAATTAAAGAAAGGTATTTATTAATATATTAAATTATTTATTGACAACTCCATGCTTCAAAGGCTTCTTTGTGAAAAATATACAAAAAGCGGAAAGATATTTTTACCGTCGGTTTATGCCTCAGTTAACTTACATCCTGTTAATTTGTTCCCATTGTTCAAAAATAAGTCTTCATGGACAATAAAATAAAGTTCAATTGTAGTTTTTAAATACAATTTACTTCGGTAATATCTTGTGTTAAGCGGAGAAAACATTCGTGATGTTTTCACTGCTTATTTCTTGTGTTAATAATTCGGTAGAACTGATTAGCGTGTAAAATTTGTCACCATTGACGAGAATGACTCGAGTTTTTTTTCATTTCTAAAACATATATCTAACAGACTAAATATGGAAATATAAACAAGTAGAGTGTAAAACTATTTTAACTCAGAATTAATATAACAAACCCGTAAATAGATGGGAAGATACAGTTGTAAAGCGCTAACTTGAAAAAATAAAAAAGTGATTTTAGATTTCAGGGACATGATGAGATAAACAGAATATAAATTTAAAAAATTGAAGTAATATTTAGTCCATATATGTAAGAAAGAAAGTAAAGGAACTAGTTTCATGCATAGCATTTTTCAGAAATTAAATGTTCAGAATATCGAGTAACAGTGTTTCTCACAGCACATGTTCACGCTTTAAATTTAAGGTTCTTGTTTTATATAATTATTAGCTAATTATCCGCCTAAAATTAATCTAACACGTAAAGAATTATTATATTACGATTTTTCTTTCATTTTGAATGGTTTTGAATGGTTTCTTATTTTGATAATTTTTTTCTGACTTTGGTATGTAACCTTAGGAGACTGAGTAGTTCGCCTGAACGTTGTGATTAATTTTAAACTAGACGCACGTAGCTTAACTTCAGCAAAATCTTAATGAATCACTGAACTTTGTTGCGACTGTTTTTATTGTAAATAGTAAACCTAAATTTTTAGTTATTAACGTTATCTTCATTGGTTTAGTTATTCAGTTTTAGTTTGGTCGAGAAAAGACCTATGTCATGCATTTTTATAACATCAAAAACGCTTGAACTAAACAGACAATGTAAATTAATTTCTAAAAATCTGTACTTTATCTTTAAAAATCTACACTTGAAACTTTTTATTGCCTATAATATCTCCAAACATTGTTAATATTTTAAATTATAATTGTTTAAATAGCTTAATTTAAAAATAATTTGATACGCTACGACACCATTCACTCAAATTATTATTATAAACATGATCTAGAAACTCACACAATTTAAAAACGTATGTGTATTTTATATATATAAAGATAATGTAAGTGATACTATGACAAATTTAGATATTAATCTTAATAGTCACTTTTGAGTGAAAACGCAATAAACGAACAAAGCTTTCCCATTCCTAGTAGTAGGTTCATGATCGAATTTCTTCTGCAATGGTCAAAAGCAATCGTGAATAAAAATAATAACATGTGAATTCTGTTAATATATTGCAATCGTCTTAAAGAGTTAGTCTTACTGCGATATGTATGATTGTTGCTATGCGATATGCCTTTGCAAATTTTTTAACTGATGAGAAATAGACGCATTCGAAATTGGCTGCTTCGAGTAGTAGTACCATAAATAATGCACAGTAAAGCAAACAATATGCTCTCACTTATTTTCTGCCATTATATTTAAGTGAAAGAAAATTAAGTTTGAGAAATTGGTTTTCATAGCAAGCCGTTAATGCACAAATTAGCACTCGCAGCCAAACAATAATTTGCTACCAAATTTGGCATGCGTTTATTTTGTAAAGCGGTTTGCTTGTATGGAATGCAAATACTGTGAAAAGAAAGTTGGAGTGATTCTAACCCAAGTAGCTGGACAGATTTTCCGAAACATGGAGCATGATATAACTTATAATAACATAGAATACATTCTAGACTAAAAGATAACATATCTCCTTTTGAATGACTCTCGCTGTTTTTACTCAATAATAAACAAAACAACATTGCCACAAGACGTCTGTAGATGGCGCAATATTTTTTTATTAAATTTATTGCTTATGGATCTCAAGAGGTAAAAGATTTCATGTAAATTTCCTTCGCCGTTTTAATTGAAATTCAGCGGCGACGAAACTCCGAGCAAAAATTACTTTGAAATAATTAGAAAATTTTAAGCTAGCGAAGAAATATAAATTTACAAAACTTTACGAAAAAATGGTTACAACTCTTTCTTATTAGCACTGCCTGAGACTGCATTTTTACTTACACCCTCACTTTTAACACAAGCTTCAAATCATATAAGAGCTTTTTTAAGTAAAAGCCTATAAAAACTTCGACTCAGAAGATATGTATCTGCCATAGTACTAATAAACTGCACACACCAGTGATAGATAATGCTATTTGATTCGTTCTGCATTAAACATTTTATATGTTTTCTTATTTTGTATTATATCAAATTTATTTGAAATCAATTTATGGATTGTTAACAATTAAATCATTACCAACTATGTTTATACTAATAAACTCACAGTTATATTTTATCTATGCTTAGTGCAGATGCTCTCAAATAGCACTTAGATGCGTTAGTAAGCGTGTAGTTCACACCATCCGCTCAGGCAATACTTTTAAGATTCTTTGCAAAAAGTAATTCAAATTGAAACAATATATGCTATTTTTACATAAATTCTATGAATTTATCTTCGATTTTTGTCACGGGATTTTATAGTTTAACACCCTGTAAATAACATTATTAAATAAAATTATAAAATATTTAACGCACATAGGAAGTTATGTTCCGATTCCAAGATTTTTTTTTTCGACACTTTCCAAGTCTCATTTGTCAATAAGTACAATAAACAGTCTGGTTATTTCGGCAAAACTTCAGTTAACTATAATTTCAGTTCATCATAGTGCCATGAAATCATGTTTTCGTATTTTTTCATAAATAACTCTATAATTAATTGTTTTAATTCCTTATTTTTATTGAAAAATTCCTTTTTTTTTTTTTTTTTGGCTTCATATTATGAGAGATACTGCGGAACGTCATGCTTACAAAAATGAAGAGAGAGAAGCGTTTAGGGAAACGTCAATTTACATGTAGCTTGCCTTCAGGGCACAAATCTCAAATTTGGCCGTGACAACATTTCTGAAACTAAAAACCCTCTTCGAATTTATTCTCACATTTCTGCTCTTAATTGCTTATTTTGTATTTTTTACTAAAAATCTAGTGAAGTAAAGCTTAAATGTTGATTGAAAATTCAGAAACTGCTTTTCGCTCAGAATTATTAATAAACACTTCTTAATATATCATTGAAATAAAAATACTCGACCCTTTGAATGACGGGAGAAAAGAAATAAAATGGACTTTGGAATCGTATATTTGGCATACAATTAAATATTAAAAAAAAAATAACAAGTTTGGAATAAAAGTTACAGCTTTTTAAAATTGAACGCAAAATTGATCACTATGTTAAATCCATATCTGACGTGAAAAAAGTTATGAATAATAAAATATTAAAAAATGTTCATGGAACCAATTTATATTTGGAAACATTCTCGTATTTTATTTCAAATCTGCATGTCCCAATTGAAAAATTGTATGCAGAATAAAGTTATAGAATAATCTTAAAGGAATCAGTCATAAAACTGTATCAATAATAATATTCCCATTATGTTGAAAACGTTTTTTAGTCATATTTTCCAACATACATGTAGTAAACGTACATCAAGTAAACACTTCCACAAACATAGTAAGTTCATAATTTATTATGCAAAATGGATTTTGTTTTTATCAATTTACAAATATGTATCGAGAAAAATCCTTCATCAGCTTAAAATTGAGTGCTTTGATAAATTTAGCAACACTTGAAAAATGGTAACAGAACCATTGCAATAATTATAAATAAATACAAGATGTAGCTGAAAATATTGAAAGTAATGATTCCGGGGTGGCTTAAAATAATCAAATATTCTGATATCTTAACTCCAAATTCACGAATGGAATAGGATAACAAATCGGAATGGAATTATGACTCCTATAGCGAGTTAAGCAAATTTAGCCTGCGAATAATCGGGTTCGCCCACGAGAGAAGCGTAAAATGAACAAATTATATCCGTCGACTGAGTAGAACAAATTTTCGATCTTCCCGAGATTTATTTTCCTTTCATTTTTTCAATCGTAAAAGCTGTAAAAAAATAATAAAAATTGTAAAAAAATAATGAAGATTTAGAAATAATAAAAATTTAGCAATACCTTAAATTGGATAAACACAATTCAAAAAAATTAGCTGAGACTAATTTAAACATATATAAATAAAATTAATTTGGAAGTGACGAAACGTTATCTACATACATACAAATGTAACGAAGTCAGTATACTGGAAATTGAAATTCGCTTTACAGTGGAGCCCTTTGAAGATGAGTCTTCCATAAATGATATTAACTATAAAAAGTGTCTTTATTTCATTTTATTTTAATATATTCCAAAAGTTTACTAAATTAACATATTCCATTGTCCAGAATTTCAGAATTTACTGTTTATGTTATCTGCTAAGTTAACACTATTTTAAGTTATGGGAAAAGTAATCCTGTAATTGTTTGTAGTATTGCAGTATGGATAAAAGGAAATGAAATGTAAATTATGTAGTTATCTCTTATAAAAATGCATTTATTTTTATTTAGAACGAAATTAATATTTATGAAATATAAACTAATTTTCTGCTAGATATAAATTTATTTAAAACATTCTAGTGCTAGCATTTATTTTTCTCAAGGAATCAACAACACTTGAAATTGTGGACCTGTACTTTAAATTTAGACAAGTGAATAGTGGGAAATCATCTGCCATCGCAAATATAGCATCTGTTAATTTGTCTACATTGCAAATTAAATGTAATATAATTTTTCCACTTTTCAGTTTTTCACCATAATAAATGCTGTGATTATAATATTAGCATTACTTAAACAATAAATAGGATCACAATATGTATAAAATTAAGGAAACAAATTAAAATTGTTAAAGCAAAACGGCTTCTATGAGTTCCCGAGTACAAAATCAATAACATTTTGTTGCAACTCATCTCAACCTTGAGATTTACTATTTCATGTCATGTCATGTAAAGTTCGGCATTCAGGTGTGGCGCGGCACCAACAAAGTGTTACGACCATTATTTTGCCTTAGAAGTAAATTAAAAGTCACGTTGAAATACTATATGCGATCAGAAGGCACATGACTGATTTTGATCAAAACCTTTATATAATATTGATGACATAAAAATTATTATAAAATCACGGGCAGTTTTCCCACACTTTAACTACAAACGCAGCGAATGCCCGCGAGACCGGAATACGTCTACGACAATCATCTACCTCGCGTACTTACGCCACGTCATTTTCTTATCTACGTTTTGTGTAAACTCGTGAATTCACTGAATTAACAGAAATCGACTAATTCTCTCTCAAGTTGGTAAGATATTTAATATTTCGGTAGTGACGGAGCGTGAGGCATATAAAACAAGTACGTGGGTGAAACAAGGGGGCTGTGTCAAGCACATGTTCTAGACTGACGTTTTGCATAATATTCCTGTATATACATATGTATCATATTTTTTCCCCATTGGAGAACCTTCGCGATTGGAAAGAAACGTATATGGTCTATTAACATAATTTTTTTTAAATTTGATGCTAGCTTTTGATTACATGTAATCCTAAGGTTATAAATGCAGAGGTTTGTCTATATTCTACAAATTCGGAGTTTCTGGACTATATATATATATATATATATTTTCAATTTGAATTACTTTTTGCATATATATATATATGTATATATATATATATATATATATATATATATATATATATATATATATACGAAATTAGCATGCAAATGGATCATAGTCTGGATTAAATAACTAAAAGAGGACTTTTTAACCACATTCAATTCACGCGTTATTCCTGTGAGTAATTTTACCATAATATTGTTTTAATAAAATTGATATTGTTTTAATAAAATTAATTTCAAATGATCATTTACTGATCGTTTTATACATCAATTTATTCCCTTTTCAAAATTTGACTATCTTATTTATTTCCCTTTATTCTCATTTAAATTCTCATTCTCATTCTCACCACTATTAACTTTATTTAAATTTAAATTATTTGAAAGAGTTGGTATTTCTCATTATGGTATTAATTGTTACATGAAACCGTTGATCGTCAACCTTCTGAAAAGTGATACCGAAAGTATCGCCAAGTACTTGTTCCAGCAAGTCGAAAATTTTTTTTCATACATATTATTACTATTTTTGGTTCAACTGTAAAATTAAATGGTTAATTATAAAAAGAAAACTTTATTTAAAAAGGTTTTCATTGTTTTTTTTTTAGTTTTAATAGTGAAAAGCTAAATTTTATCTAAATGATATAAAAATATGTTTTCCCATGGATTCTTTTCATCCGTAATTTTATGATTACATTACATATTTAAAGAAGATTACCCATGATGTTTACTTCATTAGGTTTCTTAATATATCCGATATATTAAAATAATTATAAATGATATTTTTAAATTAACCACTTAATACGATACAAATTTGATTTCGGGATTATCTCGTTAGGTTGATACTTCAAAATTTTTATTCATTAAGTAAACCGCAACGAAAAGTAAAATTATTTAGGTATATATAAGATAGACCAAAAAATTACAATTGCAGAATTCCGTAAGAAAATCAATAATTGTAATTCATACGATATATCTTCTAATATACTGTTACATTATAAATGTTACACGCAAATACGCGTAAAGAAGGTTTGAATAACTTCTAAGACTGCTTTTGAAAGAAACTTTCAAAAGAATTTCAATATTCAATTATAGATTAAAATAAACCTTTGTAGATTACTGTTTCAATTCACTCAGCTTGATATTTAATAAGCGAACATAGAGATACTATATAAAGGTGTAAATAAATATTTTAAAAGAAAACGCTGCCTATTTATAGATAATCGCATTAAGTGTTTTGAAATAAAACTTGCTTTGCTATGATAATGTAAATATATTGAGGACCTATCTTGGGAAATGAGAATGTGACGAAGTGTAACAAATCAGTAGCGAAATGAGCGAGGAACGTACAGAATTTTGCCTCTGTTGCCAATCACACAGCTAGTCCATAAATAGTAAATCTCTATTAAAAGTAGTCAATATTATTTTAGTTTCCTTTTTAAGGTCAGTGGTAGTTAGGCGTTTGGTTTCCATAGTATTAAGAAAATTAAGCATTTGTTAGCATCAATGCGCCAGTGTTTTTCAACAATACTATATAATAATTATTTTGAACAATAACAGATAAAAAAGAATTCTTTTTTTCACGAGGGTGTGCTATTTAAAGCATTTTATATATTTTGTAAATTTGTAATTATGGACCTGATAACCCCTGGACGCACCATACTCAACTTCGATAGCTATACGCAGGGGAAATTCAACATTTGCTCTATTTTCGAAATATCAAATGTGTCAGTTTCCTATAAGTCCCAGTCAAAAAATGCTAAATTATGCAATTAATTGTTTCAGAAGTCATAGCATGACATCAAGTTTAGAAAAAAAAGTGGCATAACATTTTATTTGTGAGTATATGACTTTTATATTATATAATTTATTTCAAAGGTAATCGTTATTTTTTTATAAATAATTTGTAATAGAAATTGAGATGTATTTTTATGACATTAGTAAGGGATGTAAACTAAGGGCCGATATTTTTTCGATTCAAATTATTGCATCGATAAAATAATATTTACTATGATCGAAATATGAATCAATATTTTAACGATATCAATATTACTTGTCAAAAATATATCTCAGTAACGTTTGCATATTTTTTAATAAGTTATTCTTAAAATATAATTTTAACAGACAATAGTGTGTTGCTTGGATGACCGTATTAAATTTTTAGTTACTTATTATTTGTTCTCTCATGTCCGTAGATTCCCAAGCGACCCAATTATGAAATTATTCATCTATATGTTATCGGTTTATTAATGTTTTATTGTATTGTTCATATTTATTTTATAAAAAAATACTTATATCATGTACTTTTGACATGACATAGTATACCTTGTATATCTCGATTGCATAAAACTATGGCATATACTATAACTATTGCATATAACTTAAGCGATCATATTTGGAAAAAAATGTGGTTCCCACGTATGGCCTATCTATTAGTTACCTGTTCCGTAATGTAGAAAATATTAAAAACTTTTGTTTGTTTAATAACAAGGTTCAGTAGTACATTTACATTTACAGATACATAATAAAAAATTTACATTTTACATAATGGCGATCACATATATTTTCAAAAACGTGCTAAGAAATAATTTCAGTTTTCCTTTTGTTTCATGATTTCCTTTACTCGAATTATACTTATATTTGAATAACTTAGCTTTGCCGTACATTGGATTTCTATCTTTATCATCCCTACAAAATTAGTAGGGCGAAGACAATTAGTTTTCATTTGACAATTAAAACGAAATATATGTAAAAAGCGACATTGTGCTCATTCTTACAATTTGGATTGTTTATGCAAATGTTGCTAATTTTAAAGTTGGTGTTTCAGAAGTATTAGATATTTGTCATTTGGCAATACACTTTTCTTTCTATAGTTCTTTGGCTATACTTTAAGTTCTTTACAAAATATTTAGCTCTGTTTCAAGGTTGACTACATCTTTTTTCACCTCATTCGGTGGTCATTTCCAAAAGAGTTCTTTCGTCAATATTATAGATACAGCTAAGTAAAGATTTCGGCCCCATTCTTGAATATTTCCATATATTCCCAATCAGTTATTGGATAACTTTACCTGAGATCATATTGGTGGTACTTGAGCTATATTCATAAATAATTCAAATTGTAAGATTTATTAACTTAATCACTAAAGACAATTTTAAGTCTATTGTCTAAAACTCTTTAATTGTCTTTTCCATGGCTTGAACTTCTCGTTTTTCACTTTTTTCCCCGACTTAGTTTTATTTTTATTTTTGAGTTTTTGAAGTAAAACTTTCCTGTTATTAACGAATGGAATAAACAGCGTAACTCCAAAGTCTTTCACTCATAAATGAAGCCACTTATGACATTTATTTCTCAATTTATACTAATGTTGATTTTATTTCTGCCAAACAAGTATATTTTATAAAAGGATGAGGTTTTTTGTAAGGAATATATCTGTGCCTATATACATTTATTGAAACAAATCTCTTTATCAGCATCCATTTAGTGGAAATTGTTACTTTTTTTAACAACATTCACACGACGTGAATTCATGTAAATTTTTGATCCACTATGTACATATATATATGTATATATATATATATATATATATATATATATATATACACATACACGTACACATGCTTAAATTTTAATACGAAAAATGATAGTTCATGTAACTTTCAGATGCGATAATTATTTAAACGGCGTTATATTCATACGTTAAAAAAATCCATAAGAGATGAGACAAAGATGCCATTAATATAATCATCGCATCTGAAAATTATATGAACTATGATTTTGTGTAATAAAATATAATACAGATAAGATACAAGCCAAAATGGATCTATTATAATTTAATTTGTTTAAAGATAAAAGTACAAGCACCATTAATTAATGTATAATACTAGTAAATAGGGTTATAATAAACGTGACCCTATTTATCCATTATTCATTCATCCTGATATTTTTCCGACTTATTTTACAGAAATGACCATTTCTTATCTTTTTTAAGTCACAGCGCAATGGTTATTAAACCTTTACACTATTAATAAATATTGCTTGATATATAATATTAATAAATATTTGGAAATGAAGGAAAAAAAATTCACGAAAATCGGGCTAACACTTTTCTCGTTATAAGCGTCATACCGACAGAAAAGGGGGCGTTGCTTTTCATGATATATAAGAATTTGAGGGTTTGTTTTTTATTTTTCTACTCTTACTTTTTTATAAGAGTGACAGAATCATTAACAAACAATTCCTATTTATATTTAGTAAGCAAGTTAATAACAAGAACTCTTGTTAAAAAACGAAGATCACTTGTTAAGGATTTTAACAAGCGATGTCTGTTTACAAATAATATCCATCTAATAAACATGAAGAGGAAACTCTTTTTAAAATACTTTAAAATTAGTTAACATTTTTTTTTCTTTATTGTTGCGTTCACGAAATTAGACGGGCTCTGCTCTGTTATGGATGAGATTTATCAAAATTAGTTTGCTGTAAACCACGATTTAGTTGATTATATTTTTACGAGAAATTCACTTAAATTTTTTTTAATTGTTAATAAGAGGTATCTTTATTGAATACGAATTATTAAAATATTAATATCGAGTTCATAGAAAGGTATACCTACTTAGTAATAAATTTGGTTTCATTTTTCGGCAACGGCCCTTACGCGTTGAACCTATATAATGTAAGTTCGTGTGCATGACATATATCTGTGACGTCATGAATTTGTAAAGAACTGTGCCTTAATTCATAACGAATTTAACTTAGGTTTATCGCCGTTGCTTATTATTACAATTTGTAAGCAGATTTGTGAAAGTAACTTTCCTGTGAATATTTTTTTTGTTCACTTGCAATTTCGGATGCATAAAATTTGATCAATGCGCGGAATTTTCTCTAGGGGAAATATTTAATTATTAATAGTGCCTTTGTTTACAACAAAAGCAATTTATGTCTTAGCTTAAACTTCAATCTAAGTTGCTTTGATAGTATTTTTCTTATTTTTTTGTTCATCAGTTCTAAAGTCGAAGAACTCCATTAAAAATCAAAGAAAGTTTATTTCCTTATGTTTAAGTATATTTATTATATTAAGTAATATTTTTAGTAATAATATTTTTAGTATATACGTACGTTTTGGTGTTAAAATATTTCGCTATGAAACAAAAAGAAAATAAGAAGAACTACTCATCGATCGATTTTTATTTGCTTTTGGAGCAGCGAAACGAATTAGAAACCATTATATATCTTCATCCATTCGCGTATGATAGAGTTAGCTCAACCTATTAATTTCTTAACGTTTTCCATGAAATTACAAAGGCACATGCTATTTGTTAACCCAAAGACAGAAATTACGAAAAAAAATAATTAACACTTTAAGGTACGTGTGAAAAAACATTGTGGTCCATGTGTTATAGTTTACATGACTTTGCTGGGCAACACATGAAGTGAGTTCTCGTCGGCTAAAGTCTTAAAAAACAATAAATCGAGTATAAATACATATACGATCGGGTGAAATTCGAACCCTATGTAAGGTACATCGGAACAGCAAACTTTATTGAGTTGGCATTGTTCCAAGGGCGTGACATTTGCGTAGACTCCAGTTACCACAGAAGCCAAGTCGTTGGTTTTGCATTTTTTATTTTATTAAGAGGTAAAATTCGGATGTTTCTTGTAGCATTCGCACCTTATGTATTAATTTATCTTCAGCTGTTTGCTTTTCAAATATTGTACATTTTTATTAGTCAGCGTTTGCATTAGTTTTTTTTATAAGTTCGCAATGCATTTTCCGGAAAACGTGAGGAAACCCAGGTGAGAACTGTTTGTATACGATAATAATATTATTAGCAGTGATTCGATCAAAGGTACAACAGATACTTTGAGTTCCATTTTCTAGCAAATGTGGTGTCGCTTTACAGCTTCCAGCATTTTTATCTTGATAATCACTTGTTGGTATAATATTTTTTTACGAAAATAATTTGGCGGTTCATTTCTCCAAATAGCTTTAAAGGAATTATACCAAATTTAAAAAAATACTTAAATCGGAATGTGGCCATAATATAACTGCAGAGACTTTATTTGCATTAAACGTATATAAACAAATTGCTAAGAGATTTTGTTACATAGTAATAAAATCTTAGCTTTTTAACTGATATATTGTCTTCAAAAAAATATTGGCTAACTTTAAATTATCATTTAAACTTACACTAAAAATACTTACTTACTGAAAATACTTCACTCATACACATCAAAAAAGAGAAACGTCTTTTGAAAAGAGGAATAAAATATTTTAATATTATAAAACAAAATATGGATAACGCCTTGCTGTACATACTTTCATATAAATTATTAAATGTGTTTTATGTACAATACAATTTTTTATATATTTTACTGTAGGATTTATATAGCATTGTAATTATAGTGATAACAAGGCCGCGTACGCGCCGCGTATGACGCCCAAATTTACGTTCACACAATCTCAGTTGAAGAGACACCTAGTCGCAACCACACATGCCCAATTACACAGAACAGAAAATTTTCTTATTTTCAAACTTTGCATAAACTCTAATAAACTCTATTAGTATTTACGGATAAATTTCCATCAAAATCTGGACTTTGATATTTTGATTCTTTCTATTATTTCAATGATTTCTTTGCTCCTATTGTCTTACAACAGTGAAATTTAACATAAGAACGATACAGGTATAGTTCATTAAATTTTGCAAAGGACTCACGATTGAAAACAAATTGAAAATGTAAAACGTTGTTGATGTATGGTTCACAGAACGAGTAATAAAAAAAAACAATAAAGATAATAATATAAAAATCGATTACATTGCGGAGTTTTATTCAGTTAAATTAGAAGAATTGTAATTTTGCATATATAGAACAAAATAATAGCGAACTCAAAAATATAAATGTTTTATTAGCTTCACTTTGAATATTGCTCCTGTAAAGGATTTTCGTACTGTACTGTATTATGGTCAGCTTAAGCTTATGGTAAATAAGTAATGAAAAAAATCTGGCAAGCACGTATAGAATTCACACTACGAGAATTTTGGAGATGTTTAGGCACTTTAGGGTATATAGAATTTCTGTTAAATCATTTACGAGTACAAATATTATTTTTTTAAAGCCTAAACATATTACCTTTTAATATCTATCGTAGGCATAAAAACAAGCCACATATTTAAAACAAAATATGAGATCTAGGTTACCAGTTTTAATTTTTGAATAAAATAGACCAACTCTTAAAAAACACACCAATGTTAAAAAACAGACCAACTCTCTTTTTTCAAGATTTTTGACTCAATAGTATCAAAAATAAGAGAGTAGAATGCTCCATATTTACCAATTTTTTGGAATATTTTGTTTTAACATGCATTTTAACATTTGAAAAGAAATCGTATTTTACATAATAATCTCTTTCAGATGATAAAAATAAATGTTTCTGTGTTTTCTATTTAAAACACAGAAAACATTTATTTTTATCAGAAATAAATAACGTGAGAGTTATTTATTTCTTTAATATTTAACAAAGTTAGCTATTGAAAAAAATGTGCTTTAGTAAGATGTGTTACTATGCTAAATTTCTTTTTTCTACTTTGCATGCTTTCTGAGAAAATTGCCTACTGTATCTTTCACCGCCGTAAAAACATGGTGCATACACCTAAAGTTCTTTCATTCAAAAATATTTAAAACCTAACTTTTTTAAAAATCTTATGCGATCAGATAGAGAAATTCTAAAATTACATATAAAATCTATTGATGTATAATCATCTAAGAACAATAAACTCGAAAAACAGAAATATTATGTTAAGTGCAATTAGTTGACACACGATAATTTTATCATTACGTATTTTGGAGATAAGATTTAAGCATTTGGAACATTTTCATAAGTACGTATTATATTTTTTTCTCGGTTGTAACAATGATTTACTAGGTTTTTGTTTTGGCATCCTTGCCTCAATCATGCAATAAATCGTTATTTGTTTATATTGCATGCCCAAATTCCTCTCTTTGATAAAACTTTTATCAACCACGAACCAAAATGTTTACGGGTTTTTAATGTTTTACTAATATTTTTGTATTAGCGGATTTCGGAAAAATATACGTATTTGCAGTTATGATGTTCAATGATGAAAAATGCAATACAACTTAAGGAATCGACTTGTTTTCTCTTCAATTTATTTATCACCACACATTGATTTCAGGATTTACAGTTTTTTTTTCACTTCCATTACAAAAAAAAATAGATTATAAACCACTCACGTGTCCGTCCATCTGTCCATGCCCCGCAATCTTTTTTTCCAAGAAATATTTGACTTAGACTTGAAATAAGGCATAATGATAAACGTATGAAGTTGCATATATATAGACAGAAATTTATTAATATTTGATTTTTAGATGGGATGAGAGATTATTTATAACTCCTCTTATATAAATATATATATATATATATATATATATGTATATATTTATAAATATATTTACATTTCGTATGTTTCATGAGATATGAATTGAAACATAATATTATGGCTATTTTTAGACTCCTTTTTTAATTTTATGTAATATAATTGTAGTGATTTTGGGAAAACCTAAAAAATATATTCTCCGGCCCTCTTTATCTTTGAAATTGCTCTCTATTTTTTAAAGTCATTCAAATTATGAATAAATCAATGTTATTATTAGTATCCTTAAAGTTACCTTTTTTACTGAAAAAAATATAGTAATGATTTTAAATTTCTGCGTTTTGGAGAAGTTCACGACATTTTTACGGATGCCAGGTAATATATTCACATAGTGCAAAAAATATCAATGTTTATAAATAGTTTAATGGAAACACTATATACCAATAGATATTTACATATACATAAGTGTTTACTGTATGCCCGTCAGGTGATTTTTTCATACCTAAGAAATTTATTTGGAGAAAAAGAAATAAAACGTGTTACTCGCAAATTAACACGAAGATATTCTATTTTAAGAACCGGCAGAGATTAATGATATTTTATGCAATTATTTTCTCCTTTTGCTTTGGTGCAAAAATTCAGAAAAACCCACAGCAGACATAAAAGTCTTTTCAATATAACATATTTTTATTCTAAACACACTCATCCAGTACTATTAGAATCCTATAGGGGATCTATATTTTTATGGGCAAATATGAATATTTAAAAAAAATTAATTAAAATTTTTAATAAATTAATAAAAGAATCTAAAATGTAGATAACCTGTCAGATCTCCTCAGTTAAAAGTAAAAGACATACATATTTTTCGATATTTTTGTTTTCAACTTAAGATAAAAAAAATAAATTAGGTTCTTTTGTTTAAAAAGAAAAGAATTTTAATAACGTCGTTGAAATTGCGTGAGACCATATGTATTTGTTTACACAATGTATGTAATATTTATGCACAGAAAGCAAGTATTATTTCAACCTAACCGTTTTTAAATTAATTAACAAAGCTAATATTTAATTATACAGGTCAAAGTAAACAATTATCGTAAATGATTTGCGTGAATAGGTCAAATTTTTAATGATATGGTAAGTATTACTTAAATTTTAATAAAGATTAATAAATGGAAATATTATAAATAACCAATTTATTTCTTTATTTCTGGAGACTTAGTACAAAATATTATACTTAGGCGTAATTAGAATGCCAATGTTTAATTATGAATTTAGTGTAATCTAATGTTTATTGCCACGCAACTGCATTGGAGGCATAAGTAAAACGGTTATTCAGAAAACTTAAAATATAATTGAATAAATACACATGGCTATATTAAAACGTATTTGTGTAATTATTCACTACATGGCAGAATTTATATTATATTTGAACAAGTGTTTGTAATCTGCCAATTGTATTTGCATATTTGAAGACAAAAATATTTGCGTTTATAATAAATATTTAAATATTTATTATAAACGCAAATATTTTTGTTCACAGTGATTAATCTTCATGAATAGAAACAGAAACAGCAGTTTGAAGGAACTTTTTGCCCTGCTATGCAATTCACCACCTTTTTATCCTAAAATTGTCTCCTTAACCAGATTTGAATATCGTTCACATCTAAATTAAACGAATGATCTGCAAGGCTTGTTACAGTATAAAATATAGAACACAACGTCCTGTAAAGTCAATATTAACATTTCCGAACGCAGCTTGTGCCATTTACCCTCAAAGCGGTACAATTATACACCTAAACCAATTTCGTCAGACGAGTAAATTAATGTTTCTAACAGTTAACTTAGTCGACAAGATATACATCGATATAGCGTTATTTGTAGTACAAAAATAGTAGTAGTGTAGTAAAGAAATAGACCAGATTGTTTTAGAAATGGACATGTTACTGCAAAAAAGAATTTTATGTATTACATTAATGAACCAAATAAAATATGGCGTTAGTTAATATATTTAGTGTGACATTTGATTTTGTACGTGTTATGTTACAATGACTTTAATAGGAATAAACACGAAGAGAAGAATGATTTTTTTTCAACAGCATTTATTTCTTTTACTTTTACATGCATTATTTTTCAGAGATGACTGGATATGTTGACAATGTACAACGACTGAGACCGTAAAATAAATATAGCATACCATAATATATTTTCATTGTAATAAAACTCCCGTAGGAAAACTTTGCTCGTTAATTTACTAGTTTTGAACAGTAGCTTTTGTAAAAGGAAAGAAAAGCAGTATTATGTAATAATAATATTCTTGTAAAAATATTCAATATTATAATGACTTCAAGATTGGATTTAAAAAAATATATTCTTAGACACAATTAAATGAAACTACGTGATATAGTATTATTTCTATTTTCTTTAATTTTTTTACCACGACCTAGGTTTTGTTGTATTACAACACCTTCAGGTAAGCTATTAGCAAAGATTATCTTTGTAATACAACGAAACCTAGGTCGCGGTAAAGAAATTAAAGAAAGTACAAATAATAAGTAGTTTAATATGTAGTTAGTAAAGAAAGTAGAAATCACCTAGTTTCATTTAATTGTGAACAATAAATTTCTACAAAATTAACGCCAAATATATTCAATATTCTTAGAATATAAAAAATAATAAATATTTAACGAATTATTATAATTTGATTGTAATTATTGTTTTATTAAATATTTAGTTCGACTTTGATTGCACTTGCATCTGGATCACAACTGACGCGGAATAAAGACTGGATTGAACTGAGATTACTTGAATTATGCGGGGCTTCCGTCCAGGATTTATAAAGGGTAAGAAGTACTGAGGTATCTGAGAGCGGTGTTTGCTGATGAGCCTGGAAACAGGGCTTATCATGGTAATGGGATATCTGGGGGCCGGATGATTTTATCATGTTAATATGAAAATCATGAGAGAGATGCTGTGTAAGCGTTACTACCAGCAATTACGGGGTATAACAACTCCTCCGTTGAAGAGTAAACTTACGCCCTTGAGTAAGTTTATGTCATAGAGGTTCTGATTCTAGGTATTGGTGTCGGGAGGTTGACTGAGTTTGTTTCAGAGGCATGTTCAGATTCTACATTATTCGAATTAGATGCCGGTCTAACTATATATTTTTTTACATTGGAGTGTACAATTATAGATCTTATAGCTAATATGGAGTACAATACTTAAGAATACACAAATAGTGGTATATGAATAATATTGTCCACATTCTAAAATGTGAGCTTTACTCATTGAATCTAACTTATTCGTGGCTTATTTAAATATTTTGTCGTTTTCTTTAAAAGAGTCAAAGTTAAATTCATTTCTTCAGATTTTATTATATTGCAACATGTGTCCTTCATTATGTAAACATTTAAGTTAACCGAGTTTGCTTTAATTTTAATGTCGGATTTGGCAAGTAACTGTCTTTCTTTAAAATATCAAATACATTCATGCCGTATATTGAGTATACCAGTTTCCGTTATATTGTTCTTATAAACATTTTTTTAGGGAAATCTATTGAAATTTTTGTTTTTTGCGAAGATGAAAATCTATTTGCCATTTTGTAATTGTTGCCAAATTTCCCAATTTCCCTAAAGAAATTTAGTTTCACATTGCTTTGTAATAGAAGAGACAACCTTGGAAATAATTTCACTTTCAGAACTAGAGAGAACAAAACTAGAGTAACTTTTAGTCATGTCACATAAATAGAATATATTGTTAACAATTTTACAATTTCTTAAACCATCCAAGTTACAAAGCTAGTTCTTATTTCTAGTTACACTAATATATTTATTTGAAGGGATTATGGTTAGATAGATTTTGGGATTTGGTACATTAAAGGCTATAGGCAATGGTAAATCATGATATAGATTAAATTCTAGAACATTTACTAATAGTACCCTTAATACAAATACAATTTTATTGTCATTACATTTCGGATATGTTAACTGAGATATGAATATTGGCTAAATATAAATTAACAGGTAATAACTTAAAGCTAGGTATAAATCTGTAATTTTCCAGTAAATCTTGGTAGAGTTGTTTTGGTAAAATAATGGACGGATCTAAGACTTTATTTTTGCTGAACGTTACAGTATTTATTATGTCCTCAATTATAAAAAATAATATGAGTTTTTCTAGCATATTCAATAACCCAATGAATTTAGCTTTCAGCAATAATTTATTCGACACAATGGTCAACTTCTTCAAATTTAATGCGATATTTTCAACTGCTCTATTCAAACTTTGTTCATTAATATTTATTTTATTTAGTATCTCTTGAAAGCCAGAGAGGGTCGTTGATGTAATTAGAATATTTTCCTTTACGTATTTTGCTAACATTCTTTGAACTGTTTCCTCGTTTTGAATAGCGTTGTTTTACTTGATGATATCATCTTCGTCTTATGTACCAAAAATGTGTTTAAAGACGGTTCCAACGCCGCCGAACCAACCTAAATGGGATACAGAATCAAAATTGTTGATATACCATAATAACGTATAGAGAGAGGTTGAATGAGATTATGGCACTCCATGTTGTTAAAGATATCATTTTGTTTGGAAAGGAACCTTGCCGTTTCAAAGATAGTGTTCATGTTATCTAGGTGTGGCTTTATGAAGGAGATATAAATAGGAATAACTACTCTGAGGTGGTCATTGATGAGTTTTAATGACCCACTTGGTATATATCAGGAAATCTTTTTATCGATCGTATAAAATTGTCATGTGCCTAGACGATGGAACTGTAACATGTGTAAAGAATAAAGGTAAAGACTATTATTTGTAAAAGTTTTATAAAAGATATATATAAGAATTATTTATGTTTATATCTACATAGTAAAAGTATTAGTAAAGGATATAATGTTCCGCGTAAAGTTGTAAATATAATAAAATAAAGATAACAATAATTAATTATTATTTAAGATGCGCTAGCATTATTTTTTCTTGCAAGTCTTACTTTGTCGTAGGGTGAACGACATGGCGACGGTTTATTGATAAAGTCAAAGAATTTCACCCACAAATTTTTATAACTTTATAGGGTTCTTTTCAACTAGGTGAATGGATTTTACGCAGCCTGAGGTGATTTCTGAGATAGATGTAGTCTCCGACTACGGGACGTGAGTGGAAATCAGAATCATGAAATTTCCGAAGGCTTTTCGCTGGACTACTTAAGGTGTTGTAGCATTTTTATGTAGTCGGGGTAAATGACCTCAGGGGCAATGTCGTAAATAGGAACAGTTATAAATAGTTTACGACCGATTAATAGTTCATAAGGAGAGTATTGGGTGGTTGTTGTAAGTTAGTATCACGGTATAACCGTATCTGGATCAATGGTCTTGCTAATCATTAATATATGATTTTAAATATTCCTTGAGGGTAGAATGGCTACGTTCTAAGGCTCCTTGGATCTGATGTGATCCTAATTGTTTTTTTTAGGAAATCACAAGTTCTTTTAAAAAAAAATCTGATGTGAAGTTGATCCACCGGCCGGTGGTGATTATTTTGGATATACCGAATGAAGATATAAAATGTATTAAGACTCGCTAGTTTCTTCAGTGGTGATGCTTTGAATAGGATAGGCTGCTGAAAATGTTGTATGACCGTTTTGTAGTGTTAGGAAATATAGCTTTATTTCTCCAGATTCAGGTAAGAGTCCCACTATATCAAAAGCTAATTGTTGGAATGTGGCGGTGGATGTGTTTATGATTTGAATAGGTGCGCGATTTACTTTTCTCAATACCTCATTTATTTGGCACAAGGAAGATTTCTTTACATAATATTCGATATCTATTTGCATATTGTTCACAGATTAGGTACGATTTGTGCAAAGATTTGTGCGTCCCTAATCTGCAAACAATATGCTTCGTACGTGGCAAACGTATTCCCAAACTTTATACTTCATCGAAATACTTTTATCACTACCATAATAGGACACACCACCCAAGACTCTAACAAAGGTTTTTATTGCTAAAGGACTTTTTTTCCAGTCAAACTTTTCATAATCTCGTCTCAACTGATTCCACCTTTCATTGACCATGCAATTATATTTTACCTTAAAGTATTATAGCTTTAATATTAAAGTTATTATAAATTAAATCAAATATTTATTTTAATTTCTGTTCATAAAATTATCTGAAATAGCTGGTTTGTTTGTCTTGTTCTGTTTGTTTTATATGTATTTAAATAAATAAATGGAAGTCATGTTTATATAACCTCACCAACTGCAATTGTATTCGACTGTTTGAATTATTAAATAAAGGTGCTGAATAGGTTTAATCCAGTATGGGAATTTCTAAACGCTTATAATTTTTAATTTCTCGGTATCATTTAGGACACAATACAGATGTTTTCAAAAAGAGGGTTGTGATCCAGTTTAATCGTTCATTTCTCTTTTTTCACACAAAATTTCACCTTTGCAGGTAGAACCGATTAATGGCCGTCTTACGAAACCGACTTAACAGCAGGTTATAATTAAGGCCGCACTTATTGCCCAACGCACGTCGCGTTGGGCAATGGAAATCCCTCAAAACGGAAGATTAGATTATGTAATAAGACGAGAGATTACATCAAAATAACTTTATAATATTAAAGTGAAAAAATGAACTTGATTGAAATAAAATTATTAGTTTAAAAATACATTGGCAAACGAAGATATTGCAAAGGGTCGCGTAGTATGAGTATAGTTTTAAATATAAACAAAAAGTGTATTTTTTGGAAGTTTCATTGTTCCGAACAATAAATTTATTTTAAGGATTAAATGAATCTCAAAAGTTAGCAAAGAAAGAGTCATTCTATGAAATTCATTAACATTTTTTATTTCGTTACAGTACTGTCATTATGGGACATTTTATGTAAGAATTTTATCACATGATATCATTCACATATGTTAGATTCTTCACATATGTTGATCTCTTCTTATTTCTGTGTCGCATTTTATGACAAGCATAATATTATATATATATATATATATATATATATATATATATATATATATATATATATATATATGTATGTATATATATATATATATATATATATGTATATATATATATATATATATATATATACATATACATAATCTTTGTATGGAGAAATTTAATTTTTCAAATCAAAAGTTGGAATACCAGCAAGAAGTTGTCTTCTATAAATTTGAATAACACCTATTTTTTTAAAATTTTACTTTGAAACCTTACGCCCCACGGGAGACTTAATTTTTTTAAAAAATTTTATAGACATTTTTTATAGTACACCTTTTAAACAAAATAATAATATGCTTTGACTGTAATGGATGAAATCAAACTATGAATGAATTGATAAAAGTATTTATTTTTAAAAAATATTATAGATTTAGAAAGGTATAACCGTAAAGAAAACGTAATTTTTTTTAAGCAAAACTCGTTCTTCGTCCCAAATTTTGGCATGACTTTTCGAGATGCTAATTTAGATTTCATGAATCCTTCTCTTCTAGTCTTGCAGCGTACAATTAGAGCTACTTCCATAATTATTTGACAGATGTTTCCATTACCTGGGTGTGGCAAGACAAGCTCATAAACCCCAAAACATCATCTCCTGCATTTTCTACTTCATTTTCACCTCCATTTGTAACTACTCATTGAAAATATCCGTGAATATTGGATGCTTGTATACATTTTATTGCCAGTCAATCATGGCTATGTAAGAATGTATGTATTAAAGTATTAAGTATACATACTATGTATTTAAGTTCACATTCGGTATTTCGAATTCGTGGATCAGAATTTTCATTTACTTCACGAGTCTTCGTGAAGTAAATGAAAATTCTGATCCACGATTGATGTAAATATGCGTCTTGCGACAAGTTCTTTAATGTACTTTTGTGAATCTGTTATTATCCTCAACAACAATTTTTCTGGATGAGCAAAGTAACTTGCAAATAATAACAAGTAGTCCACTATCTCTAAAGGCTAGCGTGACAAATATCTAGTACTGATTATAAGCTTCCATGGGTGCCTTGTACCATCTTTGCAGGACGAATTAACTTTGAGGCAAGCCAGACCGGCGTGTATGATTTTACGACAAAAGTGCATGAAAGAGGCAAATTATTCATTGCAATGGTCGAGATACTATATTTTTCAATAGTGGAATCACTCCCCCTACTTTTCCTGTGCTTGTATTTGTGACATTACAGCCAACAGCTGTTAAACTTTCCAATGATATCTTTTCGGTCATTAACAAACTATGCTGGAATCACATACCCAAAATAAATAGAACCTGGTTCTTTTATAATTGAAATATGTTCCTCTTGAACAATTTTTCTAAACCTCTTTGACCCTTTTAACCATTTTAGCTCTTTTATCATTCTTCCCATCAAAATATAATGCAGGAATTTCTGTCAACCTTTTTTTTTCTTATTTTTCTTAGTTTCATGCTGTCCACGACGTTAGTTGACTGCCCTTCAGAGTTGACATAATAAGCAGAACACAGCATAGATGATACGATAGCCACCACAGCCCGGTCTCATACTTCATATATATCGCATACAGTAGTCAAACTATGGAGATATGGACACTGACATCCGTAGGCCTTATAGGCTTTTGTAAGACTTTGTCAGTCATGTCAAGACCAACAGCTGCCAACGCGCAGGAAGATCCATGTCATAACTACCTTCAGATCTATTCATCCGATATAAAGTAGAGGCAATTTTTTCAAGTCGTGTGGTTGAATTATGGCTGGTTTCTTCTCTGAGAGTACGTAATTTTATATTCTGCAACATATACTCTTGATAAGATCTATTTTTCCTATAGCCATCAGACTGTTTCTAGGTTGATCTTCTAAAATATTTGTTCCTCTTTTTTCATTGTTTTTTCCTTAAACAAGTAAAGTTTCAAAAGTATTTACTTTTACAAGCGATGATCAAAAAGCTTTCTACCCTGTAATCTAAACTCTTCTAACTTTCTTCCTTGAGTTACATCAAAGGATTTTTTAGATTGTAACCTTTTGAGTGATAACTTTTTAAACGTTGAATATATTCTTTACATATTTTTAAATAATAAATCTTTAGTAATTGTCCATCTGAAGATGTTTTCATACAACGAAACCTAGGTCGTGGTTAAGAATTCAAATAAAGTAGTAATAATACAACTTCATTTAGTTTCATTTAGTTGTGAATAAATATTAAGTGATAACTTTTGAATAACTCTAAGACTCGTTTGTCAGTGACAATCGGAATGGAAGATTTTAACCATAATTCTTAA
This sequence comes from Druceiella hillmani, assembly GCA_039881145.1. Taxonomy (NCBI): domain Eukaryota; kingdom Metazoa; phylum Arthropoda; class Insecta; order Lepidoptera; family Hepialidae; genus Druceiella; species Druceiella hillmani. The sequence goes on along the minus strand of JAYKKI010000147.1, from coordinate 1,450,155 downwards.
ATTTTTATTAATTTATCACTTTTTATGCATAGTATATATAGCGGACTTATTGCTACATGAGCAATCTCTTCAAATCTTCTTCAAATCAATTGGTGAAAAGTGTATACTGTGGAAAACACGACTACTAATATCATTGACTTGAGGGCGTCCACTAAGATTTTGATCGACCAGTAGGCCCAGGTTTTTAACAGTTGACATATATGGTATTATTGCTCTATTCAGTTCTAATTTCGGTAAACTAGCTAGGTTTACTATAGAAATCAGTCTTGGACTATCAATGATGATAGTTTGATACTTGCTTGGGTTAACCGAAATACCAATTTCAAGAGCCCACTGACCAATTAAAGCGAGATCTCGATTAAGGATGTCGATGGTTTTTGATATGGAATGGAGTTCTGAATGCGCAAGTCATCAGCATAGACATGATAATTGCTACAAAAATTTTTAATGACATCATCAATAAATACTGAGAAAAGGAGAGGAGATAGAACTCCATCTTGAGGTACACCAGCTGTAAGATCAATCCACTCAGAATATGACTTAACACATTGCCTGCGTTCATAGAGATATGAACTAAACGACTCAAGTGGATGTTGGGATATATAAGGGTATTTCAAGCGAGCAAGAAGAATATCGAAGTCAACAGTGTTGAACGCACTACTGAAATCAAGAAGCACAAGAACAGCGACTTGTTTATTATTCGTGACCAAGCGTATATCATCAGTAACCTTAACAAGGGCAGTTGAGGTACTGTGACCAGTTTTAAAGCCAGAGTGAAGTAGATTTATGGGCATTAAAGAAAGTAACGAGTTGACCATGAACAATAAGTTGAAAGATTTTAAATAGAAGCAGTAGAATAAATTTGGGTCGAAAATAATTGGGTTGCGTAGGTAATAAGATTTGAGGTACGGGCACCATGTAGGCTTTTTTCCATTTCAAAAGAAAGACATCAGTTGTCAAAGAGGTAATAAAATATCAGCGATGACCGGAGCAATAATATCTATTATTGGTTTAAGACCATTAATATTTAAGCCATAAATTCCCATGGATTTATATCGCTACTTTTTTCTTTTTTTGTTTCATACCTAATTTTTAAGTCTTAACGCACCCATTTGTAGAATTGCATTACTATTTGTACGTGGGTAGGACATTTTCTTCCAACTCTGCACTTTCGCCAAATATGGGACATTTTAACTTTTGTCTAGTGGAAATCACGTTAAAATAACGTGTATCAATAAGAACTAATCAAAATAATTGCGTGCAGGTCGCACGCATCTAGAAATAATTTACGACACTAATTGAAACAAAACACTGCAAATCTTAGTTTGGCGCGAGCCGCCCTCCTCTCTTCGTCCTGCATTTTACCTCTCAGGCACAGTTTCATTGCAATGGCTAGTTTTGTATATAGTGATAAGTTTTTTGATAAAATAAACCTATTTTGATTCTTTTGTAGGCCGCTAAAATAGTCCCTAAATTGACATTTTTTAAAAATTTTCGATGCCTCGGCGAAAGGTCGTACCTATGTCTAATATTTCTTATGCACTTTGTCGGGGGAATTTGGCTACTTTATACAACTATTCCAAAATGAAATTCAAAAACAGAATTGTTTGGTTCATCCTATTATTTAATTGGGAGATGAACGCATTTCGATTTCGATGAAAATTACTTTTGATTTTATTTCGATAATAATATATATTTTGGTAACCTGTATGTTTCATCGTTAAATAATTTTTGATTCCAATTTCTTTTTACTATTTTTTGATGGAAAAAAACAGATTTTTATTACTTCACCAAATCGTTAGATACTGGTGTAGATCATTGTGTGCATTTTTGGTTCATGGACTGATAATGATCCTGAATAATGACGGATTTTAATTATTGTAATTAATTTTTTACTTTATTACTAAAACCAAACAAGACAAATAAAAATAACGATTTATAAAATGCATTCCCTTTTAAAAATTTTGTTCGTGAACCCATCACTGTTGCAGAAATTCTACATTATTTATTTGGATTAGGCATGGTTTTACATTATTTACAATATGTTGACTGCTCTAGTCAGACTAACTGATGATACAAATCTTCCCACAATTGACTTTCGATTAATCTTCACGAGAAGCAGTTTATAACACTCCCGATTGAGAAACACATGAGTGTGTGACATTCTGTTCTCCTCAATCCCTTATAGATACTACATGCAGATATTAAAATAAAAATAATAAACTGTACGTTAAATAAATTAGAAAAAGGATCTGCTGTTAGAATAATTTATTATTATAAATTGATAATGATTAAAATAATTAAAAGATCGGAAAAAAGGCTTAAATATTTGTTTAAAATTAAGATTATTTTTTAAATTCATAATTCTCCATATAATAAATATAAAAGCATTTACTTGACGGGTTTTTGAAAGAAAATGTTATATATTTAAAAAAAAATTATGTCCTGGCATCTTTCATAAGCATTTATTGGAAAGATAAATTGCAATGGTGTAAATCCGTTCTAAGTATTGGGTTAGCTCTTAAAAAGTAATGAGCGTTTTTTCGAAAATTATTTACAGAATATGGGAACGTTCTTGAAGCTTCCATGATTAGAATATTAAAATGGCGCGGCACGATCTCATTGATTTAGTAGTGACTAAGACGCTACGCTATTGCTTATAGACGACATTAAGACGCACTGTCTAATCTACTAGTATTAATCGGGTCACTCTACTACCGAAGCTACGCGGTACATGTGCCAACGAGTAGCTCCTGAAGAAATATCCGAAACTGCTGCAAACCGGTAGTCCCAGAAATTTAGCAGTGGCGATTATTCCCTGAGTGATCTACCAAGCTCTGGTCGACAGGTGGAATTGGATAGCGACAGGTTAAAATTGTTAATTGAAGAATATAGTCGATTAACGACACGCTGACCACCAAGCTCGGGTGTTCCCACCTAACTATAGATAATCATTTCCACCGCTTGGGAGAAGCTTGAAACGACAGAGCATGGGTGGGTTTGGAAAATACGGTACGTGGGAAAAATTTAAACTTAGCCCGGACCAGCCGTAGCCGTAGCCCAATCATATTGCTAAAAAGATCCGTCTTAGAAGTTTTAAATTTTGGTTGGACACAGCACCGCTCAGACCATGCACCCTCTGATCACTGATTGTTTAGATCACTCAGCAACGCTTTCTTTGATAATGAAGACAACCTACGACAGTTCAAAGGTAATTTTTTTCTTTCCAAGCCACTTGAACTTTACACAGATTATATCCACTCCCTTGCGTTGGAGATATGTAGTACAAGATGATAGTGTTTATTATACCGACGATTAATTAATTTTAAATTGAAAATACAATAAAAAAAGGAATTCTCTTGGTTATAATAAACGATAGGAAAAACATTGCACGGTATTCACTGATACTAAATTGGGTAACATTTTTACTTAAGTTACATAAAAATAACAAAATCATCAAAGCTTTTTCATTTCAATATACGGGAAAAATTCACGGTTGTTTCGACAAAACCGTTTAGAATTACTCAAGATAAATTTTTAGAGTACTAATAAAAATAATTACGAGCAAGGACCTCAGAGAGAGACAAAATCTCACAGATTATTAAATAGGTATACCCAGTTTAAAATGAATTGATCAGATTGACTTGTAAGTTTTCTTCAGTGGGAAGGTCTAATTTTTTCTGCTGGTACTGCTGGTGATTATCCAAGAACTTCTTATTAGTCAGTTTTTAAGAAATTATTTATGCCACTCTTTTTATTATTCTTAATTTTTTGACATTATATATGCATTATTTTAAAAATGAGCATAAAATATAATGGCATAAAAATCAATTTTGACCGTTCTAGTGAGCGGACTCTTCGCCATTATCTTTTCAGCAGACTGCATTCGGTGAAGTTTTTCATAAATTATAACAATTGGAATGAATACATTACTAAATTTTAGTGTCTATTTGAATATAGATCTTTAGATATACACTCAATTATTATATTTGTATAGATATAAAATTGTGTTCAAAAATGATCAATGAAGATCACTTAAATAAATTAGATATAATCTATAATTTTTTTTATGTTTTCGATAAATTTTTGAACCCAAGATATATTTTCATATTTCTAATTACACAACATAATGAAATTATAATAATAAAACATAATACTGCTGTACTGTGTCACAAAAACTATGTTAAATAAACCTTGCATTTTACATTTCAGAAGTTTATTGAATTCATGAAGATTATTACTCAACTTCAACATCACTTATTTAACTGACAGCCACGCCTTTTAATTTATAATCGACCATAATAAATGTGTACACTCCACTCCACTGAATGGCGGTATTTATTTTATTTTTACCTAAATATGTAGTCATTTTATTAATAGTGATTTATTAAATTTAAAACATTGTATTTTAAATAACGTTTTAAATTCAATAACTCATTATTAATAAAATTACTACATAATTTATATTTAGATATTAATAAATGAATAACCTAAATATTATTACCAACTATCACACTTTACGATATCCTCCTTAGTATACCACAAAAGTGGATATTTTGAAGATATGGAAATCTGTAATATAATATAGTCGACCTTTCCCAAAAGAACTTTTTAATAATTTTGTGCTTTTCAATATGATTCGAACCCGTACCTGGGAAGTTAAAAGAATTTAAAAAATTTAATTAAGGGAATTTAAAGTCAGAAGAACTTTAAACTAAAGAAAATTAAACTAAATTCTGGTTTAATAAGAAACGAAAAAATACACCAAGCGGCCTTAAATAAATAATACAGGCATTAAAATGTTTAAAAAATGTAAGATTTATTAAATTACAAAACCTAGTGAGACCTGTCAACTAATTATATTATTTAAAAAAGATAATACAATACTTACTTTAAAATTAGATTGAAATTGTTTTATAAAATGTTTTATACATTAAAAATGAAATTAAACTGATATTTAGCGTAAAATTCATTTAAATATAGTCAGTCACTTGGGATACAAAATAAAATAATTAAGAAACTTTTTTAAATGTGTTTTAGGTCTTATCAACTTTATTACAGGCCAGGCCTTACTTGTTGTTGGCACCTTGCAGCTGATAAAATTGGTTAATTATACGTAGACTGTAGTAACGAATATTAGATATATCTCAATAATCTACGAAGAAAGACTTCTAAAATCATGAAGGGTCCTCGTTTGCTTTATATACATCTAAATAATATTGTATGAATAAATTTTATACTCCAGCGCACATGAAAAATATATTTCATAAATATAATGACATGAAAAATATATTTGATTATTTTAAGATTTGGGTTTCTTTTCTACAAAACAAATAATTCCCTAAAATTCCATTACGACATCATCACAGTCGCATTTACGCCCTTTTCGTTGCAATTGGCCACGACCAGAAATTAAAAGGAAATAGATAGGAACATTTTTTTATGAATTTTCCCGAATTGTACCTTATTTGTACCAGTTTAATATTTTGCTTACTATCTGCATAAAAATATTTCTTTGCTAATACTCCTTTGTGTTTCTTATTTTTGTTTTTTTGCTTTTTTTCTTTTTGTGAGCAATCCGATATAACTTTTTCTGACATTTTACTTCAATATAATATTATTTTATTCATGTCAATCCACAAATATAATTCTTATAAACCTAATAATCTTATGAAGCTATATATTTCTTATGAATCAATTTCCAATGAAAATACTACGATTATATAAACAACTGACTTTAAATCCATAGATTAAAAACTAACAGGGATGTGCAAATCTTAAATATCACATTTGACTCTTTTTCTATTATGTAATTATGGAATGGATTTCTGTGGTGATGACACTAGCAAAACATAGATTTATATGAAGTTAAAAAGAAAGCAAATCTTTCTTTGTAATATAAATATTTCTTTCGTATGAAACGACAATTATATTGAATTTTCGTGCTGAAATAAATTTTGCTGGCAAAGTAATGTAGGTAGTAAATGCGGTAAATTTTCCCTCTCATTTACCCTAGACTAAGATAAGTACAATGTAATCCATTAACTGATAACGATATAAGGGCGTATCGCTATGATGGTCTAGAATATATCTTTTGTCATTTTTTAAGTCACTTATTTCTTACTGCACAAGTGTTAATAGTTGAATTTTATAATTTTTAAAAAATATTGTAAGAAAAGATCTGGTCTGTCTGATCTGTGAAAAGATCTGGAGTCTGGTTATTATAAGCTTTATATTTTTTAGTATAATAGGATTTCGTATAGAGTCACGGTCTCATTACCATTTTATATATATATATATATATATATATATATATACATATATATATATATATATATATATATATATATATATATATATACATATATATATATATATATATATATACATTTTTTTTTTTACTTAATGAGTGGTTCTATACGTTATATCTTTAGGTTATATAAAGTTATTCAGTTTGTGAAGTAAAAATTTGTTTACCTAATAATGCCGTTACATTAAATAATATAGGATGTGATCACAGTCCATATTTTGTGATTGTCATTGAAATAATATGCACAAAACATTTGTATGCCTGAAATATTGTACAAATTTTGCTCACATTATATATTATATTGATCAACCCCGGAGCGCGGAGTAAGAGCGGGTTGCAAATAAACAAATAAAAATGAAATACCTAATGTGGTCAATTTCAGGTAATGCATTAATAGAGACATTATAGATTATGACAACCTCATCTGAAGCCAATGTTTAAATTTCTCCAAGTGTTTCTAATTTTGTGGGTCAGTTTCTTGGAAATAGAATAACTATAAGTCCAGGCGGCATGTGCTGAAAAAGAGTAATACAGCTTGTTGATTTCAACACTGTAATGGTTTTTATGATATCATAGGTCCATCTCCTCATTTAAAACCAAACATATAGTATGTAATGTTGTTCAGAAAAATTATGTTCCTAAATAAGAAGACATTGATTTTTATTTCACGAAAAGTAATTAATTATATTTCCTCAAAATTTCAAGAATGTTTTAATTCTTTTATTTTTACATTTTTTATAAAAATTATCGAACAATAAATTGTAAAACTTTTCATGAATCATGGTCCAATGAGAATAACGAATTCCAGTGGTAGAGAACCCAGTGGTAGGAAGGCTGGACCTTGACCCAAAGTTTATTTTTAATTTATTTTGAGCACGAATATTATTAAGGGTTGTAAGGAAGAAATGGATGGAAAATAAACTTCTGAGAGAAAGATGAAGTGCTTTGCCGACTCCATAGAAAGTAGTAGAATTATAGTGCTACAATAATTCAACTTCCTAATTTTCTAAGTTCCAATTCAATTGAAAATTATGGAAATACTTACATAGTAGTTTTTCGCTCTGTTTGAATTTTAACCTGCCAAACCGAACTAAAGTTTTTATGTTCAAAATACAGTTAACACAATGATTAGCATATTTGGTTTAAAATTGTTTTTTCTGTGCCTTCAATTTTTTTTAAAGATTGTTTAATTGACAACAATTGATTAGTATAATTATTAAAATTAGTAATTCATGTATCAAATGGTTTTAAATTAACTTGTAATTTTATAATATTATAAAACTACACAAATATTACATATTGCCAAATAATATAAGTTAAATGAGTAATAACAATTTATCTAATACTTCAACGTTCACGATCCACCATGAACGACCAGCGGAGAGAGATGTCTATTGCATTGTCTTTTAGAGTGGCGTCTCTCTGCAAGATGAATGATGCGTAAAGTTCTTTAGAAAAAAGCAACACATGGCTAATATTGTAAAATATTGTTATAAAATAAAAGTGGAGCGGAGTAATATAATGAATATAATTATGAAAATGTTTCCGTGCGAATGTGGGCAGGCCCTTATTTCGTAATAATACTAGTTTCAACGCTCCAATTTTAAACAAAGTAGTATTTTTTTGCTTTAACAGTAATTGTTTATATCATGCACAACAGATTACGTAATTGGTGGAAAAATTGTAAATTTTTGGATGTTGGAATCGGTTCATGCACTTTTTACTTGTTGCAGGATAGCGGTAAAATTTAAATTTTAAATTATTTTTCTACTATTGTGATCCTTTTTTTTAGAACTTTTCATTATTTATTATTACTTTGGCTATTTCTTCGTCTTCTAAATAACAAGTTTTTAAATTTGCTTACTTTTAATATGTATTGTGATATAATCTTAAAAAACTGATAGTTGCATAAACATTTCCATAGTAAAATATATTGACGAGCTCAACGTTTCTTGATTTGAATAAAACGGGGAGCAAGATGCAAAATTCAGTATAATTAACAATTTTGTTGATTATAAGTACATTTTCCATATTAAAAACCCTTAAAGAGAACTTCTCAATTGTTAAAAAATGCCACTACAGATTCCAAAGCTATCCCGTGAAACACGGTTTTAAAGCACGTTAATACATTTACAAAAGTAATAATATCCACACAGCTTTTCATAGAATTATTAAATATAATTCATATCTAAATTGCCACACTTAAAATTATTTTCTTTTTTAAATGAGAGAAATGACAAATGTTCTACAAAATATAATTGTATCATTGAGATGAAAGTCAGCTAGAAGAAGATTTTTTAACTTAGTGAATTTTTTTTAAATTTAGTTGCTACGTCGCAAGCTTGAGAATTTTAGTGCTTTAAAGGCTAATTATTTTGCAGGTATAATTAAAATTAACAGAACTAGATATAATTGTATCCAAAACTATTGAAATTTAAGTGTTATACTGACTATGAGTTTCACGCAATGAAATAAATAAGAAGACAGAAAACCTTAAGTGAAATGTTAGGAGTCTTAGGTGTGAACGTTAGCGCTGCACCGTTTTACACATCCACTCAAAACAAATTCGTAAAAGCTAAATTGTTCACATCAAAGCCATTTTATGAAGGCATGCAATGTCAGCACGTATTAGAGTTTCATCGGCGCATCATTGAGTGCATTGCTATTGCAATTGCTATTTTTGATTGATTGACTGGTATTATGGAGACGTGATACCAGACAATAATACCATAATACAATCTAATCATAATGTAAGTCGATAGTAGTACCAGAGAAAAAAAAACTCATTCTAACAAAATTTATTAGCGTGAAAGATAATATAATTCACATTATATATTTGCGTTCTTTTAGTTTGTAGAAAAACATGTCTACATCAGAGTATATTCGTATATTTCAGTCCATTCATTTTTGATATGTTTAAATTTTTCTAAAGAGCGCGATCAACTTAGGAAAACGGTGGAAAATGAAATAAATTAATGAATTTTACATAGCAAAAAAAGACGCAATAACAGGCGCTATAAAAGCACCTGTTACTCCAACTTTAACTAATAATTATAATACCTTTGTATAAAATAACGTAGAATAATTTATTTTGAAGCACATATTTGACCTCAGAAAATATCACCATATACCCAAGTTTAGGTTACGGCTTAATTGGGCGATTTGTGATCTGAATAATATTCACATTCTTTCACTACCATGTAACATTTTAATACCTTGAATGCCGCGGACGTGACGTTAAGCAATTCATACACGTTAACCATAATTCATGTAACCATAATTGTTAACAGTAATTTATCTTTTCGTGAATATTTATTTTCAGTTTCTGTTGTCAAATAAATAAATATGTTAAATTCCAGCAACAAAAATTCACCATGTATATGCTTTCATAAGACGTATAAAATATTATATTCCTCCTAATTTCGCTATCTTCATTATCATTACAAGCCATGGATTTGGAATTTTCCATACCGCTTTTCATCTTTAGTATAGATTTATTATCTCAACTTGCTTTTTTTTACTTTAAAAACATCTTTGTTAGTTTGCTTGGTTTTTAAGATCTTTTTCTTCAGAAATATGTTTTTAAATGGTGGCTACGTATTACTAAATGAGGCTTCAACATAATTAATCTGCCAATAAATAAATAATTAAATATGTTCACTCCACCGTAGTCCACTATTACATAAAAATTTGCCGATATTCTTTCTCTCTGATATTCAATATCCATCTTAATACAGCGGGGATTTATTAGGAATTTTACGGAACTATATAGAATTTTAATGTTGAAATGAACAGGAATATGAACAGTATAAGAGAAGTGAATACTAATAATTACTCTTATGCTTTCAGAACTTTTAACAAAATAAAATGACCTTTTAATCCTGTTGTTTCAGCGATATCCTATCCCAATTGCAATCTTGTCACTCCACAGACATTAAAGCTTGAATTTTTTATTTTAAATATATTGCAGGTAGTTTCTTAAATAACTTTTAACATTCATGTTTTAAAAATTAGAGAGACAGGAAGTGAGGCGACAGAACCGTAAGAACGAAATGAATCAAATAAACTTTTGTGATTTTGAGGTCGATTCGAAACAGATACAGAACACGTCTTTGTGTAGATAATGGTTAGGTGAGTGCTAAAAGACAATCTTTAGTTTGCTGTGTTTGTTATTGTGTTGTTCATTTTGGTGAATGCAAAATAACTTTAGAAAATTTAAATCTTTTATTTTGTGATAAAAATATAAAACGATATTTTTTATTAATAGGTCTAGTTAATTATTTTCATATGTATATTTTCATTAAATGAAAGGTTTTATTATTAGGTTTAAACCAAGATTTTTCTCATGTAAATAAGAGGAGAAATAATAGTACAATTTTTTAATAATAATATTCTGGCCAAAATATTAAATTTTTATATTTGAACCCACCATGTCCACGTAGTTTCATTGGTATTTACATACGTAAACATGCGTACTTATGTTCACGCTCGTATCCTTAACTAGATAATTTTTTTCTAATTACCATAAATCATGGTTTTTACCGATATATAGACTTTCATATATATGTACTTGTACATATATATGAAAGTCTTTTATATCATGATATATTAAGTTGGCTAGTAAATGTTTAGCAATAACTTCGGCACTTTCCTAGAAAGATTCCCGAAACTCCTAAATGGTTTTACTTTAGGATATACATAGGTCAAAGTGCAGCCCAATGATAAAAGTCAGCGCCGAAACTTTACGTGAATTACATAAAAGATAATGGAATTAAATCGATATCAAATACGGATTCAACTACTTCACGAATTTCGTCTGAGTCACGATGCAAAGACTGTCACAAATAATATATGTCATGCAATGGGCGAGCCTACGGTGTCTTAAGCGACTGCAAAGATCTGGTTTAGAAAGTTAAGAAATGAAGACTACAACCTTGAGGACGAATTCCGTATCGGACATTCTGTTGAATTGGATGTTCGTAATTGAGGAAGATCCTCGACTGACGACTCGTCAATTCGTAGACGAGCACACTACAGTCATGGAACTATAAAAACACATTTTCACGAATTGGGAAACGTTTTAAAATACGGTGTGTGGATACCCTACAAGTTGTCACCATCTCACCTTCAGTGCAGGGTTGAATCTTATTAAAAGTAATTGACATTGAAATGTAACATCGACTGACACAATTTAGTTGGTAACTGGCGATGAGAAGTGGATTACATACATTAACCACGCACACAAAGCTGTCAGGCTACAAAAACAGGAGTTACAGTATCCAAACCTGAAAGAAGTGCCAAAAAGGTGATGCTTCGCTACTAGTGGAATGTCAAGAGCATTATTCATTGCGAGTTGCTTCCAGAGGGATCTACAAATAATACAGATATTTACAGTAAACAATTTGGTCGATTATTTTTTACATGATAATGATGGACCACAAATTGCAAAACGTACAGATAAATTAGGGGGTTCGGCTAAGTTTTACTCACTCATCCACCATATTCGCCGAACATTGCGCCCTTTGATTACCATTTATTTAGGGCTCCAAATAACCATTTAACATATGATAAATCGTTTTACAATACGAAGAATTGGTGTACTAGAAATATTATTAACCATCAATTAATAATTTATATTATATGTAAACGGTTTAAGATAGGAAACTTAGCTGATAAAAATATTTACAGAGAACCTAGTTGAGTTATTTTTATTTATAACTGTTTCAACAAAACTTAAACTAAGCCAACTGAAATGCGAGTTGTTTAAATATACGTTATTAAGTAATTTATTTACTTAAAAATAATTATAGTAGAATTACTAATCTAAACTTCTATATTTTTTTAGTAATCGTACTGTTTTTTAAAGATGAGAGAAATTTGTTAAGTGTAAAAATTGTCACAAAAATGGTTTATCGTACCGACATGAAATGTTTCCTACCACATGACTTACAGTGTCATTGAAAAGGATAAAGGTACACACTATGTAAATAGAATAGAAACATTTTGTGACTTATTTTATTATAAAAAACTGTTTCACCTTTTTAAAAGGTATGAGTTTTAAGCGAAGACAATTTAAATGAAGGAAATTCAAGTGTAGTTTTAAACTCTTATAGCTGCCTTAATATAATGTATGCAGATATTGTATACAACAACATAATGAATTAATAATTATTAATATAATGTATGCAGATATTGTGTCGTCGCCGTGGTGTGTTAGGTTGATCACAAGGCATAGGACCTTTGTAGTTGCAACGCATCGCGGGGACCCGGGTACGATTCCCGTTCGTCGAACGGGGCTGATTGTTATGATTGGCTGTAAGAGATTGTTCTAGATAAATAAATAGACTGGCACCGGCTTATAATAAAGCCACCTACTTTTTTTTTTATTATATTAGATCACAATTGTGATCGCGATGTTTAGTCGCAAGTTCAGTTTTAATTAATTTTTTAGTAAAGTTTAAGAATTCTTACTGCCACTTCTACACTGTTTGTTTTAGTGTCATTTGAACTCAACAAATATATATTGCTACTTCAGAGAAAACACCTTGACATTTTTATATTTGCAAAATTTTCCATTCACGTCAAAAATCGCTTCCTTACACTAACGAATTTTTCCCTAAGTAAAATTCAAAATAAATAGTTTTTAAATCCTTATAAGTTGATCTCTCAATAATATACTAAACAACATATGAAATTAAAAAAAATTATTACTTCTTTCGTCCCAATTAAACATTTTTATATTTTTCCGTGTTAACTCTTAAAACTAAGTTAAGGTATCATCTTGTGACACGTCCGTTACATTATTTTAAATTGTTATTGCTATAGGGAACCTTCAGCTTATAAAAATAAAATTATGTGTGTTGAGTAAAATAAAGAATATTTGGTTAGTAAAGTAAAACTAGTTTCATTTCAGATTATTTTTATTTTCACCATATGTTTCCTTTCGTGTCAACAATTTTAGCTCCACTCTTTTTTTTTAATCCACTCAAGTAGTTTTAAAAATTCAAAGATTATTTTCCTTTCTTCTATAATTATCTTTTATTACATAAGTGACAATTATAGACATAAATTTTGACACGGAATATCATAAAAGCCTTAAGTAATGCAAACATTTGTTGCCAAAATTGAAGTCTATAAATTTCATGAAACCTTCATTAAAACATTTTTGTGTGTATATTCATATAAGTAAAATTAATTCCGAATTCATATGAAAACATATGAATAATAAAATTTAAATGAAATTCTTCTGTTCAAAGTTGCTTAAAATTATATATATAAGTGTTGCTCTACTTCTTGACTCACATTAAAAACTTTCGTTTGCTTGAATGCACTTGAGTGCGTTTAGTTTGGCATTAATTGATTAAATACATCCTATTTATCCTAACTTTTCAAATAATATCATAAATACGAAAGTGTGTTTATTTTTTTCTTTGTTTTACTTTCACATCTCAAATACTTAATCGATCTCTGTAAAATTTTGTCTAGTTATAACTTGTTTCACAGGATAATTATAGCTTATTTTTTATACGCAACGAAAGTTAATTAATTATCTATATTAAATAAATTCAACATGGGTATATAGAGAATGTACATGAGAAACCATTACTGTCATATTTAAATTTAAACAAATATATATATATATATATATATATATATATATATATATATATATATATATACATGCATACATACATACATATATGTTAATTACAAATTTATTTGGAGAAATCCATCTTGTTGTACACAATTGTTAAATAAAAGTAGTTATAATATTGACGATGACGTATTGATTTACCTTATTTGGTTACCTTTACAATGGCATCGTTTTAATATCTACCTTTGGAAGAGAGCAAATTTTTAAGACCACCAAACTCTTTCTCAATATTTATGTCAACGTATATTTTATTAATAACTTTAATTCTGAATTTTAGTCATCGCTCAAATGACATGAATTTAAGCAAATCTGAAATATTAGTTAAGACCTATATATATACATAAATATGTATAAAATATACGTTTGCATCTTACAGCCATCAGAACAATAAACACATTCTTGGTTTTATAGTCGTATAATATGTTATAAGTCGGTAGGTTGAATTCATTATTATTCCATATATATAACAACAGATTAATTTTTTGCAACTGTCCGCCTATCATTCGATTACAAAAATACCTTGAACAAAACTCCACTACTTTAAGTATAATTTAAATAAAACAGAGGTAATGGAATATTAAGCTTCAATGATACTATAAGCTTCAAAATTATGTTACTAGGATATTAATGTTCTGATCTTTTCTAATATGTATTAATCCTTTATTAACAACGTTGTTGATTACAAAACATGGTACTTAGAATTTCAAGTCGCTTAAGAAGTATTAACAGAATCACAATAAATATGAACCACAGGAAATAATTTTGATACTTGTGATTTTATATTCTTGCAATTTTATAATTGTTTTGGTTTTATAATTACTGTGATTTTATGTTGTTGATATTTCATTATTATTGTGATTTCATTTTGTCATGATTTCATAATTATTGTAATTTTATATTCTGGCTATTTCATAGATGTTTAATTTCATATTAATTATGATTTAAAAACAAAGCCTTTATTTCCTAATAACCCTTAAATGAGTGAAATTACTTGAAATACAATTCAATAATCGAGTAATCCTTACATTGAATCCATTTAAGTGTTTTTTTAATAATTACACAGCGCGTGATAATATTTTGATATGCTGCGTATTCCTCAGATTTTATTATCAGTTATATTCCTATCAAGTTATACCCAAGTCCGCTTGTCCTTTTAAAAGGGAGAAAACACACATACGCATAGAGAAAGACTACATTTTTTATATAAGATTTATTAATAATGATTACAAATATCTACTATGTTGGTCACGTTATCGTTATGATTTCACCATAGTAACTAATCTTCTTTATGTATATATTTTGTAATACAAAAATTATTTATTTTGATGACATATTTGCATAAGTATTGAAAAAAACCTCGACCTTATACTATCCTTAGGAGTTATGACATTTAAAAATAGTTACCAGCTCGAATCAGTTTAGAACAAAACAATTGTTGTTTTATGGCTATCCAAATTACACCTAACAATCTTATATAGAATAAACATGAATAAACGTGACGAGTTAAAACTACGATGAAATCCCATAAAACCAAAACAGTTATTGCAAGACATGTGAAGAAATCAAGAATTTTATGCATATTTTTCTTTTGCTTCTGCTTGTTTCGGTTGTGTCGTTGTTTCAATCGCATATTTGTAATACGATTAAAAATCGGTCTCTTTAAAATATTGTGTGAACTCCTTAAGATTCCTTAAGTAGAGTCTTATGTAATCGCAGGAGTATGTAAGTGTCTTTACATCTGTCTTATTTGAAATTCAAATTTTAGTTTTCATTTTAAAATCTACTGGGTTTCGAAAATATACAAAAACTCTTGGAATTTATTTAACTAAAAACGCTCTTCATAATTATCTTTTCTGCCATTCAAATAATATATTTTCACGTCTACATGTGTATAAATTATATAAAAATCTTTAACGCCTCTAGGAAATAAGCAAAGGTTTTAAAAATATTTACGTGAATTCCATAGAAACATGTGTAATGCGAAGATCTTTATATCAAAATTTATGGACGCTCAGGAAGCCATTATTCTCATTCAATCACGGTAGCACTTAAATGGCTAGATATAAATAGGCATTTTGTTCTAAGACGAAAAATGATATCGGTACAAACTTTAAAAAAATTCGTCGAAAATACATGGTGTAATAAAGATACCCATAAATACGCAAATTGTTGTTTATAGTGAATAAAAGCATAAATTAAAATACAACTATTTTGTTTAAAGAGTTTTTTCTATGAATAAAAGAAATGTTAAAATTTTGCACCATTTATTTTTTTTTTCTAATGTGACGTTGAAATGACACCATCTAATATAGCCAATTAAAACATTGAGAAATACTGAGTTTACTTTAACGAATTTTTTTTCCTAAATCGAATGTGTCATTTTAACAGAAATTTTTTCCATAAGTTATGTAGACGTAATTTTTTTTCATGCGCATTTTTTCATTATCATTTTTATTTTGCGGTATAAATAATAAAAGTAATGAAAGACTATATATGAAATTCATCTTTCCTTTTTTTAATAAATTATTTGAACGTTGTAAATTAAAGTTCTCAACGTCCCTACTATATTCAAACATCACATTTAATTATCCGGATCAAAATAGTTATGTATTTATAAATTCAAAAGTATGTTGTCAATGTAAACGTATTATAATTTGGTATTGACATTTGAATTTACAGTTTAACAGTTCAAATTTTACAGTAAGATAATAGTATAGAGTTTGCAGTAAGTTATATTTTAGAATGATAATTTGATTAAACGAATAAAAACATTTGAGAAGAAAGCGTATAATTTGATTTCGGAAAGTCTCGTAATAGTTTTTTCATGTATTGACAACAATCAGAAGGTTTTTATTTATATATATATGTATATATATATATATATATATATATATATATATATATACATATATATATATATATATATATATATATATATATATATATAGAAATTTTAAAACAAATTAACTGATGTAAATATAATTGGAAGTTTTTCTGAGAAAGAGGACATTGTACAAAACTTGGATATTTGATATTTGACAAAACAGGTTTTTGGAAATCAAATTTGTAAACGAATACTCCATTTTATTTTGGAACCTCTTTCCAATAATTCCTCATTCAATACGATAAACGAAAAAATATTTCTCATATCCACGTTGAACGTGTGGCAAGGCACATATCTTTAACCATTTAATTTCCCCATGTGAAGTAAAAAAAATAAATCTAAAAAAATAGAAAATGTAATACTGGCGCCTGGATGGATGGATATGACGAATTTTGTCAGCTGCCTTGTTTTCCTATAAAACTCTAAGAAGGAAAGATCAATATATGTGTATAAAGTTTTTGTTCAAATTGAAAGTCAATAAGAGGCAATGAACACTCAGTGGTTTTCATTAAATTGAATCGGGTTCAAGGTAAGTTCAATTCAAAGTAGTTTTCCGCATAACCTCAGGCAGTTGGAGAATAATAAAGTGCCTTCGCCCTTAATGAAATGTTAATAATGAGGCACCTTGAATTAAAAATGTTCAAAATTCATTAAATAAGAATTTGTTCGATTCATCATCATAATCGATTCGATTCATCAATGTGTCTTCTTTAATTTATCAACCGTACATTTGAAATATGTAAAAACATCCTATGTACAATTGATTCGACCTTGTATTTAAATTACTTCACCTAACTTGCACCAACAGTACCGGCGCCGAGAATTTTATGCGTATTCCAACAAAAAAAAAACAAGATAAAATAAGAAATTGCACACTTCAAAGTATAGTTGAAGTTCCTTCTTCCATTAAATGATTTTAAAAACGAAAGTAGATACGAACAGTGTCCATTTATAGTTTTATCCTGTTTTTGTGTCATTCGAAGTATCATATTCGGAACGAAGATTCCGAAATTAAAAATCGATTTGCTTACATTTTCCAATAGATTGATTGTGATGTACTAAAAATATTTTCATTCAACGTTTCTTATGTTCTGCTATCAACACATATAAAAAGGGTTGTTTCTTTTTATCTTTAAAAATTACGTCTCAAAGTTCGAAAAAATATCCATAGACGGAAATCCATCGAATTAAGAGTACATATTTTAATTTAAAACGGGGATACATAAATAGTTATGAACATTTGAAAAATTTTTTATTTTCATAATATAAATATTGAAATGCATAAAATTTGTATATTTATTGGATGGGTCTTACTTTAAGAATAAATTTATAATTAATTAAAACAATATATGAAAAGAAAGTTTTACACTTGATTTATGCCCCTGCAAGATAACAGTAGTAACAATTTGACCATCCAAATCGAGCCAAAGGAACATTCGTATAGATATACGAAACTCAAAATTGCATTGTAATTTTTTTTTAATTTTAGATTATCTTTTTTCAGTTAAATACTGTACTTAATAAGCAAGAACTCGATTTGAAAATTTACTGACATTTATTGAACCCGAACTAAGGCTCCGCATCTTAAAAGGGGAAGTGGAATTCCGTAAGAACATTCAGCTCTCCGTAAGTCTAGGTATCTGTTTTTGAGGTTTTTTTTCAGAAACCATTTAACGTAAAAACTGACGTGAGACTTTTGGTGAATAATTCGGCATAATGACAAAGTACATTAACTTGCAAATGCCCGCTCAATTGAGAGCAAATGAAGTAGAAGTTTTTGTTTTAATTTTGTGTATCGTATGGCATCCCTTCAAAGGAGTTATTGTAAGGATTTCACAGCCATTTTTTACAATTTTGTGAAGGTAATTCTAGAGATATAACCGAAAATGTTCACAAATTTTGTTTTTCCACTATTTCAAATACTGCTAAAATAAAAACTAAAAACAGCATTACAGGTTGTCTGTTTAAATGAACCGATTTGACACTGAAAACCAACAGCGATGACTGGAAACCTCATAGTTTTTTAGGATATTCATGCACTTTTTAAAGATGCGAGTATACTTGGCAATATACTTGAATGAAGATAGATAGTATTAATATTCATAAACATTATAATAGAAATGTAATGGACCCGGAAATGTTCATTACTGTCTAAGTATGTTAATTTTAATATGCCATAACTTAAAATAACTATCAGGTTATTTTAAATTATGGCATATTAAAATTACAAACAGACAAAAATTATTTTATTGGAAGTATAAAATCCTTCAATGTCCTTTTTCCCTAAGTTTTTTTCTACCATTATTATCTAAAATTCGTTATGTATATCAATGTTGTAATATGCAACATTAAGCTTGAATGTGAAGTAATTAAACTTACTTTATTTCAATTGTCTGGTAACAAGGTTAAAACTTCATGACGGGAGGATCTTGATTAAGACAGATTTGCTCTTGGGTGCCGTATACGATAGACAACGTCAACTGAAATCTTTGGCTTTGAGAGTTATTAGAAAACAACGAAATAATCCCAACCCACATATATCTCTCAATAGCTTCAGCTATTGAATACCGGTAGGCTTACGGTATCGTTATTCATACTGGACATACAAATAAGCTCTAACTCATCAACTTTGAGCATCCATGTTAGTTTCCCATGATGCTTCATGGTTTAAAACTTATTTACCTCACATAAAATTCTTCACACTTAAGGTCTTTTATTATCCGTTAAAGACTAGTCCCTTACCTTAAAAGGAAAAATAGATTCCTTTAAAGATTACTCACGTGTATGTCTATCAGTGACGATAGTCAAAAATAATTTTATATATAAAGAATTAATATATAATTTTATAATTTTAAGATACGCACAAAATTTTGCAAAAAAATTACACCCCTGCCTTTAACCAAAATATTGGAACAAAAAATTATGAATAAAAAATCACAGTGTGGCGATTAGTCCAGGTCTTATTATTTTTGAGATACTTTTAGGCATAACGCTAGACAATATATTAAAATGATGAAAAATAATATTGACATTCATATGTAGTTTAACCGAAACACTTTGTACACTTAAATATTGCATTTTTTTTGTGCGTGGAACCCTCCTAGTGATAATTACGTTGCATTTTTTCGTCTTATTAACACACATACTCTTTAACACACAGGTCTTTCTCATTCGTAATTATCTCATTCAAATCTTTCTCTGTGTAAACCGATGTCATTTTCATCTTAATTTATTTAAAATTTTCGTTGTAATTTATCTTTAGTTTATATTCTAATTCTTTTGGATAAATGTTTGAATGCATTGACCTGTAAACATGAGGAGTCTAAAATGTTTGTACTAAATAAATATTGGAAAATCGAACAGGGGTGCTGATCGATTTTTTCAAAATTTATTTCTGTGTCACCACGGTCAAAAAAATTAGCAATAACATTAGTAATGATTCTTATTTGAATAGGCTTTATTTACCTCCCTCCAGTTCCTATCAATATTTTTCCAGCTCTCTTAGTGTATCTTATAACTAATTTATTTTTATTATTAACTGGAATTATATGATGTAAATTGAACTTGCTTTTGCTCAAGATCCCTTATAATATGAGCGTTTTCATTTGCGTTGAACAATATATGATATAAGCGGGATGAAAATATAAAGTATCCATTCAATTTATCAGTCGTGTATAATATGTTTGATTATCGGTCGCTTGTTGAGCGGACTGAAGTAATGTTTGTTGTATAATGTTAGTTAGCTGGTAGTTAATGTTTGTTACATAGCTTTGCAAAATACCACTGACCAGTGATAGGTACCAGCGCCATTGTTGCTAGAAACTATGTACTGTGATACGTAACTCGCCTACCCAGCGTGGCTGTTGTTGGCATTACCAGCTTTGTCCGGTAATAAAGAAATTATTACCGTTTTTTTGTTTTACTTGATTTTTATATGTTTAATTATTTACAATTAATTTCTGTCCGACTTTTTCCTAGTACAAAGTTCTGCCGTTGTTTCGTCGTAGTTTAAATGCCTATGGCCAAAATTTTATGACAGTCAAAGATATACATGTCGAAATTTTCTCTTGACTTTATTGTCATGTAAAATTCATTGAAATAAAACTTTTGAAACATTGTTTTGATATAGCTCCCGATAGTCATAATTCGATTTTGCTAGTGCAAAATCGAATTATAATTATAATGTATGAAAGAATTTATAACAATTAGCAGTATGAAAAAGTAAACATTTTCTCATAGGTTTTTCGACTTTCTATGAAATTTTCATACATTATTTTAATATATCTATTGTTGTTTGAAAGTTTGACTTAAAATTGGACTCAACTCACTAAATCGTTAATATTTATTAACCTATGCGTTCTAACAATATATTATATAATATCATATAACGTCTAGCCACGAAGATACTAGGAGCGACGCAGTGGTATATTTTATATCAGTAGGATATCTAAAAACCCTTTACCGTGACTTCACGGATTCGAAAATGGCATTGAATTTAGTTTCAAAAATGTCACTCAAAATTAAAATGTTCATAGTACAGCTGGAAAGTAAGCCTTTCATTCTTACTGGCAATATTTTATAGTTTTATGTAGAAACGAAATAAATGTAAAACCACCAACTGATCCATTCAACCGATCTGTCTGATGCCTCAACACAATTTTGCAACAAAAACAAAATGCACTCTCGACTGGTTGGATCACCTGCCGCCGACAGATTACAAATTACGCCAAGCTAGCCCCTCTTCCGCACCCGGTTATAATAAGCTTCTTTAAACGCACCAGGTCTTTAACTGATGTGGGACGTTGAATAATTATAACGTGTATGAAAGGTGAAGGATGTATGTGGAGCTGGCAACGCTCTGATGAATGGTGCTCTGTCAGTGAGAGAGTGAAAATTATTAAAAGACAGAAATAAGAAAAGATAATCATTACAAAGCATATAAATAAAAGACAATATGTTTAGCCAATTAGAAAAGTTAGTGAGATGATGTATATAATTTTGGATAATATGAACCACATTCGTTGAAGGTACAATATAAAACTGTTGGCATTATCCCAATGGAACGAAGCCGGATTTTTGAAGTATGGCGCCCAAGGGTATATTTATATGTTTATTTGTTCTTTCATAAATGCTGTTGTTTTACAAGGCACCTCTTCATTGACGCGTTTCTATTGTTAAACTGTCAAAGGTGCTGCACGTCCAAATATGTGCATTAATGTAATAAATCTTAAAATAATTGACCATTTTAGGTATTGGTTTTAGAACTCGATTTTCTTAATAAATCACTAGAGGATACTGCGTAGTTCTCATCATTACAGACGGGCGTAACGTGGTTATTCATTATTCATTACTACATCCATTGTATGTAAACTAGTTTAGGCTATGGCACCTCCCGTGTGGATATCTATTGTGGAAATTTTAGTATTTTTTAGAAATGTAGTTAGAAGTCTCACACAGGGTTCGTTTAATAATGGCAAGTGTACTATTGAACTTATTTTTGGGTATACTGACTATTTTTTTAATTGACTTGTTTAACAAAAATGATACAGTTCAACTCTCTTAATAGGTTGTGTGACAATACATATACTGTGATATAACCAGATCATATAAATAGTAAGGTTATAAAATTATTAAATTGCAGGTAACTACAAAAAATAATCATTCAACCAGTTCTTCTCAAGCAAGAAGTATATAGATGTACATATATGTAAAAGAACGCATACCGGACAGAAAGAGAGGCCTTTAATAATATGTGAGAATGAGGTGGTTGTATTAAAATTATATCTTACATACTGATCGCTTTTGACTAGACGAAACCGCGGGTTACTAATATCCAGACAAGAAAACGCTCAGTGCCTTAACTCGCAAATTAAATCTAGATAATATGTGACATTATATTGTCAGAGATAATATATTGTCGAAAAAAACTATAAATTGATGCATATAGCTACGTGGCACGATAGTATGATTAGAATACAGTATTTAGTCCATGCTAATGGCTATAAAATGGAATACTTAAAAATGCTAATGGAAGAAATTAAATAAAAAAATAACATTAAGTTTTGTTAATAAAAATAAATCTATTTTAATAAAAGGATTTTATGACTCCATATCGTTAATTTTTGTTTTAATTTGATTTTAAACATTTTTTTTATTATGCGCGAAATTCTATTTGGAAGCAAATACGTCTACTAGCATGTTAAAACCTTCACTCATCTTTGGCTAAATTTTAAGGTGTTCTTCATTTAGGTAACCACTATATTCGTGACAGAATAACAGTGATTTTTGTAAAACTTAACCATGTTCCTAAAAATTCATGAAAATTTAAATACGTCATATTCGTTCAAATATGTACACGTATTCAAATACGTGCATATGTTGGTTCAAATAACGAGTTATGATTTTTGATGATCATAAAACAAATTTTAATATTAATTTACTTTGAACAACTTTATTACTATTATTCCCATTTATATTGGTACAAGCAATCTTTCACTTTAACTATATTTTAAATGTCTTCTTTTATTCTGAACATAAAATTCCAAACTTTATATTAATTTATTTATTTCTTAAAAAGCTCATGTCCAAATTACAGATTTACCTAAAGTGGCATGTAGAATAGGCATGTAGAATAACATATGACAAATGGTTATGAAACAATAACAAATAAGACAATATACGCACAAGGCAATTCAATAAAATTCAAAATACAACTACTCAGTAATATCATCAAATAATCAGTCGTGGACTACCAAGCAACTAGATGCACTCATTTCAGAAGTGGTTAGTGAAACAGAAAAAATATTTAGACTGGGCGCATCTCGCAACTTCGCATTGAATAATACAAGTGCGTGAAAGACATGTGAACGCTTTAGAATATTGGTTAGTGCGAGTAAAATAAACATCATCTTCTCATGTAGCAGCCAGAGCATAAAGTGCTACTGAACTCAAGATCGAAGGGTTATCAGCCTAATGATTTAATAATTTGAAAAAATTCTTGATCTTCAGGGTAACTCGCGTCGGAGTTGAAGGGTATTATATCCGATTATGACCATTATTAAATCTGAGGAAAATAAGTAAGGACTCCTACATTTTATAAAACGATACCCCGTTAAATTTGTTTTATATTTTTTTCCACATAAGGATATAAGTAGCTTCATATATAGATCAGATGTCTGCATTCGTTTCAAGGATACTACAGACCAAAGAGTTTAAATAATGTAACGATAGATTCATTATCTTGAAAATGGTGCGAATTAAGTCAGACAAATTCTAGTGTCTTGTAGGCTTTCGGACAGGTTTCCATGTTATGACAGTGAAATGAAAGGTATTTCATAATTACGCTGGGTTCCCGCTCCGCCTAAGGGGACACGTAAAGGAGAGTGTGTCAACATGGCATATTTGCACACATTCAAATGTAGCTTGTTGCTCAGACTTAATTGAAATAATCAGCAATATTATATTAGAACAGATGACTGGTAATTAACACCTAATAAGAATTTTAAAAAATCAACGATAAACAGAAAGCACTGAGCAGTGTTAACAACTGAGGGCAAGTTTATAATCATATTCAGAAACCGAAGAAACCGAATCTAGGATATTACTACTTTAACTGATTCCAGATTGAGAAATGTAAGCCAAAAATTGGAAATTTCCAAGCCAGACGCATTATTTACAAGCCCAAAACTATCAAAGAATATTAATAAAGCGGAAGACATTTCTGTCTCCGATAACTTTCCTAGTAGAATATTATTGTCGACTCAATAAAATGTCTTTTAAAAATTAAAATAGGCTACATCTACTTGGTAACTTCGATCCAATTCTCCAGCCATATAAACTACAAAAGTAGTGAGATTAGAGACGTTGGAACGCTTCGGATAGAATCATGCTGACAATACGTTAACTGTAATTGGATATGCATAAAGATACGGTGATGCAAACGATTTCTAATGACAAATGAATATAAGATTGCTATAGGTCGATAATTTTCTACATCGGTCCTAGAACCAGATTTGAAAACTGTAATTACTTGGAAAGCTGACATAACAGATAGGTAAATTTCGGAACGTAATAACAGATGTATTATAAAAGTGATTTGACTTATATATCAGAACAGAACTTTATTACATACGTAACCACCAGGACCTTGAAGATATTTAGATTGGATTTATTTCAACGCGTGCCCGACTTCATTAACATCCATCCCACCAATATACAAAAGAGATGAGTCATTATTAACAGCTGCTCGTGTAGCCATTGCATCCTTAAATCAGTCTTACAAAAATCTTACTTGACACCAGTAGTCACCTGATGAATCGGCAGCTCGGGGTGGGTATAAATCTGTCACGAGTCGACAGATTTATACCCAGCCCGAGTGGTAGGTGTCTATGGTATCGATAATATGCTCACATACGCTCCTGCATCATTAAATGAGCATAGCCCTAAATTCATTATCCTCTCGCTAAAATTAACCACCTCATCGCACTATTATTACAATAGGTCATGAAGCTATCGAAGTGGTTCACGACTGATTAAGACGAACTAAACATTAAAATCGATATTATTATAATAATACGTGCAACAAACATTTTCTATCAAGTTAAAAATAGACATGTATTACGAGTCACAAGCACTAGAAGGAATATACAAAAAGCAGATGGTAGCACAAAGCGAACGGAGAAATATGGACACAAAACTACACATTTATACTTTTATAGAACTTTTCCATTATTTCTTCATTTCTTTTTTTAAATCAAATTAATTTTGATTAGCACAGGTCCACGCAAAATTATGATTAAGGTCACGAGATTTGTCACTGGTTCATTTGACTCTCGTAAAACCTCTGTAAGTTCTATTAAATTATTAACACTTCGCACCATCTATTCATACATTCTATTACGAAGTTTTTGTTTCCTAGTAAAAAACACCAAGTTTCGTCCTAGAAAAATGTGTGATTTCCGGTGTAGAAAATTATCTCTCTTTATGAATCATGTCTAAATAAAGTTTTATAAATACTCGTTTAATTATGATTCAGTAATAAACATCTAAATTCATTTATCTTTATGTATCTAATAATAAGGGCTAACTCGCGGGTATTGCATCTAAAAATTACTCAGTTACGTAAATTATACGCATGTTAATTGTGATAGCAACGCATTGCTTAGTTATTGAGTCAACAAGCGAAAATGCGTTTTTAGATTCTTGCACGGATAAAATTTGGTGATACGTGATAAAATGACGAAAGCATCCTCTGAATAGGTTCTTTTCTTCATATCTTCTATTTTATTTATCCCTAGATAATTTATGCTTAATAATTCTCAACAAATAGTATCGTATTGCACTAGCCCGATGTAGTTTTAAAATTTCTTAGTAATGTCAGATTATAATTAAAATCAGACAATTGAAAAAGGAATTAAATATAAAATAGGTAATTAATAATTGTGTAATTTATCATTGATTTCAATTATAATTACTATTACATTGTTGTGTTGTATTGATTTAAATTATAATCAAATCTATGATGATCATTGTTGTAGTTTTATAGCGGTTTTATAAATTATTGTGCTAAAATGCTGCACATTTTTAGGTTCTTTCCTCAAAAAAAAAAAAATTAAACCTTAGAAGGAAAGACACATGTTTATTAAACTATCTGTCAGTTATAGACGTTTTTATCAATAGCATTCAAGCTACAAATATAAAATGCTAAGATGTTTTAAACTCGAAAATATCGTAATAGTTTTATAATTCTATTATAAGAAAATTGTAAAATTTTAGAAGGGACAAATTGAGGGGCTCTTGAATTAAATTATTTCTGCTTTAATGTATGATATAGATAATGTATATGTGCATTAGAGAGAGGATTTTAAAAAGTTTAATTAAAAATTTTAGGTAAAATTGTTATGAGATAATTGTAGTTTAATTTCAAATAAAATACTAGTTATCTTCATTGGTAAATTCGTCATTGAATAACAGGGAAAAGATGTATTAAATTGAAACTAAATTTAATGTAAATATTACCAGTATTTTTTTTTCTACAAATGGTTGTAAAACTGTAAGACGAAACACGGACTGATCATGACGTAATCATAATGGTTATTTGTTTAGAAATTGTAAAAAATACGTTCGAATGTTGCTGTTAATTAACCTACTGAGTAGGAATAGAGCTCACGCTGTGATAGTCCGTATACAAATTGGTAACTACAAATATTTATAGATTCGTAGAAATATTGTATACTTTTTCCACTGACCTATTTCCAAATATTAATATAATTTTTAGATAAATTTGAAAGTATTTGTAACATACTTTTGGCAGGCGTTTAAATAGAGTGTATTTTTAAAAGCTACAATTTTTAGGATCATCCCTATAATGTTCGAGCAAATGTAAGGGGGAGCAAATGTAATTTCTAGTAATATTGTGTCCCTTTATACTTTTGTCTTTTGACAGTAGTTTAAAAAGTGACAGTGATGCTATTAAGGACATTCTCAGGAATCACTTGTTTCAAAAAGGGACAGACAACTACAGAACACTACTTTATGCGTGTCTGATACGCACTTACTTAGTTTTTACAATTAATATCTCTCAACAAAACAGGTTGTCTTCTATAAAAGTTTATATAAAACCTATTAAGTTGACCATATTGGTAACGGCGGCTAGACTTTTTATTTCGCCAAAAATCCAAGACAAATAACGAAAATACCTACAAATAATTACATAAATGTACCCAGCGAAGAACATTATACAAGCACACGGCTGATTTAAAGTACAAAAATATTCGACACGCATAGACCGGGAAAACCCAATTACCCTTAATACGGCTCCCAGTCAGCTTGCAACATAAAAGATTACTGAAGTAAGATATTCTCTCGATGAAATTTGCGTCATCTGATTAGGAGGTCGTGAAACGTGTAGCCCGACTGCGGAAGGGAACAAAAACAGGAAAGAATGGAGAGGAGCTCGATTCCGCAATTCAGTAAAGAATTGACTTGGACGACGATTTTTTTTTCCTTTTACCTGTGAAAATAAATCCTGTTGTTTTGAAAAGTGGGTTTGACTTAATACCAATGATTTTGCCAGGAGGAAGCAGAATTTGTCCCATAAAACGACGAAACGTACGTCACTTGTGTATGACTAAATTGAAAAGTAAAATTTATAGAGTATTTCCAATTTTTTTATTCCATAATTTATAATTTGCAGGCGCAAGCTGACGAGGAATGAAGAAACTGGCATATTTTAAAGTTTGTTCAAGCTATAAAGGTTTATATACTTAACATTTAGACTTTTGCGTCAATACTGAATTATTACATAATTTTAGTAATGCTTGTTCTAATCTGCGATAAGGAATGTCATGGGGAGATATCCCCACTCTAGCGCTACCATTAAGTCAGAAGCTCATTAGTCGCTACTTTTTAAAAAACTTTTATTATTGTTTTTTTATTAAAAATTTAAAAGTAATGAATTACCGTAGCGAAGAATTTGAATAACATATTATACGAGTATGTGAGTATTTATTTTGACGATTTTTTAAAGAATGAAATAAAGAGTTACTTCCTCCAGATTTTAAAAGCCTTTGAATGGTCACATCAGTCAACGCATTTGTATATACTTGTACGTAAGTACATACGTGTATATATATACACACGCATAGACTCTGATATGGTTAGAGGTTCTTAAATAACACAATATTTTAATAATTTTAATACTTTGTACTTCACAAATGTAATAATTTCTAATATTTATGAACCACTTACTTATTCCTGCGATTTTGTCCTCCTTAATATTTGATTAAGACGAAGGATTTAGTATGAAATTATGAGATTTTATTTTGAAGGAATTGTAATGCAATATTTCTCGAGATACAAAATATATTAATACCGTAAATTAATACGAAACACCGGATATATTCATAAAAATCCATTAAAATATATTCAGTCATTTAAATGTGATGGAGTACTAACATTCAAACGTAATAGTCGTAATAAAAATTTATACGTGTCACAGTTAATAAATAGCCTCCATATAAACCTGCGATATGAATTATATTCATACTAAAGTTGATATTGTTTCCTTATATTAGAGTAGAATTATTATTTAACAACGAAACAAAGAAAAACTTGTTTTTTGTTGTTGTTTGTTTTGGGTTTGTCAACTGGTAGAAAATAATGTAAAATAAAGAAATGTTTATACGTAAAATAATTTTATACGCTTCTTTGTCATAGTATTTTAAATACGCCGCCGCCGCCAGTCATCACACAGATGCAACAAATATATATATATATATATATATATATATTATATATATATATATATATATATATATATATATAATATATATATATATATATATATATATATATATACATATATATATATATATATATATATATATATATATATACATCTGTATAAACAATAGTAGAAATGAAAAGGAAAACATTGACCTTGTTTAGAAAGTAGGAATAAAATCTTTGACTGTCGATATTGTTAGTCTAATAATTTTTTTTTATATTTCCTATTACGAAATTTTAATAAAAAAAATTAAATAGGAATTTGAGCCATTGGCCCCGAGAAATTTATAAAAAATTAATACCACAACCTCTTTATCGGAAGTATTTAGGATAACAGTCTAAATAAATTAAATACGTAGTGCATTTTGGCGAATGTTGACAAGGCAAAATAGATAATTTTCATTCTACCTTTTTTGAAAAAATCTTCTTTTTAATTTTTTTTTCCAATGCCTAATAAATATACGTCAGAAAATATATTCACACAATGAGCAATAATAACAAATTTTTGTCAAAACTTGGAGAAAAATACTAACTTCAAATGTCTAAATGTTTATATACCTAATTGTAAATGAGCATTCAATCTCCATAAAGTGGGTTCGCTCGTACTAGATAGGTTTTATAATCTAGAACTTCTTACTTACTTTTGTGGGCAACTTTTCAGAAGAAAAACCCAATACGCACACTGCCTTTAACTAAATAATGTCTAGAGAAAGAAAGACATTTTGATAGCTTTCGAAAGTAATAACATATTTGCATATTTTATACATAATTCATCTAAAAAAATAAGAGTGAGGAAAAGTAATGAGCGTAAATGTACCTAAAGAATTAATTTGTTACTAATGCATCTTGACGATTTATAACAAATTAATGACGAGAATATTTTCTACGATTTAAAATCCATGACAAAAATATTTTAGTTTGTGAAACTTTAGCTTATGAATTTTCCTCGTCAAAAAAACCCCAAGTGCTAGAGAGACTCACAGGCTTCTAAGTGTATTTTATTCAAAGTTACGTATAGTTTGACAGATTAACCCTCTACACACGATAACTATAAAACTGCGCAACCGGTTTGTGCAGTTTTATCGAACGTGTGTATGAAAATCTGTGCAGATTTTTTGGTCGGTGCTAACGATCGGCGGCAGTTACTAAAATCTATTCTATAAATCGTTGTCGATCGCGTTTGCATAGTTTTATCATGTCATGTGGATGGAAGTCGTTCAGTTTGCTTCAAAAGCTTGTTGTAGGCAGGTGCGTCCATGCACAGGTTTTAACGTGTCGCAAGAAGATCAAAGTGGACATCGTTAACAATTAGAAGAGTTTATTAAGTGCTACAAAAATGAAATTTCTTTGGGAAATATGAAGTATAAAGATTATCACAACCGCAATAAAAAAGTGCCGCCTACAATAGGCTAATTGATAAGTATAAATCTTTTGACCATAATGCTAACAGGTGGTAAAGAAAATAAATAATCTCCGGATTTCTCAGAACAAGATAAAAACATCCTGCAGACCAGGAGCCGGCACCGAAGAAATTTATATTCCTCGTCTCTGGTAGTTTGATTTGATGAATTTCTAATATAATCAAGAGCTACCAAGACAGTCTATATCAAGCATAAATGATGGCAAAAATCACGTATTTAAGCCTTTATTAATCAAATTATATTCAAATATTATAGTTGTGTTTTAGGTATATAGGTAATCTTATTTATTTATGTTATGTACCGTAAGACGGAGGCACGATTTTAACGTGGTTACCATCAATGGCAAGTAAAGAAAGTTCCATAGCTCATGGAATGCTGTTGTTTTTCATTCATGTTCTGTTTTTGGTAACTGAAGCAAAAATATGGAGGTGCATCACTAATATTTACATATGAACATAGTCAACTATTTCTTTTTTACAAGAACAGATGCCATTGCAATACGACGAGTCAGATCAAAAAACACCAAGTCGTTCTGATATCGAAAGAGACACGCCAAAACCAAGCCTTTCTGATATTTAAAGAACAACCACATAGTTCTTCAAAATCGATGAAGAATACATATAAAAATGTAAGTCAAAGTGTGAATGAACATTTTAAACAACCTAAGATTCCAGAAGGTTGTTTAGATCTAATAGAAGAAAAAAAAATTTAATGAAACATTGTCTTTAGCAGAAATGGGTAGCCTAACTACATCACATACTGTGAAAAACTGCGACTTTATTAACACTATTTTTCCTCTCAGCCGCACATTCAAACTTCATCAAACCAGTCACATGCTCAAACTTTTCCACTCAACCACACATTCAAACTTCATCTCAGATAATTTTCAGACTTAATATCAAATACCTCACCATTTTACACTCCACTCTCCATCAAATTTACAATTTCTCGACGTGACGGCTGCTTCTTTTATAAATAGTTTTAGGGATAATAATTGAATGTTAATGTCCTTTGTTAACTACCTGATTATTTGTTAAGATTTTATGAATAAAAACTTAAAGATTTAAATCGTATTTTCAATGCTTCATGGTTTTGTGTTAGTATGCATTTGTAAAGTTAACTTTCATACATAGCACTGATATCGCGGTTTTTTCTAATTTTGCAACTGTCACTACTCCTAATGAGGGAGTAGGATAGAGATATAAAATGTTGACACTGACAAATTCAAAGTTACAAAAATCGAGCAAGACAACATATTAAGTAGGTAACTGTCAAGTTTACTTGAACAAATTATATTACAGATAAAACTTATCCTTAAGTAATCCTTCTGTAGAATTTTGTACAAAGTATCACAGATTTTAGGGATAATTCGACTGAGAGCCTGCGGTGATATTGTCGTAGGAAACTTCATGCATTCGTAGGAGCGACCTGTAGCTAAAAACCCCAGTATTGTAATCCCACACGAGGACTTATTGTTCCTCTCATCATGGTATTATTGTTTTGTATAAGCAAAGTGGCTAAAGTCAGGATATTTAAATACGTCTCTTCATTCTTAAATAGTTACGCCAATCTTTTGGGGTGAATTTCAACTCGTTTAATAAATTTATGTGAGAAAATGACTTCCTTTTTAAAGCCATTCTTACTCCACACTTTTCTCATTTTTTTCTCTTTTTGCACAAAATCAAGCCCAAGATCGCAAGTGCGTCACCATCTACCATAGCTAATGACATGTTTTTCGTCGGAGTTTCTGGTGAGAATTGAAGATCGACGCAGATATCACGGACGTGTAAAGGCACGAGAGACGTTCGATAAAACTGCGCAAATGGAATGTACAGTTTAATCGCTACGACAAATTGTTACCAATTATATGTATTTCATTTTTGAACGTAAAGAAGTGCTTTGCAAAACTCTATGTGCAAACTTGTAGAACACTGTATTTCAAAAACGTCAATTTTATAGCGACATATTCTTAACAAAGTTCATAGAAAATTAAATTTTCAGTAAAAAGGGTTTATATTTTATATTATAAATACCTCCGTTTACAAAATATTACGTAACTTCTTATTTTTCAAAGATAAGCAAAGTCGATTTGATAAGGCGCTACCCCTCTTTCCGCCATTTCGTAAAATATTTTATTGATACCCCTACTCCCCCAAATAATAATCAACCAGTCTACTATTAATTTATTTTTAACCTATCAATAATACTGATATTATCATATGCCTGGAATTTAATCTCCGCTTTTGAACTACTCGAATATATTGTTAGTTTCTAATGTTATAGTCCGATTTTTTATACCCGAAAATAAATTTTAATTAATTTTATTTCCTGATACTTAAATTCATACATTTTCTTAGAGTTTTTATTACTGTGTGTAAAAACAAAGTAAAAAAATAAATAACACTTTAGTAATACATAATACTAATAAAAATGTATCATACACAATTCATTTTTTATCCAATTGAATCCATTTATCTCACTTTACCGTAAAATATTGACATAAAATGTTTCAAATCCATTCATTATATGAAAAACGAGTTCTGCCTCAAAAGAAGACAGTCACAATTATGAGCGTCTTCAAATAAAACATCCAGCGTCGAATACGGCATATTGTATGTACATATATATATATATATATATATATATATATATATATACAATACACCGTAACGTCGAATACGGTATATTGATGCTGAAAATATATTTACATATTTACGGCGACTTTGTACGACCGGACGGGAACAATATTCTTGAGATAATCTTGCCGTTAAACCGTAAGTCCTGGCGGTGCCGTATTCATCGTTTTCTGTTGATGCTTTTGTCGGATTTTGAAGAGGATTTTAATTCAGATTGTAAGTTTGCTTTGGACCATTTTAAAATGTTTCGTTTCACATCACATCAAGAAATATAATGGTACGAGTCGATAATTATTATGGAATAAAATTTTATTATAGATTGATTCAAAGCATTAGGCATGTGCAGACACCAAAAATAAAATTGTTAAAAAAACAATGCAAAAATTAAAGAATGAAAAAGTATTGATATCAGTATAGTAATTAATTTCAAACTAACTATTGATCAATCGTGAACTACCACGCTACTCGATGCTCTCATTTCTAAAATGGTTTATAGAGCACAAAATGAAAGGGGGACTTTCCTCTGCACCTTAATAATCAATATATGTAAGCAGACGAAAGAAGGTGAACGCTGTTGGATCTATGGATTTCCTTGTAGCAGGTGAAATAGTTTTCCTCCTTTCATGTAACACTCAGGAACGTAAAACGCCACTGATCCTAAAAACAGGGCGTTATCAAAATTTGTATTCAATAATATAAAAAAAAATTAAAACTGTGACATACCTATGGACGAGAAAGAACCCCACAACGTAACCATTTCATTTTTCCCTTTTATATTATCTTTTAAGACGAGGAACACTGACTGATATATAAATTAAAAATAAAACAGTCCATAATTTTACGCATTTGAAAATTATTAATAAGTCTACTCAATTATAAGCTATATATTTATTAATAAGTCTACTCAATTATAAGCTATTTATTTAGAAACGTTGGTTCAAAAAAATCAAATTGACCAGGAAATCGCTATAGCTAATCAAACTGGTCCCGATTATGATATATCAGAATGTTCCCGGTATATCTTATGTCTAATTGGAAAATTGTTTTTGGTATTTGAAATTTCCAAAGTTCGGAACTCATGTGAGGATAAAATGGCGACTTAATATTAAAAAAATTATATTAACAATAACAATTATTTTTCCAATTAAATGGCGATTTATCGGCATTCTACTTTTATATCGCGGCTTTGAAGCATTCGCATTTATAGGTTTGTTCTTTTCGTCTAAGACAAGGTGGGTTTCATTCCATTCAATTTATATAACAATTAAATTAACAGAATAAAAACTAGAATACCAATTTTCATTACAATTTTATTGTTTAAAAACATTCTGCAGAATATGATAAAAATGAAATGAACAAAGTTGAGTATGTAAGGAAAATTAAGTCTTTTAACCGTATGAGAGTTACAAATCCCTCATGAAGAGGCTCTGAAGCTATGTGTGTGTGCGTGCGTGCGTTCGTAAGTGCGTGCGTGCGTCCGTGTATCTCAATAAAGAGCGAGATGAGGATTAAAAGATCAGAGAAAAAAACTGATACGTCTCCTTAGGATATACTAATAAATACCTCCACAAAATAAGAAAAAGGAAACCTAACTAACATATACGATTATGTAAGAATCTAATAGTATATATAAACAAAAATTCCTGAAGCTGGCGAGTTGCCGTTTGAACAAAATGATATTGTCTAATAGACCATATCACAAATAAGATAGGAGAGATCTTTGCATAATAATGCATAAAATTAGTTTTAGTGTATTTTAACACACATAGGCTATGAAAAAAACATACAGTAAAGATAATTGTTATTTAAGTGACAAACACTTCTAGTCATATTTTATTTGTCAGACCAGTTCGTGGTAATTTAACTATAGATTTCTTTGTTAGAGATCAAAATGGATATCGACTCTTATGCATACAAAATCATTGTTTACACAAAAAGGTAAGTACCCAAATTACGTATTAATTAAAACTTTTTAGAGTTTGCTTTCGAAGGCAATTTATTTATGAGAGGCCCAATATTATCACAATGTACTTTCGTTTGC
Source organism: Druceiella hillmani (assembly GCA_039881145.1). Classification (NCBI taxonomy): domain Eukaryota; kingdom Metazoa; phylum Arthropoda; class Insecta; order Lepidoptera; family Hepialidae; genus Druceiella; species Druceiella hillmani. The sequence goes on along the minus strand of JAYKKI010000147.1, from coordinate 1,414,924 downwards.
ATAAATTTTCCTTCTAAGCTTTATGTGCAAAAACAATCATTTTGTTTGCATAACAAATTTGAGAAAAGTCTTGAAAAGCAACTTTTAAAAAAATTTACTCCCAAAAGACGATTCCCACCATCGTCGCTTATAAGCGCAGTTGGCGGTAATTGTACTCTCAGACTGGACATTTAGAAAAAAACGTGAAATACATATTTCCGCAAAAACTATGAAATTTATTAATCATATGTGGATTATTAAAGAAATATAAAATTATGTCTATTTAATAATTGTAAACAGTAAGTAAACAATATTTAAAACTGTTTATTAATGTTTAATGTTCTTTAAATTTTTACCTCACCTATACCATATGGTATTAACGTTTACTATTATTAACAAAATGTTGTCTGCCCCGTTCAGTGAAAATTCTTTTGTTATTTTGGAAATTTTAGTATCTGAAATAAAAATAATTTTTTCGAAATTCAATTCAAATCTGTTGGAAGTGACGGTCTAAGTATAGTTACTCTTGATCCCATAATTGATATTGTAGCACCCAACATCACTTCTTCTTTAATAGTTTCAGATTAATCTCTATGTTCCCTTTTAAAGAAGACGCTTATTATTTCTTAATCCTTTACATCTGCTCCAAATTAGCCCAAAGATTTTCTACTTTATATTGCCACTACTCAATCTGTGAGTTTTGTAAATATTAAAATTTACTTTACCCCCTGCAATCTCGCTTTAAATCAAGTCATAGTAATTTAACTGTATTGCTGAAAGTGATTTATAATATGCGTCTGGCCATGAACAACATCCAACTATGAGTTGTTATATTATTAGACTTTAATGCATTCAACTCTGTGAACATTGACATTTTGATACATATGCTTAAATCATTAAATTGGTTGCAACCATGTGTAGATTGGTTCAACTCCCATCTCCGTGATTGTAATTAGGCATTAAACATTTTCGAAAATGGTTCAAAGTAGAATAGTCTCATTGTTGGAGTACCCCAAGGTGGTGTTTTTTCTCCACTTTTTTGTCCTATTTTCATTGGTCCCTAGTTAAACAACTGTTCTCCAACTATCATTTATATGTTGATGCCAAATATACTCTCACTACCGTGTCGATGAAATTTCAGCATGCATTGATATATTGAATACAGACCTAAATTTGATCAGTCAGTGGGTTAGTAGGCTGGATCTTCTGATTAACTCAATAATATAGCAGGCTATCATAAACTTCTGCCGATTTCAATATCTATTTCTGATTTACCACAGCTCTTAACAAACGATTACCTTGTACCTTTTACTTCAACTGTAAAAGATCTTGGCCTACTAATTGAGCAGCATGACATTCTTAAGTAAATAATGATAGCCGTAAAATTTTGTTCAAAATACATTCTCTCAAATGGATTCAAAATTTTCTTCCATCCCAAATTAAAGTAAATATTAGTCAAACTTGTGTCTACTTATATCTATTATCGATAATGGAAACGTATGTTATTATATTCTAAATGAAAATTTACTCAATAAATTAAGACGACTTTGAAATCTGTGTATTCGATATATTTTTAAACATAAAAAATTAGACAATAGATTCGAGTTCGGTCACATTTAAAATTGTTAAAGATTCGTGAACGACGCAACTTCCATCTTGTATATTTTGTTTATAATATTTTCAATGGTCCCGTTACACCTTCATACTTTATATCTAGATTCCAATACCCCACGACCTCGAATTACGGCAGAAACACAAGCCCATCTCTCAGCATAGAACTGAATATTATAGAGAATTCTGCACTGTATGTCCTATTAGATTGTGGAATGAGCTGACTACCAATATACAAAATGCGTCTTTATTGTCTGCGTTTAAAAGTCGTCTGAAATTGCATTATTCATCATAAGCGGCAGATCGTAATTCCTTCCACAGCCTACCTTTATCCGTCCCTACCCCTCAGGTAGCTTATCAGGCATCTTATTTTACTGTAATTTTATTAGCATTTATGGTCAATTATGGTCTACTTTATATGGTAATATAATTAATTAGTGTTAAAAATCACGTACTCTCTGCTACAGTACTTATTGTTCTCGTTTAATCCATTGTGGTTGGCTATAAGATATTGTTCATACAGTCAACCATAATGTAATAAAACGAGTCCGCTACGACATACTAAGTTGTCAAAATTTGCAGTAAAATTAAACAAACAAATAAATAAATAAATAAAATAAAGCTTTATAGAAAACTGCAAACAACGTCTATAAAATATTTTAGTTATAATGGATTGCAATTGATATGAGTAGCAAGTTACGAACAAAAAGAAGGGAATTTAATTATATTACATTTTACAGATTTTGACATCGGCCCACAAAATAAATAGAAACTACTCGGATGATCCACGAAACGATCATGATTTACCATAAAATATTTTTAAAATGTAATTAAATTAAAAAATCTACCTTGTAGTGTACATACAGTATAACGCCAAGAACAATGGGAGGCGTTGATTTTGTTATATTGCGGAGTTACTTTCCGGGTAAAACTATGGTGGATATTAGTAAAAAATAAAGGGAATATTTAAAAAGAAATTCGACATTCTTCGATTACAAGAATACAAGAGAGTGGATAATTTTTTATTGGCTAATGATTATGGAAAATATAAGTTTGCAAATTTGAATACGAAAATTGATAATGATTACAGGGCCATTGTTACGCCTTATGTTAATGATTTCTATATATTTTCTAATGATAAGAAATAAATGAAACTGTTGAAAGAAAAATTAAGTAATAATTTTAAAATTAAAGATCAGATAATGACTTGTTACGTGTGTCAATATTGACAAAGAAAACGTTATTGGTTTTAGTCAAGAAATCTATATTGATCAGTTACCGTGTAAGTTTAGTATCAAATTGTGAAAATTATGATACGCCTATGAAGACTTAAGGAAATATTGAGAAATATCAGGTCACAGGTAGTCTAATGAGTAATAACAAATCACAGGTAGTCTAATATACCTAATAGTTCTTACTTGGTTAGGTATTGCTTACTTTGTAGGATATCTTAGTGAATTTAATAATTGTCATAATAAGAAACATTAGTTATTCGATAATAGAACATTGAAATATTTAAGAAAAAACTAAAAGACTTGATATAAAATATGATAACATTAAAGTTTACATTGATGCCGATTGGAAAATAATTATACAAATAGAAAATAATACTCGAGTTTCTGTTTTGTGTTATCGGGCTCCGTCATATCTTGAAGATATAAAAAGCAAAAATTTATTGTACTGTCTAGTATTGAGGTGGAATATATGGCAATCTCAGAGTCTTACTGAAAAATTGTGTACTATTACTGTAATGACATTTCTTTAATATATCTGTAATGACAATAAAAGTACACACAATCTGTAAGTAAATCCAATATTTTGCGATAGAATAAAGTATGTTGATCATCATTACAGTGGAAAAACAATTTCAGATAAAAATGTTTAAGTTCAGTATTTACCGAGAGTTGATATGCCAGCTGACATGTTAATGAAGGGTTTCAGTTTAACATTATAAATTTATGAATTTGTTGGGTTGAATTCGTTGTTTTCTCGCGAGTAACTAATTATTTACCACCGATACATCCAAAAAGTAGGCAGAATGGGCCATCATCACTTTCTAATACTTATTTTTTGCGTAGGTTCCCACTGTCTACACCATCCATGGACATATTAGAATTGGTGATCAATAACGGGTTTAAAACTTTGCATTTTTTCATGACACCAGAGAGTAACAGTTTTCTTAATCAGCTTTTCAAAGTTGGTTGCCACTGTAACCACATCATCATCATTCCAGCGACATAGAAACATATCTTCACACATTCTATAATAACTGTAGCTTCATTCCTCTCGTCTTAACATTTTTTAGGGGACAGTTTTCTGTTCAGTTGGTAATGTATCAGCTGCATAATAGACAAGATCCTTGAGATGTTTCATCAAACAAAACGTTTGTTTTGCTTTTAGTGGACAACTTCCCCAAGTTTATGGAAGTAAGAACAATATCCCTCCCAACCTAAATTCCTTTTTATTGAAATTGTTGCGTACATACAAATTAAAAGTCACCATATAACCATTACTGGTACGTATAGCCCATTTTTTTAATCAAAACCTCTTTGGCTTCCCTATGATAAATTGTTTATCGTAATGTTTTCCAAATTATGGGATCATACTTTCATCGATACTCTAATTTTCGTCTACTCCATATTGTTTTTGAAAAGATTTGCTTAGACTATTTAGTAAGAGACGCAATTTATGCAACCTCTCTGAATGACATTATTTGACTATTGTCATTTAGATGTACATTTTGAAGTATTGATTCAAATCTGTTACGCCTAATACTATTGCAAGTATTTTTACACATTGGTATCTACAGAAATAATACCCTGATACAAACTGCCTCGACATAGCCTGATAACAACATGGTACCAAAAAACAACGTATGTTTCATTTTACTAATTATTTGTAGAAAAATCACTTCAATAACTCTGAAGGATCTTTACAATTTTAACGTTCTTCTGTTGATAGCTGTGGACTGTATTCTATATATGTAAAGTTTGGTACTTGTTTTTTCACAACGTAGTCTTTTTCGTTTTAACCGGGGATGCTTTTGTAGACAGATCATAAAATTAAAAAAAACTAGCATGTATACAATTAAAAGGTTCGATGTAAATAGATCTGAGAGTAACAATATTGTAACAATTTGCTTGAGCTTGTGAGCTCTTTGTCGTTACGTCACACTTCGGAACGATGTTGATTGGATATAGAATGGACTTGAGAAATTAAATACTTATTAACAAACGTGCAACAAGGTCACTTGCTAATAAACGTATTTTTTCATGTTAGTCCTGCTTTATATAATTATTCGCTGTATTTTTTTTCCGCTTTAACTCATAAACGTAGATGTTATATGTCATGAGCATGTTAAAGGTAATCAAATTACCCGAAGATAATATGGGATGCAGAGTTTCATTCATCAACTTTCGAAAGACTTAGTACTCATTGCATAAATACTGTTCAGTGGAAAACTTACTTTCTTAAAAATACCCTTATTCAAGTCTTGCAGAAATGAGTTTCATCCAAAAAAATCAAGATCTTTGAGAGTGTAATTATTTTTGAACAAAAGCAGAAATATGACTAAAAATATTTTTTTACCTCAGTTTTACTAGCATAGAACTTGGTTTCAATTTCGCATGTAGCGATTTATGTTAATATCAAAACAAAAAGGAAATTTTACGCTTTCCTTTATTATACTTTACAAAATGTAAAATTAAATTTACGTGAAGTAAAAAATATTTCAAAAAATTTTAATTTCCAGTGTTATAAAAATGGACAATACAAATCCGTAAATCATTGCCAATTTGAAATAATTTATCATACCAGTAAATCATTGAAAATAAAGCAAGAACATTTTTTACATTTATACAATTGACTATTTTTCTAGAGTAATCGCAGTGGATCGGTATATAAAGATATAAACATATGTATGGGGTAGATTATGAGTTTCTATTAATTGTAAATTCTAGTAAAAATAATGATATATTTATTAAAATTATAGGTATTGTACGTACGTATATTTCGAAAACATTTTATGTATTTCAGTAAAATAAAGATGACACAAATACATCACTATATTAGAAACATATTAGAGAAAGTAATTACAAGGTTGGGGTAAAGAGTTATTTTATAAAATAGCCAAAGACTACGATAAAAGACAACGCTTAAGAGATTGTATTTTGTTAAAAATATATGAACATTTTTTGAGGAAACGATCTCAATTTTTTTAATCAAACTTTTTATACACAAAATAAATTCCATGAGTCTTCAACTGGTCTTACATTTAAGGCACGATTAAGTAAAAAATATCCAAACACACTTTCCATGGTACTAGTTTTATATGTTAGCAAATTTATAAACCGCCATAAAAACTATGTACATGGTAAATTTTATAGCAATTCGTTGCCTGGCTGCAGTTATTAGGTAGCAATAAAACTGAAAATCAGGATAATGGTCGCATAACTCATGCAATATATGTGGTGTAAAATATAAATATTTTTAACATTTAAAATATATGACGTCAATATTACCCAGAGAGAAGACATTGAAATAATAAAAACAATAAATGCGAAAGTTTTACAGACAGGAAACTAAATTGAAACTTTATAACGACGCTGAAAACCAACATCCCGCTCACAATCGCTGGAAGTACCACTCCACCGACTTACCGACTTAATTCTGCTAATGAAGCGGAAGTTCGTCACGAGTTGTGGCTTGAAATAATGTTCTGGTGATTTCGAAGGGTGAAAGTTGCGATTCGATTTGTTTAATTGTAGAAAGTTAAATGTACCAAAAAAAAGTATATATCATTTTACTAATTCTTTTTTTCGCTTGAATAAATCTGATTTGCATTAAAAATAATATTTCATGAGCTTAGTTATAAAGCTTGCGGGTAATCTTTCACTGGATCTTTAAATATGTTAATATAACACTATTGTCTAAGCGCGTATGTTTATGATAAATAGAGGCTTATACTTTCCACATGTACATATGTACATGTTCACAGATAATTAATCTGTAGGTTTGGTTGAAACTCATGCTGTATCGGTAGGTGAGAAGTAATTTTGGCCACTTAACATATCCTGTTACTTAATTAACATAAAAATGCCATGAGCTTTTTAGTCATACGCATAAATCGATTAAACCTTCACTAAAGGCTAGCAGAAATAAAAGTGCAATTTATTTCCCACTGACAAATCACGCCTTCATTTTTTCGTCAATGCTCTTTTGTATTTATTTGTCAGAGAGAATATCAGTTTCCATCAAGAGGAATGAAAAATGTGGTCGGACAAGCGTGAATATATTTCATATCTCTGTGATTTGTTTGACATTCTCCCTTTATGATAGGATCGGATGGAGTTTTATGACTTTTTGTTAAGAATATTGAAGTAAGCGTTAATAGGAAAAACCTTACTCGATATTAATAGTATTTCACACTGTGTTACTTGTTTTTACGTTCCTTTATATAATATTATAACTTTTTATAATAACTCGATAGTCGGCGTAAGTATCATTTTTATTTTCATATTTGCGTAGCGAAGGAGAATTTTTTGTTAATATTATTGGAGGAAAATTTCGTAGAAAGAAAAAAATTGGTTTTCACTGTTTGTTTGCAACGGTATTGTTAACTTTTTAGTTGATAAACACTCGTTAAAGAGTTTTTATTATTTGCATGTCATTATTTTAGTAGATCCTTCTAAGAATACGATAAAAGTACGTGTAGTATACCTAAGTGAAAATATAATTGATGGGTGGTAGAATATTTTGAATTGACTAACTTTTAAAGATAAACCAAACTGGAGGTACGGTTTTTTCATTAATTGTTTTCAATTGCTTTTTTTGGGTTCATGTATGTTTTTTAAATTTTTCAGGCGGTCAATTTTGAAAAAGTAATGCTCGATCAAAGCACAAAAATTGATCATTTTTAATTTTGAAAATCAATTACTTGGAAATAAACGGTCTTGCAGAAATTCAACAATTTTTGAATACTTAAACTCGCCTCCTTAATGGTATTGCAATGGTAACTTAATTTTTTCTTTCATTCTATAAAACCATTTATAACAAAAAGTAAGAAGTTTGCGTATTTTCCACTTTCTTAAAACATTTTGCCACTTTCTTAAATAATTTTAAACCTGGAAATTTTTATTACTGGATTGTAGTTCCTTTACATTTTATTTTATTTTGTAAATTATCAGTGAATGCACAATAATGTTTTAGTAAAAAAAATGGAAAAAGCAAATTTTCCTGATATTTTCTTCCGGATCTTAAAGTTCCAAATTTAAAGAATGAAAATATATATCCTTTATAGACAAACATTTTCATTACTGGAGAAGAAATTTTACAAGTTTTTACAGTTAGATATTTGTACGTTGTTCTCCTAGTTAAAAAGTTAAGTACTTCCAGCGTTATCGGTATTATGTAAAACGTTGAGGTTGCATGGTTTTCTTTATGCTTTTTATGCACGCATATATTCCAGTAAACAAATTAAACTCATCAATGTAAAGATCAAGTGGAACCCGCGAAACATTTCAAGATACTACAGAGTAATATACGACAAGCAAGTTTTGTCGTAGTGAATGAAAATGTGAGGCGATTTCAGAACCATAGATAAAATAAATAAAATGGTTAAAATCAATTACGGGAAGGCTTTATGCAGACCTATCGCTCAAATCATACTCACAACCAACGAAGCTCATAATTTTTCGTGTTTACGTTGCCGTTGGGATTGGAGATGACGAAAACCAAGTTTCGTTGTATTAACTAGCAAATGTCGATTCTGTTTCTATAAGAAAGATATACGTCACCAAGTTTAGCGTCACCGTAAAAGAAGATATTAACAAAATAGCTAATGGCGATTCTCAGGCAGTCACAACTCAAACGTCTCCTACGCCTTTGGATTAACTTCATCACCTAAACTTAATTCAAGACTTTATATAAACTATATTTCAAGATCTTCCATATTAGCTTCTCCCCGTGCAGCAGCGTGTCAGGAATTATCATATTGTGATGCAGGATAATCACTGTTATTGTAAGGTCCTACATATTCACCAATATTGAATTATTTAGTAAGAAGTACTGACTTCATTGTGGCTCTCTTGTATCATCCCGCAAGAGGTCCTGACTCCGTCGAATAAATTTAGGAAATGGTTGGTCGCCGATTGCAACGGGATTACCTTAATTTTCAGATAATTAATGGAGTTAGTGAGAATCCTGCAAGCAGCAATATGATGTAGCGTCTACATGTGGGATTATCGGGACATTGCTATTCGCAATCGCTAGTGTGGAATTCATTTTCAAAATCAATGTATTAAAAGTCACTTGCACAACCTCTTTGGCACAATTTTCATCTACGAGTTTATATCTTCTTTACTTATGCACGTACGTACGCGGGTACACACATGCACAAAAAAGTACAAATTCAATCCAAAACTTCTACCTGATACGGTTTGAATATTACAAATTCTAACACTAAAAGATGATTTGTCATTTAAAAAAACTAAAAGATGTTCATTTGCCAAGTGTAAAAACTTGCAGAACTACTTTCTCAAGAATAAAAATATTCCTTTATAAATTAGACTTGTTATTTTGTAAGTTATTTGGAGCACAGGTACTTCGGTTTGGTCAGATAAATTATTTAAAAAAATCCTGTACGCAAACATATGACTAAATGACACATGCACCAAAAAATTTTAAAAAATGGACAATAACGTCAAATAGTAAAAAATTAATGATATCAAAACAAAATGTAGTTCGTTTAGTTATTTTCTTTCTACCCCTAATTTAATACAAGTGAAATATTTTATATATTTTTTTTACTTTCTAGGTTCATCAAAACGAGAAAAACAATGCAATAGTATTGAGGAGGGAAATCAATGAAAGTAAAGGAAGAGAAATGTTAGTGAACAAGTTCGAATCACATTGGAATCTGTGTATATGTAGGTTGTATACCTACCATAAATACGTATATACGCCTTCAAAGACAATAAATCTGAAGAGTACATTCAATTGCCCACAAAACTTTTTATTTGAAAGTTCTCAGCAGAATGAACAAAACAATTAATATCTAAGTTTCTTGATTTATGCCACTGAAAAATTCATACGTGTCGCCTACAAAAACTGAAGATAAACTAATTAGATTTGAAACGGACAAATTACAGCCTCTCGGTATTGATTTATAGATGGTATCTATTATTTTTAGTTATAAAAAGAAAAAATAAAATATGCATTTCCATACTCTAGTAAGCAACTGAAATACCGCGCCACTGAAGTGTTGATACGGTTGCTCAATTAATGCATAAACCTAATCATTTAACGGTTGCTGAGTTTCAATCAAAAATGTCGAAGAAAGTGGCAGATAAATTTCATTAAATGGCTTCCAAAACGACTTCAGTAATTTTAATTATTCTCGGCTTAAAATCTTCTCGTCAGTATTAACTTTCAAATAAAAGGAAACATCTTAAAATCGAAGCCATAGACACATAGTTATGTAACCGTCAAACTAATACAATTTTGCTTGTCCTGATTAAAAATAAAAATGTTTAATTATCCAGATTCAAAAGTAAGCCATTTTTATTGCTATAAATGAATAAATTAAAAATGTATTGACATAAATGTTGTCTTCTCACATTTTAAATAAAAAAATGATTAGTAAATACTAAAATAAATTAAGTTTAAAAAAAACATCGTATTATGATTTAAAAAATTTGAGTTTTCAAGTACTTTTGTACCACATAATTTTATTTAGTTATTGTTTAGTTTTGTACTATCCTACTCTAGTACTTGCTCACTACTGAGGTACCGCCAAAATTTTAATCTATTGTGGAAATATGTAAATCTCGACACTTTCAGGAAATAATATAAATGCAAATAACTTAGGTTTTATATATTCATACATTCAACTTTTTCACCATGACTCCACAAATATTCCTGTTTCTTCTCCCGTAATAGCTTGTAGATATGTACGAATAGTTTTAGGATAGATATATAAAGTGACAAATTTGACGTCAAAATACATATTTAATTGAAATAAGTGATATGTTTAGATAAAAATAAACATAATATATCGAAACACAAGCCATCCAAAAGTAATTTTTTTTAATTTAATATAAAATACATATTGTTACTAAATAAGACACGATGTTCATCAAGTAACTTTGGGTATAAAACATTATTATTAGTTAAAACACAGTGAGTGACCATTAGTTTAGGTAAAACTGAGCTAAAAAAACAGGAAAAGATTTGGTTCCGAAATTATTTAACTCCACAGAACAATGTGGGTATGATTTCATCGACCAAGGTAACTCTATTCATTCATTGCGGTATAGTAGTCATAAGGAAATGATTGGTTATTATCATATTAATAAAAGTTAAATAATTTTCAATATATTGTTCACAATATTGATCGAAAAATAATGACTCAATCTTTCCTCTTTATAGAAGCGCGACTCATCTGCAGTAATATAATTTTTCCAGTACCTATAACTTATAATAACAATCGTTCATGGAATCCATGCAAATCGCATTCAAATTATAAGATAAAGGATCTTATGATTTGAATGCAAAGGGCATGTGTAAATAAATATAAATAAGACTCTATTAAATAGAAAATCAAACAAATTTTTGGTGACTTTTTTTCGTAGCAATTGGTATCAGAATAGAAGCCTTATTCATTTTCACATTGATTGGTCAAGTAAGTTAATTTTTTAACAATATTTTCCAAAAATTATTGTTTTAGGCTCAGTGATGGTCCACGGCTTCCGTTTTGTGCTAATCTTCTTGCCCCTTCTTTTTGCTTCCCACTTATTTAACATTATCGCATGTTTAACTTTTTTCATTAAATTGTTTACTTAATAAATAATAAAAACAGATCAGTGCACTTAAGGTCTGATTTTTATTCTGCCTTGAATCTTATAAAATTTAATCACTTATATCCTAAATATTCACAATGGACTTCAAAACTGATTGTTCTATTCTATTTCAAAATAATGCAGAATAATATTTTGTAAAATATGGGCTAAATTTTCCATTTACTACCAAATGTATACATTCAGAAATACGCATTACAGGAAGTATTCACGAAAATATTGCACTTAAAATCCTTTTTATTGGTCAAGGATATAACAATTCTAAACAGAGATGGCTAAACAATGACAGTAAGTTATTATAAAAAAAAGAGATTATAAAAGATAAAATAGGGTATCTTTTCGTGAAATAAATGGAAGGGAAAAACCTTATTGTACAGTACCTACTTCGATATCATTGAGGAAGGTGCATATGTAATTCGGAGATAAGTGGAGTATTTGAATATTTCGTTATATTTATCATTATCAGCTTACCAACTTCTTTAGTAATAGATATATCGTCAATTTAATTGGAAAAACCGCAAAATTCCAGTTTGAGATGAACACAAAATTAAGCCCATCGGCGCTTATGCATCTTAATACCGTTCGTAAAATTTAACCGAAACTCGCTTCGAGGGTTTTATACGGGTTTTATACATACTTATAAAGTATACTAATGTATTTCTAATAAACTATTCACGGATATAATTTTTTTTCAAATGTAAATATATTACCTACTATGTCTCTCACAGGTGTAGTATTGTGCGTATTTCCAAAATTATAAGATCTCTCTTGGAACCTGTGCGTGACATTTTAAAACCGTATATTTTTCATAATTTTAGGTTGATTATTTTCGGAGATATAATTTCTTACATATATTTTTCGGAGCTGTAATTTCTTACATATTTTGATGGTATAATTTCCTACATATTTTGTAGTATGAAAATATACTATCTTAAATTAAAGAAAAATGTTTTTGAGGCCCTTTTAAACGATACCCCTACTAAATGTAGAATTAAAGAAGTTTTTTTTACTTATATAATTTGCCCTCTCCAAAATTTTCACGTGAATATTTTGGAGCGTTAACTATGTAAATATGTGCGCTTTAATATGTCTAATTACTACACCTAAGTGGGTTAATATTTTTTTAATTTATTTCTCAAATCAAGTCAAACGGTTTCTGAGGAATATTGAATATATTTGGCGTTAATTTTGTAGAAATTCATTATTCACAATTGAATGAAACTACGTGATGTAGTATTATTTCTACTTTCTTTAATTTCTTTACCACGACCTAGGTTTCGTTATATCTTCAGGTGAGATATTAGCAAAGATTAACTCATAGGAACAACAAACAGCCCTTATATGTTTCAAACACAATAGCGGAAGCCTGGTTTGTGCGGATTTTTCCATTGTTTATGTTAGTGAGTTTATTGCAGGGGCGCAGTGTAGGTTTTATTATATTACCGAGAGTTATACAATATACCAGTATTTTAGTGAGGGTAATAAATTCAATTGTTGTTATTATGTGAGGTTATACAATGCAAACTTTACGGTGTATGTAATAAAATTAAATGGAAGTTATTATCGGTAATATATTTATACAAAAGCAAGGGTATTTGAAAGTAAGGACAAAGTAATACACTAATTCTACATATCTCCGGTTTTGTGTACTCATATATTTATTTATTTATTCCTTTTAATTTTTTTTTGTTTTTATTATATATACTTATATTTATATGTGTGCTTTAGTGCTGAAACAATTTCCGGGGTACTGTAGTATCAATGTTGTATATTTATATTATATCTAGAAGATATTAAGAATGGGTGATGATATTATATTTAGTTGTTTATTTAATATATTGACCTTGATATCTGGGATAGATTTATAGTATATATTATTATTATTTGGTACGACCGGATATATTTCTTGTATTAGTATTTTTCTTAATTTATTATCGTACAGTTTTGTGACAATTGATGGGTCATAATTATTATTTATTTTATTTATTATAATTTTAGGTTCAATACGTTATAGAAAAGACGAGGAAATAATCATGTCATTTATTGTTTTACAACATGTATCAGGAAATATTTTACTTAAAATTTGGAACTAAAAATATATTAGATATTTTTAAATTTTCCTTTTTCAACGATATACGTACTTATGAAATCAGTCGGACGTGTGAAATAAAAAAATAAATATTTTGATTATTAAATTCGTCTCCTTTAAATTTCCTTTAGGCAAAGGCGAGGTGAGGATTTCTAAAGAAAAGCTTCGTGTTACGAAGGTGATATTGAACAATTATAGTATAATTTATTGCTTTTTGTCTATCTGTTACAATATTACAAGGTTTATGCAATTTAATGTAGAAATACAAAAGAATGTATCCTTTATAAACCCAGGGCGCTAAGAAGCCTATTAACATGGAAGTCGTGACCCAAAAGTTTATTCAAGCGCTGTTTGTCGACGAATCACGGATTTTTGCGTCTTTAGTTGTGATTTTAGTTTTGTGTAAAGTATTGTGCAACAAATTTAATTTAGTGTGATAGTATCATTTATCATAAACTATTAATTAATATGAACAGTTTCATTTCATCCGTGAGCTATGTAGGTGAGGCTCACAACGTTTTTTATTTTTTTTTAATATTAAACTGCATATAGATGAGATTTTTATATAAACCGTCTGCTTCCAAAATTTCATGTATATAATTTGTAAATATTTGTAACTGTGGAGCTTTGATAGGTGGATCGAAGAGCATGATGAAATTAAGATTCCTGCTTTCATTACTAAATCCTACAAGTGAAGAAAAAGTTTTTTAACCGTATAAAACTTTTCTGTATAAAACTAAAAACTTAGTTGTAATAAAAAGTGATTAATTGAATAAAAAAAAGAAATAAGTGGAATTCTTTATTATCTTATTATCTTTACGAAAGTAACTACAGTTTGTTGAGACGACTATTATCTTTAATAAATGATATTTATGTTATAGGAGTATAAAAGAAAATGATGGCTATTACACAGAATAACTGTTTTAAATAGTCCATAATTACGATTATGGCTTCTTGTCGGACGATTCTAGTTAAATTTACTAAAAATAAGAGGCAAATAAAAACATTAGCCTCCCTTAGTTTTAAAAATGTAAAATAAAGGGATGAACATCCCTAATTTATCTTCATAATCTAAATTTATTTTTCAGAATGTTCTTGATTATTATCAGTTATTTGATAGAATTAAAAGTAAGAAGATTTTAGGTTGTAAAGGCGAAAAAGATTGGTAGACAACAAACAAAATTTAAAAAATATGCCTTTGTGTCAGAGAACACATTAATTACTGTTTCGTAATTGTCCATGGGTATGGCTTGAAATAGTTTGTTAGTAACCTACAAGTTTTAATTTATTTTTAATCTATGACTGAAAATTAGAGTCCTGAGCTTATTTATGTCCGCAATAAAGCCCAATATTCCTCAAACGAACCTTAAAAATTAAAAATGGTAAATGAACCTTCATTTTATTTTCAAGTATATATCCAATGATATTCTATTGGATGTGGGGTTATATTACATTTATTTTTGTATTTTGTTAAGTATTAGTTGAGTTCTATATTTCAACTATTTTTTGTAAAGTTTCTAACTGTAAATGTCTAAAGCCATAGAAATTGTGAAGCTGTGATTGACGATGATCGGATGTTTAACGAAATTAAAACATGAAATCGGGAAATTAATAGTGGTCAATTTATAGTCAAGCATTTATAGTCTCCGTGTATAATTGTTAACAAACAAAATGTAAATTTACAGTGATAATTTCTAATTACCGTAAAACTGATGTCTTAAGTATAATAAATAGATTGATATGCTAGTAAACTTTTTTTCTCCAAATACATTTACTTTACTATTAAATTTGAATTCATTATTTGGTCTAAATTCAAACATAGAAATAAATCGCAACGTCGTTTAAAAATTAAACAAAGATAAATTGGAAATAAAATCTTATGTTTTATAAATTAATATTATTAAATTTTCTACGGTATTTGTGAAATAAACAAATTCATGGGCGACGTAGTAGTTTATCATTTTTCTATATAACCAATAGTTTGCAGATGCTTTAATTTGTTAAGCTAATACGGTTTAAACAATTCTTAATTAGACTATTATTAACTATTTATCGTATTCCACTCATTATTCCTCGCTATATTTTTAAAAGGAATCGTGAATATAATTAATATTAATATGTGCATATATTCCTCACAATTATGTACATTGTGTCCGATCGGTTATAAACGACTGCTCCTTTTTAGATAGACATAACGTTAAAAAATAATTCACTAAAACAAACAATTATACCATTTCTAAACATAAAAATAAATATAAGAAAAAATATTGATAAAATGTACTTTTACATGAGATATTTACGGACATGTAACAGTGTCGATATAAATCTTAATGAATATTGGTGTTTTTTAAAACAAAATTATATACCTTTACATATGAAAAGCTTGACTTAGAGTCCAGATCAATTCCTCGTTTTCCGAAAAAAAAGGAATTTCTATATTTCATTAAACGGAGTAAGCTCAAATCCTTCTTGATGTAAAATAAAAAAATATCTTAAGGATTGTATAGGTATAATCTGGTTGTGCGCCAAAGCTATCTGCATCCCACTTCCACTGATGATTAACTTTAATGCCACTAGTTTTTTTTTTTGAAGAAGGTCACAATAAAAATGGGGAAATTACAAAAACTATTAGTTACGTAAAGAACCAAAAAAATATATAAGGAGAAAATTACCTAATAGTATAATTTACAAGAGAAGAATTTTTGCTTCTTTTTAAAATAAAAAAAAGACTAGGTTAAATTGGTTTTAATTTCTTTCTTTTGAAAATGTACATAAAAAATATGTTGCCTTATTTACAGAGTAATTTATTTTAAACAACTAAATTAAACGATATTTTTTATTTCTAAAACTAGGTTCAACTTAGCCAAAATATTGCTAAACGCTTAACACTAAAATGTCTGAAAATGATAATGGTTATTAAAATACATAAATAAAATTTATTAACGTAAACTATAAAAACAATTTTCTTATTTATATAATAATTTATGTTTCTTAATATTTTTGATTTGGTAACTGAAATTGGTTTAAATTATATCATTTACATTGATATTTATAATTCTAATGCATAATATTAAATTTTAATATAATTTTGTTTGATAATTCATGTCATGTTTTACAGTTGAAATTATTTCATTTAAATTAATTTTATTGAGAGTTTGAATTTGTATAATAATTTTTTTAGCTAGGAAAAAAATATTGATAAAATATTTGTTTTATTTAATAATTTAATATAAAAAAATAATTAACGCTACTATAATTATAATTGTTTAGCAAATTGAAAGAATTCAGGTTAGAATATTGACATATCTGATTTTTTATTTTATCTGTAACTTTATCGACTTTATATCGATTTTTTTGTACACGAATAAATAAATTCTATGATCATAAATTAAAAACGAATTGTATTGTTTTATGTACTATAATATTTTTGCTTTACTTTCGTAGTATACTGTAACCTAATCTTTGGTACTTTATATCGCACAGTTACAAAACCTAACCTCACTTTCGATACGCGCGGTAAGTGCTGTGCCGAAGAGAAATGTTTACGCTTATTGTTCAGTACCCAATCGTCCGCAGTGAGTGTATTTCGTTCAATCTTCAAATGCCTGGGCATGCAGCGGCATATAATAGGGATGTGACTGATAAGGTCCACACCAAGTAGAACTTTGGTTGGACGGTTTTCCAAAATATAACCTAGGAAACTCTAGAGAGAAAAAAAATTATATGATAAAATTAAATTAATACGAATAATTAAGATAAACTTTTTCCTCTACGATTTCGTTTGTTCAACCTTTTATGAAATTTTATAAAGTACATTTTTAAAGGATAATTCGTTTTTGGCTCATATCAAATCAAATTTGCTTATACGTGCTTAAATCACGTGCTTTTTTATACGTGCCTAAATCACTAACTGAATCCCTTTTTTCGTATATGAAGCAAATCAGGTAACATTCTTTGGAACATAAAATGTTCCATTTCTTCTCAACGTCAAGAATTTGCGCACACTATGCTGTTACAAATAGGAACAATCATTGAATAAAAAGCATCGATTATACCTACCAGAGTGCAAGAAGCCGTGCTATAAATGTAATGGGTAAATTCTAAAAAATTAAAAATTTATTTTATAAACTAACAGCGTCAGAATAAAGTTTATATGCAAGAATAGACGCAGGAACGAAATCAGCAAAGATTTCGCAAATAGGTGAAAATGGATATTTGGTTTCGCAAAATATTCAATAACTACCAAAGTTAGACATTATATTAAAATATCAGGGTATAGAATACCCTTTGTACTACGTTATTGTGCGATATTGTTTCTAAATTATGTTTCAAACTTAAAAAAATCTCAAAGTAACCTCTTTTACCAAAAAGGCTTTCCGCTCTTTCGATATTAGAACAAAATTATAAAGGTATGTCAATTTTCAATTCACTGTTTCAATTCTTAATTAATGTAGCTACATTCTTGTATATGGATTTAACTATGACATAAATATGAAGCCTTTAGTATTAGGTTAAAGTTCTATACTAACATTCTTTACTAGCTTCTATGAAAATAAAAACGATGATTAACTACGGCGCTCGCGCATATTTGGATTCAGTACCATTTGCGCCTTGCAAAAGTGAGGACGTGTGATTCAATCGCTCTTCATCAGGTTTTGCCATAGAGTTATAACACATGTACTGCTTGTACACAGTGAAAGTTTTATGCTGTTTATTATGATAAAATGCAAATTACATATAAATGATTGTTACATAATATTTCGATGATACATTTGAAATTTTGTACCGCTTTGTAAATTAGTGGATAGTTTGTATATTTTTAGATAATAATGGGAAAACGTAAGATTTCTTATAGACGTCCGGTATTGGGAGCAAATATGAGAAACAAATTTATTACGTGTCCTAAACAAAAGGTTTGTAGAAATTTTATATCGTATTTTAGAAGTAGTAACTGGATATTTTACTTGTACTGAGTATTAGTTAGATAGTTAAAATAATTGTAATGTTGCAAATTTGTGTGATGCAATTTTATTTCATCATTAAAAGACAATAATCGTCATAATTGTTGCAGGAACCATGCTATAGATGAAATCAAAAATAATGTTCCAGGAGGTAACGTTGAAAGATAAGGGGTATGTACTAGGGCAGAAAATGTATCTCTGATATAATACTTCCGAGTTAACTTAAAATGTTTGCGTGTTACATTTCACCATCAATCTGATCAAGCCTATTAATTTCGTATGATAGCTCCAGTTCTAGTCGGCGCATAGTGAATCAAAAGATAATCTTGTGTGTTAATTTACAAATATATATATATATATATATACATATACATATATATATATATATATATATATATATATATATATATATATATATATGTGTGTGTGTGTGTGTGTGTGCTATTTCCGGGTATGATATTTTGGCTGTAATTCCGACTCGGTTTTCAATGTGTCTATTGTAATTCGACATTGCTGAAATTCGTAACATTAAAAGCCAACTAATTTAAAAATTCTTCTATTGATTGCACACCTAAATTTTAAATGTTGTAACATAGATTTGATATACATGTGGTATATAATTATAAAATATTATAAATTTAACACTTTATATTAAGTAAAATTTAAAAATTACTGAAATAATATTTTAATAAATTATTACATATTAAGACGCTTGCTATTCAACTGGTTCACTAAACATCGTAATAGGCTTTTTAAACTTTTAATAATTTTTTAAAGTATGTTTATTATAACCTTTACAGGTTTTATTTTTTTATATTTTTCTTATTTACAAATAAATTTTTAAGTTGTCTTTCATAGTTTTATTATTTTAACATTACATCGTATTGTATAACATTAATTTTTACGAGATAAGTAAATAAAACTTCGTTCGCATGAATTAGGATTTTTTTCTTTTATATGTTGCTCATGGGTATATAATATTACCACCAAAATTCTAAAAAAAGTCTTTCTGGCTTCTATGAGTATAATCATACTATACGCTAAGTCAATCACACTTTTAAAATCTTTTCAATGTATAAAATTCGCTCTGTTATAATTTTATGACCTGTATCGATATGGTTTATGCTGCTTTATTTCTACAGAGTAAGCAGTGATATAGTTGTTTTGTAAGTGTTGTAGTTATTTTGCAAAAAAACAAATACCCGTAGTAAATATTTTGATTCATATTAAATTTAATGCAACCCTTTAAGGAATGCCATTGTTTATTTCCGAATCTCATCATCAGATCATAATCATATTATTAAAGGACCACCCCTAAAGTACCCTCTTTCGAATAAAAATAGATTCATCCAAATCTATCTACTCGATAAAGAATTTTTAAGTATATTTAAGTTATATTAAAAAAAAAAATATCATGCATATTGCTTTTGAAATCACAATTAAAATTAGACTATTATTGACAATATATTTGAAATCACAATTAAAATTAGACTATTATTGACAAAATAATACTATTATTGACAAGCAAATAATGATTCATATAAATTAAAAAATATATCGTATTAATGGTTACTCGGATATGTTTATTTAAAAAACCATTGAAAGTATTTTTTATAATCTTAGATTTTTGGGTGAATTAGAGATGTTAAAGATTGGTAATCGGCAATATTTTGATTTGCATTTGTAAACAACATCGACTATCTTTTTCTTTATTTAACCTTCTTTGGTAAAACTATGCAAATGGAAGGAAAGTAAGATAAGTCAAATTTACCACAGAACACTAAGAAGGATGTTTATGCAATATCGCCACATTCTTTACCTTTGTCAAAATAAAACATAGATTGATACATTTTCATGTTAATGACTTCTAACAATTTTTTAATTTCATTAAAAAAGTAGATTATTTAAAAAAAAATGGGTGTGTCTACCAAAAAAATGAGTCACTCTACCCATGGATTCACTATTACTATTTAGTGATGGTACATACAGTTAAGAATATACAAGTTTTCGTCACAATTGCATATAGTTTAGTGTTCGACTACGTATAAAAGTTAATTAGAGTAATTAATAATTGACCGATATTTCTGGGCTGAAAATGGCAGTTGGTAAAATAATGTAATAGCTAAATATACTATAACCTTCACTTAAAATTAATTCTTTATGAAGACTGTCCATAAAATTTAAAAACTCTATAAACAATTTTGTTTATCATCCTTAGGCATAATACCTATGTGAATACGAGATTAATTTTTCTCAAGATATATCTAATTGAAATAAAAATATATACTAGTATTTCCTCTTCCAATGACGGTTATGCTCCTTTTTTTGCGGTTTAAATATGGCTCGTAGAATATAGATAATGAGAAAAAGCTTATATTTTTGTGAGCAATTTGCTTCATGTTAATTAAAAAAAAATATCTGTAAATTATAGTTTCTTTTAGATGAAACTTCTTCACCGGTCATATAGGAAAATCGATCGTCAAAAATGAAGGTGGAAGAATATCCTGGACGACTAAGTATCTTAATTATTTTCTACTTACAAGTGCAGTTACATCGTAGACTATTCACCTGAGCAAAGCACTCCATATTCATTTAATTAAGAATATTCTATTCCACTAAACATAGTTTGTTAATAGTATTTTTTTAGGTGAAAGCTTACAAATTTTTATAAGAATATTTAATAAAAATGGCCATAGAAATTAATACGAGAAAATTATCTTGGCTAATCCCATGTTTACATTTTTTCCCCATATATCAACATCATTGATTTTCTAGACACTTTTATCGAGATTGTAAATGTTACCACCGATTCGTCGATTTTTAGAAACCGTGTAAGAAAAAAATTATAATGAAACACCAAATTATATTATAATATGCAACAAGTGATTTAAAAAAAAACATTTCACTTCCTCTCCTCTTTTTCAGGAGAATCTTACACTGTACTCTAATCGACTCCTCCAAAACTATCCCTCAAAAATAAAAATGAAGTTTCATTTTTATTTTTATATTTATTTTATTTATTATTTTATATTTCTGTTTATATAATATTATGTAATTGAGCCCCTACTTTTGACGACTGTGTTATACTTGAACTTTCTCATTAAATTGTAAAAAAATAAAAAAAATATCTAAGGCAGACAGATGGTTAAACTTAGAAGTGGTTCCCTTTCGATCAGTGCACCTTTTTCCTTTTACATCATGGAACATTAAACATTTGATAAGTTACTTTATAAGGCCTGTTAACTCAGCGTGATTGTGGTGGATAGTTGTTACACTAACGTTGATGTGGTTTAATTTTACCAGCACACGCCACTATTTTATACTAGCAAAAGCATGGCTTTGTGAGGGCTCGCGAGTTAATTAATACGCGTCCATTAAAATAATGCTTTCAGGATGCAGTTGAGACTGCCGCGCTTCTGTAGTGCTTTGAACATATTTGCAGATGCTCTTGTGGACGATATCTTTACTACACAGCCTAGGATATGCGACGGTTCCAACACCATCCAAGGCATGATCTCTGGTTGATTACATATGTACAACTTTAGAAATCACTGTATTAATATATACTAATTGTAAATATTGCAAATTCGGATAATCTGTCATATAACAATGGTAAAATAAAACAAAATTAAACATTTGGAAATGTTAAAATATTCTTTTTAGAATACAGTTAGGCAAAATTATGATGCATTAGTTACTGTTAAAGAAACAATAGTTACTCCTTTAACAATTCTCATTTAAGTAACACTTGATGTTTTTATTCTTGAAAATGCGACATATGTTAAACCAACAAAATTTTCTTTTTCTCCAATATCTACAACTACTTTAATGTTAAACCTTACTACTTATGAATGGTAATTAGTATATTTTTTAAAACACCATGTTGTGGCCCAAGACCTATATTATTGTCTACGGAAAATTCTTTGATTTCATTTTTGCTGGAAATTTGTGGCAAAGAGTGCAAAGTCCATTATGTTTAATATCAAACAAAAGACGATGATATAAGTTGTATTGTGTCAATTCCATTTTCTTTGGTTGTAAGTTAGCGGCATATTAAAAAAATGAGCATTTCCTCAATAAGAATATAATTCTGCATCTCAAATTATTTTCTGACGTTCTTTTGAATTAGACATCAAAGAATGATTATTATCTCTTTCTTTACGACCAGATAAAGTAAGCCTTCCTTGCATTTCGCTATGACAACAACAAATATAAAATGTTTAAAACTATTTCATTACAGATGTTTAAAAAGAATCTCCACAGCGGTAGGTGGTTAAATTTACTCATAATTTTTAATCAGATATAATTAAATGTTTATTGCGCAGGTAAATCCATGTTATTGGAGATTTATGATAAATGGAATAATTTCACTTCAGACTAGGTACGGGATCTTCAATGTGTGAGTCAGACTCGTATTTGGTCGGGTTTTTAAATTTATTCATTCTCTCAAAATTTATATACGCACTATTTATTCATTTATTGTAGGAAATTTTTTAAAATAATTAATTTAATTGTGATGAATACTCACAAACACACCCAGATTTAATACGAATTATCGTCACTTCCTAACATTTTCTGGCAAGATATATGTTTTGCTTAAAGTTACATTGGAAATTACACTAGCAATATAATTTAAAAGAATAACTTTCTCCTCTTTAATATTTCTGGAATAGGATGTATAATTTCCTGATAAAGAAAAAGGTTTTATTTGGTACAAAAAGAAGACGATTATTATTCAGAGTGTAAGTTCGACTTTGTCCTGGTATTAATATTTTCTACATAAAATTTGGAAGAACTCATCAAATGTACCATTTAGTAAACGTCAGATATTGTTTCTTGATAAATTGTCGAAGGGCACTGCAGCCACTGTAATACAACATACCGTTTCGGCTTGTATGGATAAATTTTCAGGATCTTTTACACTCTTTTACACAGACAACTCTACCGGAATATCTTCGTTTATTTATTTATATCTGCGAAAACATTTTTGTATATACCCGCGTCTTTATATTAGTTTTCTGTTCAGCGTGCTTACTAATCGAATAACACCTGAATAAATTTTATAAATAATTAAATATTTTTTTATTATATGTTAGTAGTTAATACCTTACTACTGAAGATTTTATTCTATTAGAATAAATTAAATAAATTAAAATAAAAGTTAAAAGAGCTCGAAGAGTCAACGTGTATTGATGGTTAGAAATATCTATTTAATATAATGAAGACTTCTGGGTATCTATCTAAAAATTTTAAAAAGGTAATCGATCATGTCATTCAACGAAAAAGTTATTTTGTACATCACGAAAATATTCTTGTGTAATGATAACTGATGACCAAAAACATATTCAAGAACTAGCAGGTCCACGTGTATTAAAGGTACCTCAATCTTCAACACCTAAGGCTGTTTGATTTGATAAATTAGCAACATATATCGATTTGATAAATTAACAGAAAAAAAATTACTGAACCACCAATTAGGCAAAACTTGTCTGACAAAGATATTCAGTTCATTGTTAAATCTTGTGTTGGAGGTGAACTGCTGTTTGAGGCTCTTTAAGGCTTCCGTGCCACACCCAACCTGTTAAACGGACTGTTAATAAAATGACTGAAGCTTCCACTTCTCAACATATAAAAAAGTCTTGACTAAGTGCAATAAAAGCTAAATTAGAATCACAAAAGGTAATGCCTAAATTAGAAACAACGAAGGATTTTCAAGTAAATTCGCGTACATTTTTTTCAATATTTTTATTGGAATATGTTTTGTCTTTTATTAAAGTATATTTGATATTATCTAAATAACATATTATGTATAATGTTTTACCCCTTAACTATTCAATTATGTTCAATGAATTAGCCATAACTTCAACAATTTTTCCATTAAATTGTAATTTTTGAGATCA
Source organism: Druceiella hillmani (assembly GCA_039881145.1). Lineage (NCBI taxonomy): Eukaryota > Metazoa > Arthropoda > Insecta > Lepidoptera > Hepialidae > Druceiella > Druceiella hillmani. The sequence goes on along the minus strand of JAYKKI010000147.1, from coordinate 1,390,530 downwards.
AAGCGGAGGTAGAAGACTCCGCTAATTAATCGAAAAAACAAATTTATTTTTACTTTTGTATAAGATACAAATCCCGCTATATTTAAACTCAAAACCAAAACCAATATTTTTTCATCCGTGCTCCACCTTAATGGTCAACAGAGTAAAACGATATAGCATTATAGAGTTTGTAAAACAAACCTCCCATCGACATACTGCTTATTCCTTATTACGAAAAATTTTGACGAGGCATGCTTTATTAAGAAGAAGCGTGCCAAACATTTTATATCAAACTATTCAAATTTTAGCAATTCATATTAAGTGCTTCTTTAACATATTTTTTCAACAGAGGAATAAGTCCGATTTGATAAATTATACTTTTCGCCAGTATTATATTTTAGTATTATCATGCAACTACAAATTATATCAAACATCTTTAGGTGGGCTATTAGCAAAGATCTTTGCTATTAGCCCACCTAAAGATGTTGTAATACAACGAAACCTAGGTCGTGGTAAAGAACTTAAAGAAATTAGAAATAATACTACATCACGTAGTTTCATATAATTGTGTGTAATGAATTTCTACGAAATTAACGACAAATATATTCAATATTTTATGTTTTAAAAGTAATAATAATAACATCAGCAAATAAAAATATTTAGTTTAAGTCAAGCAGTTGTGTACTTTCTAATAGTTTATATGTCTATATATATATGTGTGTATATGTATATATATATATATATATATATATATATATATATATATATATATATCTTGTTTCGAATGTACTTGAATTTAAATACCTGAAGTGGTATACCACAATATTTGTTCATCCCTCAGATATACATTAATCAATTTCATTTTCCAAGTATGAAAATGATATTTTCTGTTCTATGATAAAGCAACGAAAGCAGAATCGTTTGACATATAAACAGTTCACATAACGCAGATTACATAATATCGAGAGTGATCTCTAATACAGTTATTTTGACAACGTTGTTGGGAAATGAAAATAAATTCCTCAGACATAAATATAAATTCATTACCCAAAACAATTTATTAGATAGATATAACTAATGAAGAAAAAGAGAAAATGCGATCGATAAAAGTTTTTGCACCGCATACTAAATATAAAAACTCTATAGTAATTACATATTTTAAAATTACTCTCTAAAGTTTGATACTTCTTCGATTTCCTTTCCAATCCATTTTGTGAAATCTTCTCGTATTTGAGGTACAACACTTGGTTACTATTAAAGAACAAAAGATAAATTTTAAAAATATAACTAATATTTGGTTGAAAGTCATATATGAAACTGTTATTTCATGTTTTTTCCTTAATTGCACAATAAAGCAGTCTTGTGTGCTTAAAAATTTTTGAGAATCATTTTTTTCAATCTGTATTAGTGCATACTAGTCAGAATTTAATACAACCTTCAAAAAATTTGATGAATATAATATAATTATAATGAACGCACGCAATACGCAAAAATCACTTGACCGATTTTAAATAAAATTTCACATTATACCTTAAAAGCTTAGTCAAAGTCTGTAACAAGAAGATCAAAATATCAGATCGTTACTTAATTCCGCTACTACTCAATTAATAGAAGGGATACTATTGAATTAGTTGAAAACGACGTTAGTTTCTGTCATAAATAATTATTAAAAATGTGTAGTTTTTAATTTCTCAAGTTGTGGGCAGTATTAATTTTCAGTTTATAAACGTATTTCTATTTATACATCGAAAAATTATTATTATCACTATACTCTCAAACTCTGGGCTACCCTCCTGGCTGCACTCCAGAGAGAGAAAGTTTGAACATTTAGAAGTATATCACATAGTACCTTTTCTGTAAAATGAGCAGGCACATCGGGTAATCTATTATTTTCTTCAATTTATGTTCCTCTTTCCAGCAAGAGTCATGAATAATGGCATAAAACCTTATACTTTTTCCGTTTTATTCATTTTCATACAATATAAATATATTTTAATTGAATACTACCTCCAATTTTATTTTCTTTCCAAATTATTCTTTAAACCAACCACGGCTAAGGGATATTTTATTTCTAGTTTGATTTTAAAATATTACTTTTTCCTTCAGGTTCTCGGCCAATTTTGATGGTGCCTATTTTAACAAACTAGACATTTAATGGTTTATTGGCCTTAACATTGAACATTTTCTTAACAGACTTTTGTGTAATATCAGACAAACCCAACACGATATATCAGCCATTAACCAGAGAGAAATGCATAGTGAACGATTTTGAATCGGAACTATTTTGGCTCCAGCGTTAAGTCAAGCACATGGTATGGACAAAATGCTGACTCTGTGTGAACTCGCTATTCTGGTTGTAGAATTAGGCTAAATATATATATGCTCATGGCCACGATATCATAAAAATTTGTGCCAAACAATATATGCCCAACTTATACAATACCCTCGAACACCTTTCGACTTGAACATCAGTTTCTGGACATCAATAGCGGACAAATATCTCAAAAGGATAAATTGTACATGCCCAAATATTACATTTCTGCTCTTCTTTTATATGGGATTTCTATAAAAATATTTTGGCAGTGTCATTAGGAAATTACATGAGATCAAAGGTTTCGTCAAGGCAAATTCAATATGCCCAACCAGGGTTTGCTTGCGTTTACTAAATTACTATAACCACCTTTCTGTATCACCGCAATCTGTGGTAATTCGAACATGAACGAAATGGGAGAACAGAGGTCTTACCAAGGTAACGTAAAAGTTCATAAATACGATGGTATTTCTAATTATCAATACAGTTGCGACGTCCACATTTAGCACTATCATTAGGCAATAAATATAATGTAAGGATAAAGCTCATACAAAGAGAAATTTCTTTTACAAAAATATAGTTTTCATGACTTTGTTAAAGTTAAAAATTAGAAGTTTAATACTTTGTTAAAAAATTGCTTTTGCACATTTAACTAAATAATTTATTTAATTACATATTTTTATACCGTTCCATGATTAATTATTCCAAAGATAACCCCCAAATTGGGACTAATTGTCATTGGGGTTATGAGACCTTTTCTAACAGAGAAGTCAAAACGATTTTCACGATGGACGAAGACGTCAGTTTTTCTTATATTCACACATACATTACAACGAGAACTAAATAGACGATCATCTTTACGGCTCCACGTTACCCCCTCTGCCCTACTCTTCCGAATTGCTGATGCGATATCCGTATAATTTTTTGTCGATGGCATATTTAGTAAGCCCGCCAAGTACCGCCGAGAAGTGTGTGTCTCTATAATCTCTTTCTAATAAACAAAAAGGAATTATTCTACATTTAAACCACTGAGTATGTTAAGAAATGCAATTCAGATCGCAATCTGTGTTAATTCCATTTTAATGCGTGTAATGGATCGAAGGTTTTGGTAATACGTTTTGTCAAACCTTAGTATTTATATTTTATCTAGGTATTTTATGACAGATATTTATATTTCTTTCATAAAATAATAAATATTTTACAAAAAAGAAAAATTATTACTATATTAAACCTGAAACGTCTGTTTATTTTTTCGTTTCACAGTAAAATATGAATTGATATCGTGAAATAAAGTGTTTTTGGAGGTTACTCCTTAGGAATCAATTATAGCGCGCGGTATGAAGTTTTATGAGTAGTAAAATTAGAAGTTCAGACCGTACGAAGTTCAGTGCATTAAAAAAACTATAATGAGCTAATTTCAGGCACATCTTTAATTGACATATTGCATTATTTACTGACTTGTAAGCGTCATGTGTTTTCGCTGATGGTATTGCTTTTAACGAAAGTAGTAAAATTAATACAAGAAAAAGCAACTACATGGAAACAAAGTGCAGATATAGGTCTCTTACAAAGATCTATAGTGCTAGTGGTATTATTAATGAAAGTGGAAGTACAGTCAAATATTCACGTTTGTAATGTAAATATAATTTATTAATTTATTTAAAGGCTCGTAAAACATGTTATAGTTGCATCAATGTATAATAAAGACAACAGAGTATAAAACTAGGTTATAACTTTAATTGTGTGTGAAAAATATATCAATTATTAATGTTAGTGTTAACTTAGAAATGTATTATTTTCTACATACTGAACAAAACATTAATTCTATCGTAGATGGTTTTAATTTATAAATAACATATTTTGTATTTCCTTTTTAAATGTTAATAATTTCGGTTGAAAAATGTCCAAGGACATATGTTGACAAACAGGTTATAAAAAGATGTATTATTTTTATAAAGTTATAGTACGAATAATCTCTGTTATGGTACATGGGATCTACAAAACATTAATTCTATCGTAGATAGTTTTAATTAATAAATAACATATTTTGTATTTCCTTTTTAAATGTTAATAATTTCGGTTGAAAAATGTCCAAGGACAGATATTGACAAACAGGTTATAAAAAGAGGTATTATTTTGATAAAGTTATAGTACGAATAATCTCTGTTATAGTATATTGGATCTGAGTCGAGTCGAAGTTGAGTAGAGAGAGGGGATAGGCACAATCAACATGCGAAAGCATTATTTTATATAAATATAATAGATCAGTGGTTTTTCTCCACGCAGCTTGTTATGACAAATTAAATCCATGTAGTTGGATTTCATAGGATCTATACTCTCGACTAAGATGAAGTCAGAATTAATTTGCTTGACCAATACAGAATTAACTTCTTTGTACGAATATAATTTTTTTGTTTTTTTAAATAATGTGCCAAAAAACGTATCCTTTTTTCTTTAGGCAAAAGTAAGTCAACTGTGCCGACTTTGGCTTAATAAAAAAGCCAAGCAGAGAAAAGAATTGGCAACGAAAAGGCAGCAGCGGATGGCCATCAGCGGGGAGACGGGGATTACTTTTATTTTTATAATATTTTCTGCTCATATAATATTTTATTTTAAATTTTACAATATACAATTAAATTTTTAATTATAAATTATGTAGTTATCATTTTGTTGTATATAAAAATCAGTGTAGCAGGTTGTTTAAAACATTTAAAAATTTACAAAGGTATTCGTTTATACTTTTGGTCTTACATAAGAATGGTGAGATTTATTTACTATTTATAAAGTTGCATTACGTTGTCAAACTTTGTTCATAACCGTCAATAAGAGATTGATAAAACAATGAAATGGTGTATTAACCAATAAAATATGATTTTTGTATTAAAAACCTATGAAAGAATGGTTTATATTATCAATTCCAAACTAATTTAATGCACGTGCTTGTTTTAGTTATGGGTAAACTGAGCCATAAATTGGATATAAATAACTTTTACTTAATATAGTTTCTGTTGTCATTTGTACTCAAATTCAATTTATCAGAATATAATATGTCTTTGCAAGTATTTGTTAAATTACCAAATATGAAGAATAAATATACATCGATTACTTCCTGAATTAAAGCAGTCACTGGCTTATGTTACCTAATCCAAACTAATTGAATGCAGGTTATAAAATTCTGGCTATAGATAAAGTGAACCATCCAGTGCAAATTAATTTTAATGCACATTTTAATATTCTAGCTATAAGTAAAGGGAATCTGTCGCAAGTCAGAATGAATTTCAATAATATAATGTTTTAATTAGCATTTAGAATACTAGTAAATAACTTTTCAAAATACAATATAAGTTTTTCCAAGAAATTATTAAATTACCAAATGTTAAAATTAAATAAATTTTAATAACTTAATTACTAAAGCATTTTATCCTTGATTTCTAACTGGTGCTACTTTCCTATAAATATATATAGCGATACAAATTGTGTGGATACAAGTATCTGTAATATTATCTATTCATTTGAAAATGAATTGTTTGTTAATAAATTTTAGAGGGGTGAGATTATTACAAAGGAGAAATATCACAAATAATACAGTTTTCAAACTTTTTTAATACATAATAATATCAATTATGGGTGATGTCATTCCAGTTGATAAAGAATTAATACAAATCCAATAAATACGAATGAAAGTATACATATGTTTCCACTACCACAAGAGATGCGTTGGTTTACCCCCTTCATCTATTTTATACATTCCAAGCTAATTGTACTTAAGGAGTAAACTCCAGTTGCACGTCGGAGTTGACACGCAATTTTTTATTTACGGTTTTACTTTTAATAATAAACAAAAATGAAAAATTAGGTAGTTTACAGTTTACCAGTTTAGTGATTATTTTTAGTGATTTTTAAATATTTGCCTCAATTTAAATTATTCTTGAACAATTATTAGATTACGTGAAAAGAACGCAATGCCATAAAGGCTATTGGTAGCGGTGTAGGTATGGAAAGCTAGGTTATATCGATACATAAAAGAAACCATAAATTAAAAAATAATTAATATTTTAAAAGAAAAATTAGCTCAAATAAGCTGTAAGACCAAATGTATTTTTAGCATTTCTCTCTTTGTTTTATTCATTAGAGCATGAGACTTAATATAAAATTAAATAAATACACTTAAACATTTTTAAGGAAATTGAAAATAAAATTTGTCTCTTAAATATATTAAAATCTAAGAAACAATATAATTTATATGGCATCATAGAGTTCAGAAATAAAAAATACTTGTCAACCCATTAGCTAATACAACATGATGACCGTTGATATTTGGGTAAATGAAGTTCACGACAATATAGTACGACGAAGGATATAAATGCATTTAATATTTTTGTCTATTTTTATTTTGAAACCTCATATACTCTGGTATTTTTAAATAATTTTCATGCTAATATATTTTTCTCACTAATGACTGACAAGCGAATTAATCACAAACATAAAACACATTGGCGTGGACGAAGCCGCGGGTGACTCACTATTTAATATCAAATGGCAATCAAAAATAAACTTAATATTGAGTTATAAGTTTATTTTTATATTAATATTAAATATTGATTTACTCACCTATGAATTCAACCTCTAACGTAACATTCTGGAGAATAAACATTTTACGAAGTCATAGTTTATTTTGACTGCCTAGTTTTTTTTTGGCACACTTACCTTGGTTAATACGGTGGTCTCTATTAGCCAGTCGCTTTACGAACAAAACTATAGAATTATTTGATAAATAACGGTAAATAATGTATCCGCAGGATGTTTAATTTTATTTGCTGTGTATTTTTCTGTTTTGTCTAAATGTTTTTACCAAAACGCTTATTCTCCAAGAGCTTATTTCTTAAATATTTTTTTAAATTTGTTCCATGTTATACTTATATTTCAAGAGGTATCTCAGGTGCGATATTTCAAATTACATAAATATTTTTCAATACCACCTGAGTATAAATCCTTATTTTTCTACCAATTTAAGAAAGAAAATTAATAGTAAATTTTTATTATAATTTCGTACAATTACAATTTGCCTTTGTTTTATGGAAAAGGATCCCGTGTTTTTTCCTGGAAAGTGTATTTGAAACAGATTCAGACTTTTTTTTAAATTGCGAATAAATTTCCCATAAGTGCTATAAGTCTATATATATATATATATATATATATATATATATATATATATATAAATATATACATATATATATATATATATATATGCATATACACATACATGTATATTAGAGATAAGCAAAAGGAAAATCTCAAATTTTTATTTGACTAACTGCAAAACGATATTGTATAAGAGATTTTTAAAATTACTTCTCATGTTTGTAAATTGTTTAGTTTGTACTTCGTTTAATGATGTTGAATACATAATAGCGAATAAGTTTATTTCATTCTACATGATTTCTATTTTATTATAATTTTTGTTTGTGTTCCTAAATTTGTGAGGAGAAAAACGTAGCTTTATTTGTTTTTTTATACTGTACACTTTTCTTAACGCAACATCCGTTTTTTTTTTGTACGAAAATAATTCAATTAATAGATATTTCTCTAGACACATAAAAATATAGCCAAATAAAAATATATTTCTTCGTATTTCTAACTGATATTTCACCTAAAAGTAAATGTCAAAAAAATATCTCTACGGTTGATTTGTTATTACATTCGATGGACGTCGACCTTACTACTAAAGACCCCACTGTCAAATGTGAAAGGTAACAATAATAAGAGATGACATGTAACTATTCCCGTTCCACAGGCATCGACCTCTGTCCGTCAATCAGGTGTATATATAATAAAAGTACGCGCACCCATGCGATGCTGGTTAAATAATACAATTTTAAAAGAATAAAGTAAAGAGTGACATTGAAAATTGTGTATTAAGATGATGCTAGAGAATGGCAAGTTGGTTTTATTGTTCAATCAATCGTATTTACAATCATTAAATGTAAGAATAATGTAAGTATAAAACTTCAGTCCGATGGTCAAATCCAATGTGCGCAGCATTGAATTCCGTGAATTTCTGAAAATAAAAAAATTGAAAGTTTAAATAAAGTATTTCATCCAATTGTAATTTTCAAAACATTTACTTTTAAGTTTGTGAATTCCAGGAAAATAGAGTTTTCAACCTATTTTCTCTTAAATTAGCAAAAAGTGTCAAAACTATATGATGTATTCCTAAAGTAGAATGTTGTCCATCTTTTTATCCTTATCTTTCTCATGTAGTTATTTGCAATATTCTTATCGACTTTTACCTATATATTTATTCTGTCTTTTGTCAAGTACGAACTGTACGTACCAAACTTGTTTAATAATCTAATTTGCTCTTAACTTGTGTTACGGATTAACGTATCTCCATCATTTTTTTCTGACTAATATAACGAAATAACGTTAAAATTGAACGCACAACAAATTAATTATGAAATTAATTTTTGTTAACCACGCTTATTTAAACTTATTCGGTGTGTTATTTTAAACCAAACAGTAATTTTTTTGTGATATTCAAAGCAAGATAAAGGATAGAGCGATAAAACAAATTATATAAAGTGAAAATTTGGTGAGAAAATAGATGCCTAGCAGATTATAGAGCAGATGCTTCTGTAAAGTTCGCGAAAATATTCAATTATGGGAAAAAGCAGGGAAGAGAGCAACCCACAACTCCAAAGTCTGGAATTACTTCGTTAAGTAGGTCATAATTCAGAATGAACTTTAGGGCTGCGATATAGTAGAATTTATTACCTGCATTTTATAATTATAACAGACGAGGGAATGGACGAATATATTGATGTTTTTTTTCTGGAACCATTGATAGTTAGTATTAGAATATATCACGAAAATAAAACTCTACATGATCCAAGGGGGGAGGGGGTAAGAGAACGTATGCGATTAAATAGTAAGTAAATATAGCTAAGTATTTGAAGACGTACCTGTGAACATATTGGAAACCCTAGAAAGATTCTTGGATTCGCGATATCTTTAAATTTAACTATATTAATAATTCGATTCGAAAAGATCGATTTCGATTCGAAATTATTTTAATATAGAAACAACAACGTACAAAGCTTTTCTTTAGTTTCCAGTTCTTAAGACCCACAGCTTAAACCCAGACCTTGCGGACCTATTAATTTTTTTAGAAATCTAAAAAATAAAACGTATGAAATCGAAACTGCAGTATTCCGCCACAGTTTCAAAAAAATTAAATGGACTAAATATCACATAAAGATTTGGGATAAGCAAATTAATATTTTTTTCTCTACAGTACCAATTGAACAAGTACTGTCGTCATATTTTACAGATGCTCCTTTAGTTTCTATAATAGTTAACGTAGTATAATAAAAAATAATTCATGGAAAGAAGACCGCCTGATGACAGAGTACACGAACCGTCTGTAAATAATATATTTCTCGTATGCAATATGTCACGAGTACATCGATAAACCCAATTAAATACATATGAAAAGGAATATTATTTGTATATGTTTACTAAACCACTCACCGCCCATGCAAAAGTTATGAACAGCGTTATTACAATGAACTTGCCATTACAAGCACAATTGATGTTATTTTAACAAGTTAATTGTAGAAAATATAAAATGAATCCATTAGATTTAGATTCTACGTTTAGTTATTTTTATTGCTGGATACCTATATTGCGCAATTCGTTAGTTATTACGGAATTATTACAGAGCCATTGTGATTCGACAATTGTAGTACGTACGGTATATGCTTGTGAAATTATATTCCTGATTTATATATGATATTGGGTATTATTGCACATAAAGGCACAACATGGTTTTTTCGTTCTTATACTTCAAGTTTTTAATGCTTAATCACTTCACAAAATAACAATAGTATTGCACAGGAACTGCCAGTTATCCAAGGGTAAGAAACCATAAAATCAGGCATTTTTTTTAGTTAAATAGTCACCTTTTTTATGAAAAAGCTTCCTTGTTTTACCTATGAAAATATAGACTTCTTTATCATCACAATTAATGCCTCACTAATTTGATATTTCATTATGTAATAATATGAATTATATACTAACGTTAGAGAAATAAACGATGATGTGTGTGATATTTTTTCAATCACAAGACGGGAGATTACCTTCAGTAAGTTGAATAGTTTTTTAGTATTGAGCATCATTGAGTTCAAGAAACACTGACTCCCAAAAAATTAATAAACCAATGAAAGAAAATGTGGCTTGCATTTTTTGTCCCTAACATTTCCTTAATGACAATTTAAAAAGTTTCCACTACTATCACAAATAAAAATTAAATAAAAAATTTCCAATACACAAAACCATAATAACAATGATAAAGGTGTAGATAAAGTATAAAATAATAAAATTCCCATTTCTATTTGCTGAATTTGACAATCCCTCCCTGTAATTTTTATAAAAGTAAAAATTAATATATCTTCGAATAATATTTAAAATATAAATATATTTTGACAAAATTGAGCATTAGTAAAAGTAATACATTTACGAATTTTATTCTAGTTATTGGTAATCAAATACAAATTAAAATTAGTGACAAAATTAAAGTTAAAGATTGACTCTAACTACATAATTCCCATTATTAAAAAATTACAATCAAATTAAAAAAAAAATTTCTAATTTTTATTTATGAACTAAATAAACCTTTAAAATTTATATCAATTAGTATGAATTCCTCAAATCGAAACTAGGTAGCTTCCATTTATTGGGAACAGTGAAATATTATTTATTATAATAATAAAAGTAGCACAAACGTCACAATAAAAAGTACAAAATAAAAAAAATATATACTTAGATTCTAAAAATAGATAATTAATATTTTGAATAAAAATAAGTTTAATTGTCTTATTTTTACCTTTCAGTCGCATTTTCAATCAAACATTTGATATTTCACGTACCGAAAATATAAATTTTAGTATTTAAAATTAAGAAATACTCTTTCTCCTTTTTCCAATTCACTTATCATTGGAATTCCACCAGAAATCTAGTATTATAGAAAATGTATCCTAGGCAAATTTTGTCCCGAAAAATAAGTCATGGCACATTGTTTGACCTATATTCGTGAAAATCGTGTTTTAAATTTTGTTTGTGAAGTGCGCTTGATTAAAAGTTAAAAAAATATAAAATTATTATATACTTATTATTATTTATTATTAAATACAAGCAAAACTACGGCTATGAAGATTTTGTACACAATTCGGTACATACAGACATACATACAAGGGTAAAAATTTAGAAACGTTCTACCTGAAATCAGCAGCACGACGAGGTAATAAGAAAAGAATAAATGTAGTACTACCGTCTGATACAAACCCTTACAAACACGTAATTTTTGAAAAAAAAGATGTTAATTTCGTCCTGTGTTTAACAGCAATGCCGTGTTTTGTAAACTATTTTTAGTATTAATAAATTATACACAAACAATAACACAAACAATTCAAAAACATGGCAAACTATTTTATAATTACATAAAAAAGAAACCTAAAATAACTAAAAGTAGAAATATGTAAAAGGAAACATAAATACAAACACGAATTTATAATTAGGCAAAACTTATGTAAAAACGAAAAGATGAAATACATAAAATAAATTGTAAATATAAGTATAAATTTACATTAAAAAATAATAAAAAACTAAAAGGTTAAACAGTCCAGTAGAGAGGGAATAAATAGGTCCAGGTTACTAAAAATTGTTAAATAATTTATTTTAAAATCTAGGTAGCAAACCGATCTGCCATTTAAAAGCAAAATGGAGGTGTCTTGTTTTGTTTCACACGGTTGTATACTCAACCGCTGCTCAACTTGCTACGGTTTCGAATAAGTGTACGTCTACTCTCGACCGGAGCACACGCGTCATTGTCCGTTTATCGCACTACCCTACTATTGGTACCCATGAGGCAATGCACTATATAAATTTAATAGTTACGTAAGCTTCCCTTCCTTACTAACATTTTTTTATTTAAGTATTTAAAATTTTACTATATCCGTTTTATCAGCTTTTCTTTTCCCGTCTCAATGTTCCTTCTCTTTCTCTTTTTGTAGCCTATCCCTGGCTCTTAGCTCAGAATCATCTCCGTTGTTGTTTATGTTGTTCAAAATGAGAATTTTGTCTCCGTTCTGTCTCTTGAAAAAAGTTCATTTGGTGTCTTTCCTGTCACTAAATAGGTGGGTTGAGTTATACAACATTAAGTATTTATATAAAGTTTCTTTAATATCTCTACTCTAGTTTTTACTTATTTTAGACGTTTAAATATATCTCTATTTTTCCGTTCCACTTCAATATTTATTCGTGGTCAATACAGCTCCATATCAAAAAGTCTAATATTATATTCACGACAGAAAACCTCAAATTCTTCACTGACAAATTGCCGTCCATTACCCACAGTGATCAAAACCGGATAATAGGGATGACTAAATGTTACCTAAAGAAGTTTAATAATTTGCCACTAGTAATTGTTTTTGTTATGTTAATTTGGTTGTAGCGACTATAATAATCAATAATCACCAACAGATAATCAATATTTGACAATGGTCCCAAAAGGTTCATCGCAACATCCAACCGTGGTTCTGATGGCAGTTTCCGGCGTTTCATTTTTGTAGAATGAATGGGTAATCCAACAAGAATGTATCCCTCACATCTCTTTACTAGTAACTCTATGTCCTTTGTAAATCCTGGATCATACATTCTTAGACCTTAACCTTCCTTTTATAGCAATAATTCCTGGGTGACCCTAATGTGCTGCAACCAAAACGTGTTTCCTTAGTTTTTGTGGAATAACCATTTCGTTCCCTCTTAAAAAAATTGTTCGTAGAAACGTAGTTCATTTCCAAATACCTTGTCGTTTTTTAAAAAAAATTCCCGTTTATTGTTGTAAATTCCTTTCCTTATGCACATTATTTCACAATCATTCGTGATATAATTCAGGAATCTACCTCATTGAAATTGCATGAGGTCTTGCAGGTTGTACTCTTTGATATACATAGTCTTCATTGCCTGGTGCTTGCTTGAGTGCTTAATGGCAGATTTGAGTACTCACATAATCGTGACGAAGGATCCAAAATATTAGTCTAGCACAGTTTATATTTTACATTGTAGCTGTAAAACCCAACTTTCTACACCAGCGCAGGGGGGGTTTGATTTGGGTCTAAATAAGAACTTAAGCGGTTTACGATTAGTAATTAGGAAAATGTTAAAGTGCACGATAGCCCACACCACAGCTGGAGCTTTCTTTTCCGTTTGGCAAATTTTCTTTTACATTCTGCCAGCGTCTGATTCCAATAGGAAATAATTCTTGGTAAATTTATATCAGTTTGCACTAGAACCGCTCCTAAACCCACGAGGCTCGTGTTTGCTATCACTTGCGTTTTATTTTTAACATAAAAATGGTCTAAACTTTTAATCTTCGATTATATCTCTTCCGACTTCATAAACGCGTCATTCTGTTTTTCTGTCCAATAATTTTCAATAGTTGATTTTATTTCCAGTTTAATCTTTAATAGCTCTTTTAATAAAACCCTTCTTGTGGCTAAGTGGCTAAGTTACTAAACCGAGAAAACTGCATTTCCTCAATAGTCTTGGGGATTCCGATTTCAGATACGCTCTCAATTTATTTTGACAACGGGTTTAGCCCTTTGATTGAAAAATTTGATTTTTTTTGCTTCATAAATATACTTACCTTCATTCAATAAGACATTGTTTTCTTTTAACACCTGCAATACCTTCGACAATCGCAAATCATGTTCTGCTTTGCTATTTCTACAAATCAAGATATCGTCAATAACGTTCATTACGTCTTCTTATCCAACCAACATATTTTCAAGAATTTTCTGGAAAAGTTTTGATGCATGGGTAACTCCAACCATTATCCTTTTGTATCTGTAAAGAAAAGGTCTTTATAGATACAAAAGGCTACGAATATCGTCAAATATCTGGAATCAGGGTGAATCTCTACTTGATGGAAAGCGTTTTTTGTAGTTTAGTGAAATATTACGTTTTCTTTATTTTAGGGAGTAGGACACTTACTCCATGCATGATAATGGGTGATTCGCTCTTAGTATGTCTGCATTAGCGCATCTTATGTTTACGCATGAGCATACTTTTCCGTTATCCTTAAGTATTGTTACAAGGGGTGAAACCCATGTTATCTCTCTACCCTTTTATCTTTTCGATTATATCTAATTCCAATAACTCTTGAATTTTCTGGTTTGTCTTCTCTTCGGTTGGAATGTATATTTTTCTATAGAACTTTCCAGCAATCTTCATACTGTGACCTTTACTTGCCATCAGGTTTTAAAAATATTATCAGCGTTAATAATGAGTACACAACCTAAAATTTTTAAAACTTTTTTTTTCAAAAACTTCCTTTCCAAGGAAGAAAATTGGCATGGTAAAATAATCCCATCTCTGACTTCTTGAAAATAGGCTGCAAAATTGTAATTCCATAAAAACTAATCTTACTTAAAAAATAAAATATGTAATAATCTAAATTTAGATAAAAATGTTTGGCAATAAAGTGAGAAACAAAATGGAAAACATTTATTCAGTCCACACATTCAATCAATGGAATTCTGGCTCTTTTGAGTAACTTGAAATGTCATTCCATCGAACCCATTTTCTTTTATCTGAAATAAAAGTCCATGCAAAATTATAGGTTGATATTTCGGTACGTAAGTGATTGATTTAAAAAGTAGAAAGTCGAGATCTCGGTAACTTTTGTATTTTTACGAAATCAATCTACTCTTTCGAGCAAGTACAGTGGATTGCATTTACTTATTTTAAACAAATAAATAAGAAATAGTAGAATTGAGTTATTTTCTTAATGTATTATTAATACATATTAATCATTGTAGTTTTCTTATTTTAATTATAATTGTACTCCAATTTTTATTGTAATATTCCCAAAAGAAAAATTAGTGGCATTCAAATTAGTTATTACCGCCTTTATTCAGCTACTTTTATTGCACAATTGTGCCCTCATTTTGAGGTAAAATTAAATTGCATTTTATTTACTTTTACGTAGATTTAGTTAGATAATGATATTTTCTAGCAACTTTTATTGTTATGTATGTTAAGCGTAAAATTAATCTGTGAACGGAAAATGTAATTTAGTGGCAAATGACAATTCGAAAATATTTGCGATACGTGTCGAAGATTCTAAACGATGACAATTACGTCGATTAATATTGATTGCTGCTTCACACGAAAGGGTACATAAAATTGAATGCAATAGAGACTGGCTGTCACATATTTGCCAATGCTATGACGGTATTACGTTTCGACTTTTGTATTATGGATATTGTTCATATAATTATTCTGTTTTTCAGTGTTGTGTGATATTTTCAAAAAATTATTTTTTAATGTATTTATAAAAAGGTGCAACAATTATTGTAACGAACTCGATAGGATACGCATAATGGCGTAAAACGTACGTAACAATACTGTTAATTATAACTACAGCTGCCCATAAATATAAAAAAATAACAGAGCTAATGAGGGTAATATGATACGAGTACAATATAATTATAGGAAAAGATGGATGACAGATATTGTTATGGAAGACATTTATTTCTCCAAAACTTCTTGATGGCATAGTTGGAATTATATGGATAGAAGTTCGATGTTATTAAATAATTTATTCCATAGCTTACTAATTTATTAATAAGAGATAAACTTCTTGTTCGGCTTTCATTTCATTTACGAGAATTATACTTTTTAAAATATCTCCAAAATATACTTTAAATTAGAAAAACAAATCAAGAAACAATGTGATAAAATGGTTTTAAATATGACTTTTAATTAAAGAAAAGTCTGCCATACTTCACAACCTTAAACAATTAGAGAGCCTCCAAACTGACATACCGTTTATTGAGGAAATAGAGACACATTTATTATTACGCCGCCAAAGAATTTGTTTTTTCCCAAAATATGTATTGAAAATATGTTAGAAAATATAATAAAATTAATTTATAAGTAACACTTAAATGAGTTTCGCTTGAAAGTTATTTTTCAGCGTTTTATCTAGATGAATTTAAATTGTTAATGATGTTGTACATATCTGATTTAGATATTTTAAGGAAATGCATTTGGAAAAAATATTAATAACGTCAGTATTGTGAATATTACTAATACATTTATTTATTATATTTTATAATTTTATATTTACGGACGATACAGGCAGCATTTATAGAATGTCACAGATTTGCATTTTGTAGTTTAGCAATCATCCTAGGGACAATAAACGCTGAAGTATAAATTGAGTGCCATCAATTTTAGGTTCTTTAGAGGTAATATGGAACGACACCACATCAACAGAATATCAGTGTATGGGTCCTTCGAAATAAAATTAAGTTTCACCTTGGCATTTTTTATTTTTACGTATCGTTCGGGTAATTTTGAGTATAAAAGTTATATGCAATATATCGTCCTTAAAGTCTAGTTTTCAATGAAGCACTTAAAAAGTATGGAAAATCCTAAGTATTAACACATAATTAGAAATTTGATTGAAATTATATCGCTTAATTTGCATCAACAATTTCAAAAGATAGTGTTAGTAATGGAATCATATTTTATGCGTGAGCCAACGCGAACTTGAGTGATTTTTAAACATTTCCTAATATTATCACGGAAATATGATTTTCTTACGATATTCATTAAGCATCTATAAATTTTATTTAGTCAAAATTTTCGGTTCAGCATTTTAATATATTTTGAAATCTGCAATGGCATTTCCGACTTTCTAAATTTTAGTCACAATTCCAAATTTTATGTTTTTTACTGAGCGTTATCAGCTTGTATCAGATGCATATTCTATATTTCCAAGGTTACTGGTGCAAAATTTGTAATAAGGGTTTGATTTTTGCGGCGAAACCGAACGCGTTCAATTTATTTTGTTGCCTTGTGTCCGGGTACGTAGATTTTTAGGGTATTACATCTTAAATGTACCTACAGGAATATGAAATGGCACTTACTTTTTAATTAATTGAAATATATATTTTTAACTTTGTAGGTTGTGTAGAATATCGTTTGCAAAGGAAATTTGGGTCAAGATATAAAATATTTTTGTTGTAATAAATCTCCGAAGACATTCTGTAAAAAAAATATTACTCCCTCTCCCTCCTCATTTTAAAAATATTGAATCTGAAGTTATGAAAATATTTTTTGGAACATTACGTAAACTTTATGAGAAAGCTACACTGAGTAAATATATCATAGTTTTAAAGTAATTTGCATTATTTAAGGTCAATGAAATAATACGAATATAATAATATTAATAATTGTAAATAGTTGTAATCGCTTTAGAGTTAAAATTTCAAAGTGTCTGTGAAAGTCTTATATTGCTAGTTCTACTCATGCGCAATAGGCTTATTTCCTTTTCACCTTCGTAACTCTCCAAAAATTGGTTCCACTTCATGCACGTACCGCTTTTTAAGGTACCCAAACCCATCGAATAAGAAATGCATGCCAAATATGGTATGAAGTCTAAAAATTATTATCACAGAAATAAATAATATTTACTTGAATTTCAATATTAGTTTTATCAATTCTCACACGGTATTTCTTTGTTTGCGTATTTACGTATGTTTTTACATATTTTATCGTAGATCACATGAATAAACTTTCAACTCGCTCTTTTTTATTTTAATAACAATATAATAAGTAAATTTATATAATAAGTAAATTTAATACTCACACACATGCCCAAAAGTCTGTAGTGTAACAAATAAGAACGAGATTATTGCGAGTCATTGCCAGTAACCACTTTCACGAGCCTTCCGTTCCATTTCCAACCCATTCAAGGATGTCACATCTCAATTATAATTGTAGACTTCGAATCAAGATCTGCTATTATATATATTATACTATAAACCGGTCACTTTTGTTTGAAATTGCCAATGCTACAGATTTATAAATACAAATGGAACATATGTTCCAAATGTATTTATCAGTCTGTAGCATTGGTACTTTCAAACAATATTACAAATGGAACATACGTTCATTTATATGCGTTATAAATTGTGTTAGAAACATGCATATTTGTGTACACCTGTGTACCTATATTTAAGTATACGTCGTAGACCGATAGTATGACACGGCATGTTGCAATGCGTATAGCCGTGGAACAGTGTTCTTTTCGCGAAATTCGTAATTGTATGTGAGTGTTCGTATACTCACATTGTTTGACCTACATCGATCATTTGGTGATTTGGCTAGTCATTCTTCGCTACATCGTTCTCGCAGGATACACAAAATACACTCGGGTTAGATTGACGAGACATTAAAAAGAAACACACTGTTATATTGTGAAATAATACAATTAATTAATGTTTTAATAGTAAATAGCTCTTTAAATATCACAATTGAAAAGTTAACTGAAAACAAAACTGCAGAAAATATCAAATGTGAATAAATTATACTTTGGTATTACAACGAGTGATTAAAAAGTTTAATTCTTTGTTGTTTTATCAAAAATATATATGTATATATACACACACACACATGCACCAATATCTAATTTTTGGATTTATTTCTCTATATTTAATTTTTAATTAAATTTCTCAAAATTATTCAATCAACCATTACTTTTTAAACCAGAAATCTTTCTAAGAGTAATTTTAATAAGGAAATTTTGAGAAAATATAATAGGTATTGTCAAGCCTTAATACGTTTTACTTCTAATCAGTTTAATTAATTAGTACAAATTACACAGTCATTATTCTCAATTTGTTTTCACATTAAGGGCCAGTTTTAATTTTATGATGGGGTTCCATAATGGTAATAATTAACAAAATAAAAAATAGTCCGTAGTCCGTCGCTGAGCTGGAGTTGACAAAGGTTCTATTACATGTTGGCGTTCTTCTTATGGGTCATAAATTATGTTTGCATTTGAAAATTACTCTTTATTGAGATAAATGTAACTAATATCTAGCTTTTAGCTGAATCACTGTAACAGTCCCGATAATATCCGTTAATAACTTGCTATAATAATATTTAAATAACGGTTGATAAAATCGCATTAATAAATTCATTTATTTCTTACATTTTCGCCAACCATAAACAGTTTACAAGAGAGATCTCACTCATATAATATAGGCGACAAAAGTCTAAGAAACTTCAATCCTGATACGTCTGAAGGAATACAAAATCCTCGGCTCTTGTACAAATATAACTGGAACATCACCCGCATACGAGACTGTACTTGATTTTGAACTGAACAGAACCGTTAAATGAAAAAACAAGAAACAATATTGGATAAAAAGTGTAAAAAAACAAATTTCACTAACATTTTAACAGTTCTATTAACAATATTATGCAGAAGAGTTCCAATAGAGCATAAACTGATTTTGTCCCATCTTGCATACAAAAACTTCAAGAAATATTTCAATAGTACTAGCAAAAAAAAAAAAAAAAAAAAATATATATATATATATATATATATATATATATATATATATATATATATATATATATATATAATAGTACTAGAAATAATACTACATCACGTAGTTTCATTTATATGTGAATAATAAATTTCTACAAAATTAACGCCAAATATATTCAGTACTAGCAAACTTTTTTTCGCTTCTGTTTTTGTCTGTTTTGTGTTATGAAATATTACATAATTTTACATGAATTACTTTTTTTAATTAATTAATTTGTTTTTAATAAATAAAATAAATATAACTTAATTTTTATTGACAATTAAATAAAACTGTGTGATGTAGTATTATTTCTATTTTATTTAAATTCTTAACCACTGCCTAGGTTTCGTTGTATGACAATATTTTCAGGTGGGTAATTTGTAAAGATTTATTGTTTTCATACAATTTCCACCTAGGTCGTGGTTAAGAATTTAAATAAAGTATAAATATGACTCCATCAGGTAGTTTCAATTAGTTGTAAATAAAAATTAAATGGTAATGAATTTCTACAAAACGCCAAACTCATTCAAAGTAAATGTCTTATCCAACTTTATGATGACCTGTTTCCCCTGATGTTTTCTTTACTCTGTTCTTCTTACCATTTAAAATTATAACCTTTTGTTAAAACAAATTAAAATTAAAATTATTTATTTTTAAACCTATATAGTTTTATTTCGACATAAATAAAATTATTTAAATAAAATGACTTAAGTTTCAGGACGAAAAGACCACGATATTTTGTATTCCATAATTTTGGTTAAAATTCCTAAGGTTTAAGCTAAGAAATCCAGTTAATGAGGCGTGTGCATTTGATTTAAGATTTTGACTCATATATTATATTTTTGAAAATAATTGATTTTAATCGTAAAACACAAGTAAGTTATTTCAAATATCATTTTCAGAGTTTAAAATTTTCTAGATTAACTATAAGTATGCACTGTATTGACTACCACCTATGCGCTATTTTCACTACTAGCTATGAGCCACCACTAGATGGAATAATTTAAAAGCAATCGTTTCTTTTGATTTTTCCTGTGATATGTATAAAATTGTCTGCAAGCCTGAATTATTTCAAATTTTTCAATTCCCAAACCTTAGAGATAAGAAAAATGAGTTAGTTTTTGCACTTTTTGAACACGAATCAAAAACAGCTTTAAATGAAAAAAAAGTAGTTTCAGAAGGTGATATTCCATTTGGCCTTACTACCCACTTGAATTTCAACCTTACGTTTTTGATCCAATTGCGAATAAATATAATCACATTTTTTGCATTTGAAATAGTTGCGAAAAAGTGTGCTATTAAAATGAATAGCAGTATATGCTGAGAAAATCAACCATGCAGACTAACGCCAAAGTTCGCCAATAAATTTCCTTTTTTATCGCCTCAAGTATAGGACCTAAAACTTTAAGTACGGAATATGTAAGGAAACCTCTAACGCAATATAATTAAACAAATAAATAGCCTATGAGCATACAATATACATGTAAATGAGAATGCATTTCTGGTTTATTACTTAGTAAAATAAGTTAATTTAAAAAAAACACCCGTGGTTTTACACTTGTTCGCTATTCTCTCTAAGTCGCATATTGCTTTAGTAATTATTAATATCATATGGAATATATAGGATGAAAACCATTCTAATAGTTTTATCTTTACATTTCTTCAGTGATTCACATAAAAATAATAAATTTAACATCTTTTGGTAAAATACGATTTGTTTCACATTCTCTCTAAACGTTGCGTGAGTATCGACTGCGCTCGTAAACGACAATGACGAGAATCGTCTCTTGCGAGTGTACCTTTTGTCAGTTTTTCCGAATGTTCCCTGAAACTTTTTGTGCAAGCAAATTAATTTTATTTGCACAAAAAGGTTGGGGGAAATTTTGAGCAAACAAAAGTTTGATGTTGGGTCGACGCTAGACGGGGCGCGTTTGATTTATCAATTCAGATAATATTGAGTCCCTCGTTAAACAGCTGAGCTAGTACATTTTAAAAATAAATTATTTCATTTATATGTAAATGATAGTATTTGTGTATATAAGGGTTTATACTCATTTTGATGTACCCAAAATAATTAATTACAAAATTATAAGTCAAATTATAAGCATAAAAATGGTTTGTCTAATAAAATATCAATAGAAAATATTTGTCACTCCTGTAATGTTTATTATTATAATACATTACCAAGAACCTCATGCGTTATTAGATAAAATTATCGCCCATCTTATTTGTTATGTGGTATGTTATTCAGTATTGGTATTATCTGACCATAACTGATGGGCGTGAGGTCTTTTGATTCATTATTGTATATAACTTTATATTTTGTACTTTTGTAGGATTGTATAGATTCAAAATTTTCTCAAGACTTTTTTAATTTCAACTCAAATGTAACGATTGTTACATAAATTGAGTTAATAATTACTATAACTACTTCTCGCTTCTTTATCTCCAAGCGCATCGCAATTTCTGAGATTCTGTTATTGCAAATAATCTTAACAGAACAGTATAAATGATTGATGATTTCTTACATTTTTTCTTCAAATTCTTTAAAGGAATATTGTTGCTCTCCTTGTCTCTCTCTCTTACAATAATAATATTTATCGTTTGATTGGTGGTTTGTTAACTTGGTAACTAAAATATAATTTTGTTTTATGAAACGGTATAAGTTACCCAAAGTAGATTACTATTTTGTTTTAATATATCAATTTAAAACAAAACGAAATCGAAGGCAAATTCAATTCAAACATAAAAAATGAAAATTCACATCTGTTTTCCTCCAAAAACATTTGACATACTGATTTGAAATCTGGCGCAATTATAAAGCATAATGACGAGCATACATTTAACTTAAACACTATTTAAATTTTTAAAAGATTTTATAAGAAGTTAACCTGAAATTTACCATAAGGCTATAACAATGATTCTAAATCTCATAATTTTCAGATATTCTCGATGTTTCAAAGCTTATAAAAATATACTGGACATATATTTACACATTAACACTTTTATAGAAGTATTTTGTACATATTCTTCTATATTTTTACATATTTGTACATACATAAATATGTACTGACTACTTGTAGTGCGACTTCTACTTACACCTAATATATTTTTACTCGAGTTAAGAGAAAAAAAATATTTTATGAATGATTAAATTATTTATCCGTATCGCAGGAAATAATTACTTATTTGCGTTTCATATATTACTTAATTTTGAGTTGCGTCATAAAGAGTCTAACTAGCCATTTGGAGCTTCTCGATTAGAAGGCGAACTATGTTAAATACTATCTCTGATATAAAACGATCTCAAAATTAGATGGAATGTTAAAAAATATGTGATGTACCAAATAATAATGACATAGAGGTCGATGCACTCTTGAATTTTGACATTTAATTTTATAATTTTTTATGCGAAATTTTTAAAGTGATCTTGTGCATTTACTATGTACGGGACGAAATGACCGATGAAATGAAAAAATCGTTATGATGAGAAATCTATTCGCTCTTCGTTTACCTCCACACTAACCGTGTGACAAGTATTATATTAAGTCTCATATACGTCCCTTTATTATATTACATATTTTACATTATAGTTTAAAATATTGAATAATATTTCTTGTATAATATCAAATAGTTTGTAACAATTTCCATATTATAAAACGAAATCGGAATAATATTGTAGAAAAAAGCCGCTGCTGAGCAATCATGTTTTTTCACGATTTTTAATACGGTTTTAAATATTATGAGTAACTGATCCTTTTTACGGAATGCCTCACGCTTACAAACATCAATTAGGCTGTTTGTCTTACGATCCCATCTTGTTTTTAAACGTACTCTAATCTGTAACCGTAGTAATAGTGTTTTGCGATACTGTCATTAATGAAATATGGATAGTTTCTTGAACAATATAATTTAGAAGATTTGGCATCAACTGAGTATGACACCGAATATTGCACATATAAAATAGAACTTAAAAAAATATAAATTTGTGAATCGAATTTTACTGACTTGCTTAAACCCGTAGCTTTATATTACTTCATAAGGACAGGCACCATAGTAACCAACAAATATCCCAATAGAAATGGTACTAAATCTGTGAAATTAGCAACGTTTCATTTCAGTTGACATTTTTATTCTCGTTAGTATTTTTATCGGGAAAACAATCATAAAATACCGGATTGTGTAGTATAACGATGTTTAAATTACAATTCGAGAATTTCAAAAAAGGTTGATGTATGTTACCTTTACTTAATAATCGTGTTTCATACATATTTTTTATTTTTATTGAAAAAATAGTTGTATTGTCAGTAACTATATGAATTTCAACGTTGTGACATGTTAGGACGTGTTTTCACACAATATTTTTTAAATATTATTTTTTTAGGCTGTGATTTATGAAAATCTCCTGATGAGATTTTGTGATTGATGAAAATCTCCTAATTAGTATTTGTCCATAAATCTGTCACATCAATAACTGAAAAACTGCAAAACCGATAAACTTAAAACTGGAAATGTAAGTATACAATGTTTATAAGTTTGAGACAATTAGTGATTAATTATAGCTAATGCATTTACTTGTTGACAAAGTCTATAAAATTTATATACTTATGAAATTAATTCACTTATACAAACATCTTTTGAAGATACTGTCACTAAAAACCTGTGAAAAACTTACGATGACTAGGATTGTTTAGCGCCAGATGGTACTCGCTGAGCTAAGAGCCCAGAAAAATATTGAAATAACTTCATTATTTTTGAATTAAATCAATTAAATTTGATGGAAATAATGTATTATTATATTTGCATCAAATTAAATCATAGATTTTCATATTAGGTATTAATTAAGTTTCAATAAATAATCTGGCCTCTGTGAACTGACAATGACAAGAAAGTCAAAGTAACTGTGTAATTTATCCTTTAACCTGTAATTTGTGACTGAGATATGTGTTATTCAAATCTTAATGAAGAATATTTCAACAAGTTAAAAGGCCTTCAAAATTTATACATGCGTCACATCTCAGACCTTATAAAATATGATTATATTTGTGAACGCAGGTCACGTCTCAAACAAACGATTGAAGGTTACCAATCGACGCCAACTTCACGTATTTACGAATTTCTTTAATATAATAAAAAAAAATCCCCGAAATCCAACTTCTATTATTGGCAGATTTACAGACTTGTCTACTTACAGCCTTGGATTACGTTCTAAAAAATTTACCCAGTATACTTATTTTCTGATATACTTCTACCTCTTACGAAAAATTCTTCATGAATCGAGGATCGAGTGTAAACGTCCTATCTCTCCTAAACCCTAACGGTTTTTTACTAATTTTTCTAAATTTATTGTTATGAAATGGTATTATTTTCTGTGGATACTTTATACTTGAAATTTAACATAAAATTCAAATATAGAACTAACTCTCTACAACATATAATATTGTTATGTTATGTACCTCAATTAAATTTACATTACGATACTAAAATTGACAGGTACTCTATGAAAAAGTTTTAATAAAATTACTTCTGATGTTCAGATTTGTTTCCTCTTATATAATGGAATAATACTATCTTAAAAATGGGTTGAATCACATAAAAAATTATATAATTTTTTTATTTTTATGGAAAACTCACACTTGACTAAAAATTTGACGGCGCTAAAACAGATTCTAGGTTTCTAAGACAGTTTTCTTGTATCGACTATGGTTTTGGATCTTCTCGTACTGTTCCAGTTAAAAACACACGTTATATGTATATATATATATGTATATATATATATATATATATATATATATATATATATATATATATATATATATATATATATATATATAAGACCACTTATCAATCTAGAAAATATTACTCTTTGGTTTTATTTTAGAAAATGTTACCATCGCGAGGACGTTCACTCTCAACCAAATTTCCAAAATTAAAAAGATTGGCAGGAAATAACAATCAGCGCCTTTCTACTGAGTTCGAGTTATTACAAAAATTCGTAGGGTACATTTACAAAGGAATACGCACTTAATTGTGTGTGGGAAAGAAAAAGGAAAAAGTATCTGGAAATTGTTAGGAAATTAAACGATAAAAATGGTTTACCAATAAAACAAACTTCTTTGAACTAACTAAATTTTTAAGCTTCCCAAAAAGTCCAGAAAGCGCTTATAAATACTTAAAATTACTCAAAATTAAATGAACTAAGATTTATTCCGATGAGAGTGTAGATAACAACACTACGATTCTTGTTGAGGTTAAGCATCAAAGACGACCGTAAAATTATTTAGAGTTAAAATTATTAGATAGATTGATTTAGTAGTTTTAATATAATAAATAGAGTACAAATGTTTTAGTGCTATAAAAGATTATTTGTATGCTTTTACCTGCGCCTTCATCTCGTAAATTTTCACAGATCTGAGTTCTCTAGCTAAATGAGCAATAATATACTTACCCATACAAATAGGCTCTTCATTTATTGACATGTAGTACTAAATTTGTATAATTTAAAAACCTACTGAAATTGCATTATTTCTCAGAATAAATAGCGTAGCCAATACAATGATTCGAATTTTGAACTATATTTGTATTAAATCACGTGAAATTTATTATACTGTAATATATATACATATATATATATATATTTATATATATATATATATATATATATATATATATATATATATATATATATATATATATATATATATATATATATATATTAAACATGTTTTTGATGACATTAGTTTTTCATCTACGTAAAACAGCAAGCTTGCTAATTATGGTATTAATTTATAGCTTAGTTGTATAGTTATTAGATAATAAACGAACGAATTTTTAGAATCGTTCTATTAGTTAAAATGGTGTCTTTCCTTTAGTTTGATGTATCGGCAAGCCGTAACGATGTGATACAAAATAATTATTGTTAAATATTTATCAGATAATTATTGTTCTTATTCATTTTTGGCCATATACATATATTCAGCTTTACGTAAAAATATATCGCCCTTTGAAATAAGAGTAAACACCGCTTGGGGTGGGATCAAATATTATTATACACAAATATGATGACCGTAGCCCATATGTTATAGTATATACGTCGCACAAAACTCACACCTACCCTAGGTTCAGTCACACGAGACTTTTTATGTAACATTATTCAGTGGAATCAATAAAACGCCCGAGCTCGGAAACCCATTCCGCCTTTGAGTTATCCTATAAAAAACTATAAATCATAAAAACTGGTGAACAATTTGTAGGCTATTCGGTCTATGGATAATATCCATTGATTTTTGTTAAAAACCGTTGTTCTCCATGTACCAAAAAGTCACTGGAAGATCGCATGCACGCAGTAAAGAAAGACGACTCTCAGTTAATGTTGTTACTATGGTTATGTTATTTGAAAGCTCAAATTCTATAGGTTGTTATTTTGCTGTTATAACTCGGGTAAGTCTGCTTTTCTTAACGGAAAATCGTCCAAATAAATTTTGTGTCACGCTTTTATTAGTTTTATCTAGCTTTGTTTGCACACACACACATATGTGTGTGTGTGTGTGTGTGAGTGTGCGCGTGCGTGTGCGACCTCACATCTTTTTCTGGACGTCCTCTTATATCAAGCCTAATAATGATGAAAATTGTTTTCCCCTGAGTTATACATTGAAAAATTTTGTTTCTTTTGTGTAGTAAGAGTCTCCAAGGTGTTAAGTATAGTATTTAAATTTTGCCTGTGAAAAATGTTAAATATTACGATCATTACGATGGTAATTTTATAAAAAGTAACCAAAAATGTTTGTTGACTTGCCGTAATAAATTAAAGAGTTTTTAGTAATCAAATTATTTTACTTTACACTTGTGGTATTTATACAAGGCAAAATTATTAAGTAAAAATAATGTTATTTGATGTCATAGTTTAATAAATTACTAAGCCTCTCAATTATTTAAATATTCATATGTCCCTAAGTGGGGACATAACTATTATATTGTGAATTCTACTCATAAATAATAAGTTTATATTTTTAAATTTTGTTGCTTCCAAGTATACTTACAATATATCATCTGTATTTTTGCAATAATCAAATCTCGACTTCAGCGATAAGAAGATAGGTACGTAGTTCTATGTATAATAGCAACAGAGTCTGTGACATGGTCGACTAATTTTTATGTGAATTTTGTACCAAATAACTTTATTTTTAAGTAATCCCTCGCTTCTATTCAAAGTTAACCGACATTTCTTGAGAAAAGTGGGTCAGTTATTGTCCATTGTTTTCGATGAGTATGTATATATATAGATATATATATATATATATATATATATATATATATATATATGTGTGTGTGTGTATATATATATATATATATATATATGTATATATATATATATATATATATATATATATATATATATATGTCTACATATCTAATACATTTTCAATGAAAGTACATTTTCATAAAACCGAAATTTAAGATTTTAATTTTTATCCTAGTAGAGACGTCGTATTGTATTCTTTTAACATTAATTAAATGTATTTTCTAGTTAATTTGCATTATCCCGGGCTCTTTTTCATATTAATTTTTTATTTTGATAATCTAAAAATTAAACTTCATAAAATGTACTGATTTTTATTAATAACAAAACAAATTTTAATTGAGATATATAAAAATAATTATTTACTAAAAATATTTTCCACAATATTTTAAAATAATTGTGTTTAAAAAAGGTTTACCGCCCTAATGGTTTTATTATTCCCCCAAAGTAACACAAATAGATATATCAGAAATTTATGGATTGATTTTAATGAAACTTTCTTCAAAATAGCAATTTTTCGCTATTTTCATTAAAATGCTGATAACAAGCAAAGACGAATTATTAATAAAATCATGGAGTATTGCGCTACTAGCGCAGTACTCCAGGAGGGTGGGAGAAAGCAAGAGAAGTAGGATACTTCCAAAAGAAATATCAGAGGATGAATATATCGTAGTTGATGAGTACGTGTGTATGCTTTAAATGATTTTTAAACTCTCAAGATAACATCTGATTTGAAATCGGTAATTATGTCATTAGTAGGGTAATTAATTTAGTATATGTAGTAAGTTTTTTCTTAATCGCGCCATTAGTCTTTGAACTATCGTCGACCAAGCAACTCAATCGGGAAGAAAATGAGAAATATGGAGAAAATCTAGTACCGCGCTATTATTGAGTTCCTTGTCAAGCAAGGAAAGTCAGTTAAACTATACTGAAAGGGATAGCATCCCTTTACGGGTACTTTTTCTCAGGTAAAACCGTGATAGAGAAGAAATGAAGATACCTTATCACTATTAACATAAGGTATATTTAAACAAAGCAGGGACTCACTTGAAGAGGACCCACGGCTTGGGCGACCTATCGAATTGACTACTCTGGAAATCATTAAAAAGTTGAAAAATTAATGTTGGGAGATGTTAGACTAAAGAAGAAACAGCTCTCAGAAATGATTTGAGTTTGGGATAAAATAATTTTTAAAATTCTTTACAATTTGCTTGGGATGAGTAAGGTAGCGCAAGGTAGGTAACGAGAATACTTAATCTACCTCAAAAACGACATCACGTGGTGTGATCTCGCGCATTTTGGACCTCTTTAGTATAGAAAAGGATGAACTATTCAGTCAAATGTTTACTGGTGACGAAACATGGGTTCATCGTTATGAACGTGGGTCTAAACATAATTCTATGCAGTGGCACGAAGAGTCACACCATCACCCAAGAAGTTTAAGGTGTCATAGTTGGCTGAAAAAATCATGTTGAGAGTCTTTCGGGATTTAGTAGATGTACTGTTGATATTTTATAAAAACTGGATAATGCTATGCTTTAATATTGGAGTAGTTGAAAAAAAACCATCAAAGAAAAAAAGAGCAAAATTAACTAAATATGTCCTCCTGCATGACAAGGCGCCTGTTCCCAAGAGTCGTGTGGCTTTGACTGCCCTGCTTAAGGTGGGCTCCGATAATTTGGATCACCCAACCTACAGTCCTTTCCTGGCTTCTAGCGATTATTTTCTGTTACAAAAGGTAAAAAAGAACTTCATGAGAAGAAATTTTCCAGCGATGAATAAACCAAGGGCGCAGTTTCCGCTTAGTTTTCGGACAAACATAAAACATTTTTCTTGAAGCTAAATAAAATAATACATAAGCTAAATAAAAGATCGGAAATAAATTTGTATTTTTATTCTCACTTCTTACCTTTCATTTCACGAACTAAAAAACGCCCCCTCGTAAATTCGCTACTCCTGATGCGAAATCGTCCAACGCTGTCAAAAATTGCTCATCATTTTGCTAGGGTTGGTTGGTTTAGAATGAAAGTCTGTGACATCAAAAAATCTGTGACAACATCTCTATGAGTGTGATTTATATGTTGCTTCATTTCAATGGAAGTTTTGTCTGGCAGAATTTTCGTCAGGTCGCTCGTTTATTTATTATAAACCTTTAAACTCCTACATAGGTATATTATAAGTAAATGAATTGATTTCAATGACACATTCACCAAAATACGAAATAAATTGCAATAAAATAAACCGTATTTATGTCTATAAAATATAAAACGGGAGTCGGTTGAATTAATTTCACTTAATTCAAAAATTTCCATGCAGATGTCTCGTATAAATTATATAAATATTCAGACCACATTTTAGATATTCACGATTATGATCCCACTTTTAGTTTATAATAGTTTTCACACTTTTAAAATGATTTTTTTTTAAATAACCGAGTTTTCGATGTATGATTCAAAACATCTCAGAACAATCATTATGACGATGTGTATCATCAGACATTTGTGCATATAAAATTATACATCAATTTTTTTTTTAATTTCATTTAACTTTTTAGCCATATTTAATTCGTGGTTAATTTTAACAATATATTTCTATATAAAATCAGTCGAATATTTGCTGAATGTTTTTTTAAATTTTATTACATTTATCGACCTATTTCTCATATATTAGAGATAGTTAACCATTTAACTAATAATGAGAGCAAAACCCAAAGAAATAAACTAATTATTTTAAAAGTTTCGTGGTTAAACAACAAAACCTTATAGTTTTATCGTAACTGCTTTTACGTCCGTTATAACCACGCAGATTCTACAGATTTAGTTTTGTTTTCAAAAAATTTTAAAATTAGCTTTTAGCCTAAAATTTACACTTACGTGCATTATATGGAGATATAAATTTTCATGTGGTATAATATAATATTTTTGGATTGGTTAGATGACCCGTAATAGGATCGTCAATGTGAGCAAAATTTTAAAAAAATAGATTTGTATTCGCCTATCCTACTGACTAGAATATTGAATATCCTACTGAACTACCTACTGAACTACAAATCTAGATACAACACAATTTATTTTTTTTTCATTGCGACAGCTGTACTTAACGCCTATTCCATTTTCCTAAAATATAGCATGGATACGCTCAAACAATAATGTATAAAAGGGTACACTATTTAAGTATTTTTTTAATTACTTGCTTAATGTTACTGATAATATTTCTCTTACTGTTTGTAAAAATTAAATAATGGATAAATTATACTGTAGTTACTATATAATATCAAGCGAAACTTCCCATTACTCACACAATTTATATTTTGTCTAAATAAGTAATCCTCTATCATTTTATACCTCAAAAAAAAGCCTATATATATGTGCATAAAGATATGTAGACGCATATAAAAATATATGCACATACTGATGGTGAGAACTGAAGCTTTGTACAACCAGTCGGTGACAATATCCTTCAGATAATCTAGCAATTAAATCGCCAGTCCTGGCGGTGCCATATTCATCACATCCTCCATATTCAAATATAAATTTGTTTCGCACTAATTTGAACCATTTATTTTTGACATCATAAAAGACATTATTTTTTACATCTGGAAGAATTTAATGACGGAACTCATTAACTTTTGTACTGTTTAGAACTACGTAGCGCAAGAGCCCGAACATTATCGCCCTAACAACACTCTCTCGGTTTGTCTTACATGTCTCTCTGTTTGTCTGCCAAAGGCTTGTATTATTTAAACGTAATAAATTATAGAATAAATTAAAAATTTTACAACTGTTACGCAATTCTGATCTGAAGCCGGATATTGCGTTTATGTGGAGTTATGTGCAGTTTTTCGTTCGGTTTGTGGCTCGTAAATGCAAAAAGTACACCTAGAAATCTACTTTCAACAGTATCACTCAAAAGAACTACTTGACTAGAGCTTTGAAAGATAACATCATTGTGAACCATCAAAAAATTCCTTTTCGAGTTTGCTTTGTCACAAGACTTAGGTTTTGGTTAATGACCCTTATGTTTCCGGACCTCGAATGCTGATGAATATTGTAAATGTCCTGTATTTAAACAAAATATTAAGATTATGTTCGATTATTTAATAATTGTTTATTTGTTATAAGTAATGAAAGAGATATTTTTTTTCTACATCATCATCCTCTACTTTAAAATATTTTTTTTAATAAGCAAGTCAAAACTTGCACTTTCTAAATTGAAAAAAAACACATATTCTTTGAATCTAACTATATGTAATATATGCTTTGAATAATACAGGTATAGATGTCTTTTAATACTAGCCCCTCGAGTACTTTAGTGTTTTTTTCAGTTATTAATATTCATAACCAATAGAATTCGTTTCGCTCGTAAAAGATCTGTAATGAAACATTTTTTTTAAATTTTAAATAAGCATCCAATTTAGAAATTTGTAAAGGACATCCTTACCATCACATTGTTACAATATGGTCAAGACGCATTTAGTAAAAAAAATAACTTCCTGTGATACTTTCAAGCTCATAAGTTTTCTTTTCCTTTATTTTTTTTATTATAAAAACATACAAAAAGGTAAAGATATAAAAAAAATACAAAAATGTTTCTAGTTTTCAAAGCTGTTAAACTGTTTTTTTCTTTAGGAATGAATGTTTATTTTACTTAAAAAAACTGAGCTACGTATTTCTAAATGTTGTTATAATCGTGTGATGATTACTTTTCTTCAGTATTACTTTTCAATTTATTGTCTAATATCATTACTTTTAAATCTTTATAAGAATCTGGAATATAAAAATGCCTCTTTTTTACTATTGAGTACTAAAATCCTGCGCCTATTCAATATCGAAACATGTTCGATTAAACAAAAATTATTTTGTCTTGG
Organism: Druceiella hillmani; assembly: GCA_039881145.1. NCBI lineage: Eukaryota > Metazoa > Arthropoda > Insecta > Lepidoptera > Hepialidae > Druceiella > Druceiella hillmani. The sequence goes on along the minus strand of JAYKKI010000147.1, from coordinate 1,357,627 downwards.
TGGTTTACTATAATGTCATTATTGAAAAAGCTTGCAAAGCACCCAATGTGATGATCTACGAAACCGTTTGAAAATGATGCCACAAGATAAACAAACGATGATAACAAAGCGAGATTAGACGTAATTATAACATTTTATATATAAATATATATTAGTTTTTATCTTATTTATATCTTATGCCTGGTTTTATTGTTAAATGTTTAATAAACTAAAAGTTCAATACGAACTAGCTCAATTTGATGCCGTAAACTTCTGTAGACATTTTTAATGCAAACCGTGTTATATTAGCAATTTAATAAATTGTTATTTTTTTTAAATATCTGCGACAGATACACAGACAGACATCGAGATAATTGCATAATGGTTCCGTTTTTCTACAAAGAACAATTGCAAAATCAAAACAGGGCTTGGTCCTATTTTTGACGTTATTTTATATTTTATAAAACGATAAAAATTGCAAAATATTGTAAACGATGGACTGAAAATATAAGAGAAAAACAAAAAAATAAACTCAAGGCACTAAGGCAAAAACTTTTACTAAAAACCATATATATTTAAATAAAACTAGTAACAATCTAAATGTCAAATTAAAAATTATTGTTTAAAACTCGCTCTACAAAATGGCTAACGAATTTTTTTTTTAATATATACATATCATATAAATCAAATGTGTATTAAGAAAATCTATTAAATATAAACAGAACTTGAACAAGGGAGGTTCCGTACAAAAAAGATATAGATACGAAAAAGTGCTAAGATTTGGGGGTACACTGTATAAATTATTTCTCATAATTGAAATATAACAATTAGCGCATCTTTCATAGATGTTTAAAGAAAAAAGTTAAGAGGTTTTTCTTGAATAGTTTGAATTAAAAAAAAATTCTTTATCTTTTTTGAATATACAATAATTAATTGAATTTTTTTTTAGTTTTTCATTCCTTGTACTTTATATAAGAGCGAAAGGACATTAAATTTTTAATATTTTCGAGTACTACACGTTCAAATTATAAGTTAAAAAAGGTTTTTTTCCAATAAATTTTATCTCGTTGTCACTTTTACATCCCATATTAAAGCCTCCCCAAAATCCGTCAATTCAGGCTCAGGCGTCAGGTTGTTTTAAGTTAGCTTTGTTTTGTAAAATCTACTCATATTTTGCAAGTACAGTATTTATAGCTAGACAGTTGTAGAGGGGATGCATGGAAACACAGACGGATGTTCGAGCGCGAGCAATTTGGTTCTGTTCGTAGCAATCGTGTTTAAATAATAAGGGGATAAAATTGTCTTATATTTTATTTGATACTTTTCAAGAATTACGTCACAGATTTTTCCTTTTCTACGTGAGCGACGCCGCGAGTCAAACTTAATCATATACCGCACATGTAAGACCATATAATAATTATATGGTCTAACATCTGCGATTCGACATATTCTGCAGTTCATGATTCGAATTTACAAACGTATACACTATTTTTGACTAGAGGAATATCATAACTTATGTAGAATAAAACTACGTATTTCTTACACCATAATATAAATTTAAATATTCCAACAGCTTAGTAGATGAGACAGCGTGTTTATTATATATATTGTTGCTCAAATGTCTCGAAGGAATACGAAAAAAATCTTTAGTGTCATAATTTGTTAAGAGGTACCACAGTAATCGAAAATGCATGTTGGCAATTTAGCAATAATATTATGGATACGGATTCATACATACATACATACATATATATATATATATATATATATATGTATATATATATATATATATTTATATATATATATATATATATATATATATATATATATATATATATATATATATATATATATATATATATATATATATATATTGACCGTGAATTTGCTCGCTAATACGAGGAAAAATTTGTTTCGACGCTTCTTCCTTGATTGCTTCTAAGCGGCTGAGATCATTTTAATTGATGAAACCTTGTGAGAATATAGCTCATAATTTACATTAAATTATATCTACTTTTCAAATTGGGAAATATTACAATTTTTATGGAAAAATATACAAATGTTTAATATTATTTATGGAAAGGTGTTGCAACAGCTTCATAGTGTCAGAGATAAATTTCGCCCTCTTAACCGAATACATAAATAGACAAAACTGCAGACATAAGGTAGTATTTTGTGAATATTAATAAATATTCACATGTATACATTTATCAAAACTTTAGCATCCAAGAGCGGATCGATTAAACTAAGGGAAGAGAAATGTTTTCAAATAAGTGACGAATAACATCGAAGACTCTGGATATGTATGTATTCACGTACGTACATACATATGAATGTAGGTATGCATGAACGCTTTCAACGATTTGTAAGTTATGAAGGGAGTATACAATTGGCTATGAAATATTAATATAATTCATTAAGTTTCGCTCAGCGGAACGAACAAAATTATAAATTTCCGAGCTCAAAAATCCGTTCCTTCCACGAGTTAAGCTATCAAAAATTTTAATCTATATCATATAATGACTCAAACTTATATATCTCATAATTTAATGGTAGTGTACACATCTTTATCCCTAATTCGCTCTTATAAAATATACCGAGCATTACTAAAAATGACTACATAATTAAATATTGGCGATATTTAAATGTTAAGGTTAAAGCTTTATAACTCCATCAGTTTTTAAATTTTTTTAACACGTTTGCCTCCTCGTCTTCCTATAACCTCATATAAGTTATCATTTATGAAATAAAACAAATATGTCAAACACGCTATAATTTTAAATTTTGGTATTAAATTTAGCAATGTACAAACATGGTACCTTTCATCCTTATACTTTAGTGGAACAAACTTTACAAAACGTTTGTCATCTGATCAAAGCCAGGTTTTAAAAAAAATGATTTCAAGTAGCAGATAAAAAGACAGAAAAATGTCATCCACTTCAATTTTCTACTAAATTGCAGAATTTCTCCATTCCTTTTCGATTCTTTCTTGTTTGTGCCCTTCCCATAACCGGAGCACATGTTCAAAGAGCGTTTAATTAGTCGATGCAAATTCCATCCAGAGAATATCTTGATTAAATAATATTTTTTGTGGCGAGGTGCCTGCGGCCGAATTATGGGTAATTGTGTTTGTTCCAGTCTATGCGTATCTTTTGACGTGGATTTTGGAACTTATACATGGTTCGATTGAAAAAAACATTGCGGTAATTAATTCAGGTGGGATATCAACAATATAAACCTCTTGCCCACAAAACTAAAGAGGAATATAAACATCTTCAGGTGGGATATTGGCAAAGATATCTTTGCTAATATCCCACCTGAAGATGTTGTAATACAACGAAACATAGGCCGTGGTAAAGAAATTAAAGAAAGTAGAAATAATACTACATCACGTAGTTTCATTTAATAGTGAATAATGAATTTCTACAAAATTAACGCCAAATATATTCAGTATGTATAATGTTAAAATAATTAATTAGAAACTTTTTAGATAGCCATAAAAATACAAATTGTTAAGAAACTAATTAGCTCGTGGGAATAATTTGCAAGTCACCGAATGGTAATATAATGCGAGTATAAATAAGTGAAAGGTATTTTATTTTGAAAAATAAACTCTCATTATACACAATTAATTTTAAACATTAAAAAAAGAGATCCTGGCTTACTAAGATATATTTTTAGAGAATAAGGGAAATGGAAAATAGATACCGGGCCAGTGGAAATAAAGCATGGTGGTAATTTACTATTGGAAATTGAAACATAATGATCCAAATAAAAATACATCTTCGAAAAAGGTTTCAACGAAAAAAAGAAAAGATTTTGCAAGTCTATAAACCTTAACACGATGGAAAAAAACAAAGTTCATGTTAGTAAACATGAACTTTGTTTTTTTCCATAACTCATAATTAGCTATAAATCCGAGAAAGAAAAAGTGTTTACCATTTGCAGGTTTGTGTAATAAAAATTGAGCACGCGGGTTGAATAGGAGTGCATCTCGCCCCAGTACCACTGCTGCCTGCTACCGATCTGTGGCATTTAGACTCAAGTAGACCTACTGATCATTGAATAACGCATTTAAAATTAATTACTTCCGCAGAGTAAATTTTCGCAGCAAAAAATTTTGGTAATCAATTACACATTCATCGTCAGGATTATATCAGTATCTATAAGTATTCGATGTAAATTTCCAGATTAAACATAGATAGATCGCAGCGGAATGAACAAAAAATAAATGGAAGTTTCTCGGTTCTGTGAATGCTAATGAAATATAAACGTTGTGCCATCTTAAAGAGCAAAGTAATTAAATTGTATATAGTTGGGTTTGGTTATACTGCTATATACATACTTCTACCTTCATCAGCGCTATTTGCTTAAATATACTGCAGTGTTGATTCGAGAAAAAAATAGCCTAAAATAAAATAATACGGATAATTCATCTAAAGTATTGACGTACCAAATAAATTAATTTCCGATTTATATATTGGTCCCAATAAATATTTTTACGATCTCTCTCTCTCATCATCGTAATTAAAAACAATTAGAAAAGTGTTCAGATGAATATATAGTACATAAGAAGTGGAGTATATATCATATCTACCGCAAAAATTATTTCAAGGTTTTCATAAAAAAAAACATTCCTTGTAATTTCTCATTAATATTCTTATTCTGTAACTAAATTAGACTCACATAATCAATTTATAAAATATGTTTTAATATTTTATTAATCGTAATAATTATCAGAAGTGTTTTCATTCCTTGGTATTGATTATACAATAAGAGATAAATGATATAAAACGTCTCGTTCACTACTATTAATTATGATCGTTTCTGAGTTTACGCACAGTGGCTGCTCCTAAACTTATTAAACACGAATAGACGCTGAGATGTTTCCGAAAATATTGTGTTGCATATTCCAATAGCGTGCGTCCAATTTTGATACAAATCAATAAAAACTTGAAAAACGTCTTCTTCAAAAATATGTACGTATATACATACATATTTTATTAAAATATAGCATACATTTTAGCATCACTAAAATTAAATGTTGCATAAAAACTTACAAGTCACGACCACTGAAGCATGGAAAGAACATAAACCTAAAAGTATTTAGAACAAAGTAATATTTTTTCGCGGACTTATAAAAATTGATGCAGAAAATATTGATGGCGGATATTTGATGCAGAAACTTGACTTAGTAAGTGTTAATGCAAATATAGGTGCTTCGAGGTGCATCACAATATAGGAGCCGAACTACCAAATAAGACACGACAAGGAGCAGTTTAATAGCTATTTTTATACCTCCATAACTCTGTTCCAGAGAATGCTCGAATTTTGATTTCATAGCTCTCTTACTCACTAATAGATCGTCTAAACCTTATAAATTACTTTCAGCACAGCTAGAAATTTGAAATTTGGAACATCTGTAATATTTCAAATAGGGGAAGATTAAATCTATCTACTATTGTAATTAGGTATGTATATCATTCTAATTTTACTTTTTTTTAAGACACAAAAAACTTTTAAACTTCCTCTCGATCTAAAGTTACACTCGCAGGTTAAATTATATTAGAAATATTGATATTCATGTATTGGTACTGCTAGACCACAAATGGTGATAATACTTAATTTCAAGTGCTCTCTAAGTTAAAAACTATAATACGTATAGGATAATACAGATATAAGGATAAAGAAAATTCGGGGAAAATTTGTTATTTTATCATCTCATATATGTATATTAAGGAAAATCTTTATATACTTAAATGAGATGATAAAATAGCAAATTTACGGAAAACTTTGCCGTTTCGTTTTTTAAATCGATTGTTTGTGTGATAACAACAATGCTTAATCGATTACTTGTGTGATGATAACACCGCGCTGGGAAATATTGGCGTGAAGTTGAACCAAGGGATTTGACCAACCAATCCGAGAGGTAATCTTCTCCATTACAAGGCGAGACCCCATACTGTAACTGCCACCTGTTGGAGATTATGAAATAAAATATTAAAAATTAGTTTTTCAATGCAAACGAAAAGTTAAAAAGATATTATTTATGTGTTTTTTTTGTTAACGCAATCCACCTAACGCTACCTTTCAATTTTATGTAGTAAGAGGCAGAAAGACTGCATTAAATGTATATTAATGCAGACTGTGTACAGTTTGGCTCCAATTAGTACTTTCAGTATTATATAAATATATATATATATATATATATATATATATATATATATATATACATATATATATATAAACATATATATATATATATATATAAACATTTAATTATTTTATCTTATAAAACATGTAACATAAACAACAACTTAAGCATAGAGCATATTGCATTATAGAACGAAAAAAAATGGCATTAATAACTTAAAAATAAACCAATCAAAAATTAAATTAATAACTTAAAAATCAACCAAAAGTGAAGTTTAATAACTCACCATTAATCTTCAATTTTCAAAGATAAAATATTAGTCACTTATAATAATTAGGATATTTGATATATACAGGTGTAAAATGAAATATTTTTCAGTAATTAATAAGCTAACGTGAAAAACGTTTCGCAATTTTTATTCCGTGAAATAAATCCATATTCAGGCTAGATACAGATAACAACGTAAATTACTTTGCTACTTAAGTAAATGAAGAAATCCAGGTGATAAGCCAAAAAAATTTCTAAAATTGTTTTTCATTTCCCTTAAACCCGTATCTGTTTCAAAATTACAACACTATTTTAGAACAAACATCCATCCTCAGAATCAGAGAGCTTTTAAATTTACGAAGGGCAGAAAAAAAGGGCAGAAAGGATCAGACAATATTTTGACAAAAGATTACGTATTCGAAATGAGCTTTACGGCGGCCGCAATATTCCACAACGAATAATGCGGAGTTGGGGTTTTCAAAGTTTTTTAAAGAATTAAAATTCATGAGACAGTTCTAGGAAGTTAATTATGACTAGAACGGATGATTAAACCAACTGAGAGTAGACCGGATTTTCTTTACTTTTGTATTCTGGCTTCGTAAAGACGAATATATTTAGCTTGATATTTCATACTTTTGTATTTTGTACATAGATTTTATGCTGATAACGTGAAAATATTACGAAAACCTGTCTATGGTATAATTAAACGAAACGATAAACTTATGTAAATGTGACATAGATTTGTAGGTATGTCTTTTTTTAGTCTTTCATTTCTATGTAGATATACAAGTATTTGGACATTGTATACTAAAAATCATAATGACTGATATACATTCATTTCTTTTTCTTCGTCATGACTTCTAAGAGATCGAACGAAGTCACATATGCTCCACGTATTTGCTCAATTCAATACAGTCACAATGGCATAATTTGTAATAGTCTTTAATTAAGCAAATGCCAGAACGCCATTTTGTGGCCAGAAATTCATTTTGGCAATCCCACCAATTGTGGCATCATTGAGTGTGACAGCGTTCTACACAAACAACCCAGTTATTACAATTTACATATATGTAAAGTACGACGTTGATTGTTGCAATTTAGAGTTTTTTCATTATTTATTATCAAATATATGTTATAATTCTTTAATGACTTCAAGTTTAAAACACTGGTTAATTGTTAATATATTCGTAACTCGCGAATACATTTTAGACTTAGTTTTTCATCCTAATAAGGTGATAAATATTTGTAAGCCGTTATTTATTTAAAAATACTCATATTTTATTAAAAATTAATAGTAATCGGATAAATAAATAAATTTTATTCGTACTATGATCGGACGATGAAATTAGTTTTAATAATTTTATAATTGTTATTTTAAAGTTTATGTAAAAATAATAGCAGGAAATACTAAAAGAAAAGTCTGAAAGTTAAAAAATAAAAATTTATGTCATTTTAATATTTTAAAAATTCATTTTTAATTTCTTCGAAAAATTAAGGCATAGAATTTTCGTCTATCACATTTTATTATATTGTTATAAAAATTATAAAAAGTTATGTTAATTTGTTAACCTGTAAAGCTATGCAATACTTTCTTTATATTTTCATGAGTAATAAATATCTTTCTTTAAAAATTTAAAACTTAAAGTCTGAAAGCTGTAAAATATACACTCTTTTTTATATTGTTTTACATCCTTTTTTAAAAGTGCATTGTTTATACGAGTAGTCTGTTCAAAAGGGTTTGTTTAACTATAACACAAACATATTCCGACTATTCCTGAATTTTCAAACCAAATATTACTTAAACGGTTAGCTTAGTTTTATAGCGAGCGTGTAAGAAAGAAACGATCCATTAAAATTTATTTATTGTAGATATCAATTTGCAATTTACATCAAGCGTATTTGTAGCATAATTATGTCTTGGGCACTTTTTCTACTCTCTCACGCAATTTTTCCTCATATGTAATATGTATAACCGTGACATAAATATAGGTCGTTTAGTTAAATTTTGTACAGATCAAGAAAAAGAAAATGAAATGGTGTTCATTTTATATGCCCAAGGTGTAGAAATTAGTTTAGCCAAAAATGTGTATTAAGACATTACACAACCTCGTTCTTCGACGAAACTTACCAAATAGCGTTGTGTACAAAGAACATTGCATGAGTAATGTGAAAAATCTTATGGGGCCAGAATCAGGATTGCAAATAATATTTTTACTTTTTATTTTTTTTAGTACTTCTTGATGCTTACTGGAAATGTGATAAAAAACAAATATTTTATTCGTGGCAATTCTTGGCTATGTCCAAGCTGAAATCGTGCAGCTTATGGCGATTTAGTTTATTTCAATATATATTATTCTAATCAAAGGCGGGTCATAATAGCAACGTATAGTAAACAGTAATATGCACCATTAAACGTTTTGCCGATTCTCTTACTATCTCCAATATCTTCATACATTAATATAATAAAGCTACAATAGTTTAAAAGTTTAATTGAAAAATGTATTCAGTACATTTTGACTTTCAGTAACTAAACACTTGCCCAGATTTTTAAATAGAGATATTTTAGGCCTTATATCCATGAGATACTGGAATTTTATGTAAGCTGGTTTATACCAAACCATGAAAGAAACTAAGATAAGTTTTCTCTTCATGAAATTAGCGCGATTATCGATATCAGCGCTAATCGTATAATGTACATATACTAGCTCTACCCGCCACTTAGTTCGCATGTGGATCTTTAGAAAACTATAAGATTAAAACAAAAATTTAAATAGTTAACTCTAAGACTAATACAGATAACGCCATTTATTAGAATAACATAAAACTTAACTTTTTTGAAATGAGTACACTTTTATACTGAAAGGTAAATTGGTGATATATTATTTTTACTACGTCGATTGCAATAAAACATAGCTTACTTGTTACACCAAGTCCAACAGTGACACTTCACTCACCGTGATCTATCCGTAACACTTTATCGAAATCCTTTAAGATGTTTTGTGTGATGTTCAAACAAATTAACAGGCTCACAGATTAAAGGAAAAATATTTCAAAAACAATATTTTGTGTCACAATAATTTTGTTACATTCCCATAAATAGTCATTTAATAAATATTTTCAACGTATAGATACGCCAAATTTTCAGTTTTAGTATATGTATAGAAAATAAATGATATAATAATGAAATTTGCACAGCCAAATACTAAACCTACCAAAAGAATTATATTTCAAAGAAGTTAGTGAAACAAAGTAAATTTATATCGAATGCATGAGACATCAATGTTATATGCAAAAGACCATCGACAACAATGTCTGACCTCATGCATCTACCCACATTCGGGCTGCTGCTTGCTCAAGCACCTATACCTACTGCATCACGCTACATTTTACCACTAGACATACACATTTCTCCAACATATATCCAGGTGGAATATTTCATTGTGCGATTTAAAATACATTTGACCCCATGTATTGAATATGCATGGGTACAGTGTATACTCTTATTTCTTTACTGTCTTTGTGTTGATGATTGAACTATTGAAATCTTCTAATGAAGTGAAGAAATAACGATTAAATAAAAACTAAATATTACTTTAATTGATTTCTGTAGTCTTCTAAAAGTACCATGCGAATTTCTTAATGATTACCTGATGTGTGCACAAACAAGCACATAAAAAACAAACGAACAAATAGACAAATATTTCAAAAACAATTTCCGTGTATTTGAAAAAGTTTTATTATTTGTCTTTAAATATTTTTTTTGTGAAAGTCCTCGATGCCCAGACATGTCAATTCTACAGTTTTATTATAGGTATTGATTTAATTCAAATCCCATATACACCCTTTGATTCCAGCTAATGAGAAAGAAATCACACGATATGTTAAGAGAGCTAAAAAAATATTTATTGTAAAATGGAATGAAATAAATAAAGTCGATCACTGTTGACTGCGCGCCACATAAATAAATGTTTGCAAATCTAATAATGTGAACAGGAACACTATTTATTTACCAATATTTATTTATTACAAGATTATATTTTTGAATTAGACTCTTTCAAACTGTGACCAATTTTTAGTGCTTATTTTTGCTTGTAAAAACGCAAATGACACATTTTTTTAAACGCGACAAAAATTTTATGCCTTATGTTTATATTTACATATTACAATTTCTTATAAAACACAATATCTCAAAAACCATGAAAAAAAATTTTGTAAGTATAATCATCTCAGTTAATAAAAATTGAAGTTAACATTAACATTAAATCATAGCTTTCGTTATATGAGTATTCAACGCGCACTAATCGTTAAGTATAAATGAATATAGTCATAGATTTACTCCTAAACACTATCTTCTGAATCTGAAAATTAAATATGTGTCTCAGTTTTAAAATAAGATATTTTGAAAGATACAAAAGGACAAAAAACTCTAAATGAATTCAGTAAGCGTTCAGTTTGGTTCGAAAAAAACAGTTAATGGTATAGGACAGTTATTTTACATTAGTTTATATTTTTGACCTATAGTTGCCTACTTCATATTGAAGAGGATATTTTTTAAAGCTCCTTCAAACATTTTACATTACAAGATCTTATATGTTTTGTTTATTTGATTTTTAGGCTATAAGTAAAAGGTATATATTCTAATTTTTATTTATCCATATTTTAATTATTTTTTTAAATATTCAACGAACATATTTAGAAAAATATGATACTTTTGTAGGCAGATACAGTGCTTTATTGAAAAAAACAATGAATATAAGTAAACAAGAGAGAAAATGTCATGTTAAAAGGAGTAGTTCCAACATCAACACGCCCGAAGTCCTCGGTCCCATAGTTAATCACATATCTAAAAACTGTTAATACAAGTGAAATAATTTTAATTTCAAGTTATAATCATATGCTTACAGGCAGAGGATTTTTTTAATAATTTTTAATTTTTATAGATTTTTTTTCATAATTTAAAAATTAGAGCGAAAGGTACATTGTGCATTACTTTGAGACTTAATATTGGGCAAATGAATATAAATTGAATTTTATTCTCCAAAAACGTGTCCAACGACAATCCACTCGATGCGTGATAATACAATTTTTCTCCCATTTGGATGAATGGACAGTTCGTTAATCTTTTTCAGTATTTTACTAAGAATAGCCGAACATTAGTTGAATTCGTACGTCGTGATCTTCAAGATATATTTTTCATTTTATTTAATAGATACAAAAATTCAAACGATACCATGTTGTCGAGCTATTAAGAAAACACATTATTTTTTTTGGTTTTCTGAATTTATTTTCATAACAAATTATGTTATAGGACACAATTGATTCGAATTCTTTATCAAATTAAATATTTAAATGTGGCCTGTTGTAAAAGTCAACTCTATGGGTTTTGACATAGATTTTAAGAATAAAATATACATATATTAATTTCATGTGAATTTTTTTCCCATTGGATAAGTCTAGAAATAAACAACAAACAAAATTGGGAAAAAACAAACGAAAACGAGAAAAATAGAAGTGTTTTATCTACATCTGATTCCTACTCGATGTTGCCTTGAATACATTCTTTTTCAATATCAGAAATTCCAAGCATGTCTTCTACTTTGGTTAGAAATATATAATTATATCTTTTTATCAATGTCCCATACAGGATTTTCTTTTCATGCTTCATAGAAATAAAAAGGTAGTAATAATAATAGAACAATTTATTTACCGATAAAAAAACAGGCACGTACAGAAAATATTCCAGGGAAAAGAAAAAAAAACAGAATTTTATTATCTTATCTAAGCCTAATTTCTTATTTTACTATACACAGTAAGTGGCTAGCTCAATATTACATATATACATATATATATATATATATATATATATATATATATATATATATATTTATATATATTGTTAGAATTAATATCAAAATAATGTATTTAATGTACTACTAGCGCCTTCTATGTGGTATCGTTTGTAACTACCTACCTAAGGTTAATATTAAGAAATAAATTCAGTCTTTGATCAACTACCGTACACGTTTTATTAAGTTATGCGCCCAGACCCACATTTGCTAAATTTTTTTTATTTTCTCGTGCGAAAGTAACTATGTCGACGTCGGGGTACTTAGTAAATGTGCCGAAACTCAAAGGATGCGAAAATTACGACGATTGGGCGTTTGCAACAAGTAATTTCTTGTTACTTGAAGGCATTGACATTGAAAATGTATCGGCAACTATCAGTGAATCTGAGAAGAAAAAAGCTAAAGCAAAACTCGTTATGACAATTGACTGTTCATTATATGTGCATATAAAAAGTGAAACTACAGTGAACGGTGTGTGGAAGAAATTAAAACAGTTATTTGACGACACGGGGTATCAACGAAAAATAAGTTTGCTTCGTACATTGATTTCAATATGCCTCGATAACTGCGAATCCATGACATCCTATGTATCTCAAGTGGTTGAGACAGCACATAAATTGAAAGGGACAGGTTTCGAAATCACAGTCGAGTGGATTGGGTCATTACTTTTGGCGGGACTTCCAGATCCCGATCACCGATGATAATGGCAATAGAACACTCTGGAATAGCCATTAGCGCTGACGTCATTAAAACAAAGTTACTTGATATGTGTTCGGAGGTTGGCACTACTGGAATCGACTCTGCCTTTTGGTGAAAACAGCGAAATAAAAAAGGCAACACTGACAAGCAAATGTCAAAGTCAACCAGCAGTAAATAAATAGTGTTATAATTGCAAGAAGATCGGCCACTACAAAAATAAGTGTCCTGAATTAAAAGCAAATAAACAATTGAATGTTTTTAGCGCGGCGTTTTTCAACGGTTATTATAACACAGAAGACTGGTACATCGACTCAGGCGCAAGCGCGCATATGACGTCAAACCAAAAATGTTTACTCCGAACTCGACCAGTACACGAACCTAAAGAAATCGTAGTGGCAAATCAAATGACGGTGCCTGTAGTTAGTGTTGGTGAAACACAGATAACGACATGCGTGAACAGTTCTCAGTATGACGTGATTGTGAAGGACGTATTGTATATACCGAATCTCACGGCAAACTTATTATCCGTAAGCCAACTTATAGCTAAAGGAAATAAAGTTGTATTCAAAAAAGATACCTGTTTGATATACAACCAAGTGAATGAGCTTATTGGTACAGCAAATTTGATAAATGGAGTGTACAAGTTAAACACAAAAAAATTCGAGAACTCGTTATCGGCAATGTCAACATGGCATAAAAGGTTAGGACATATAAATAGTAAGTCTAGTAGTAAGTGAAAGAAGGAGCAGTAGAAGGAGTTTCTTTTCACAAGAAAGCTGACATACAGATACAGAATTGTGAAGTGTGCTGTGAGGGAAAACAATCACGTTTCCCTTTCCCATCAGCAAACCATAGAAGTGAAAAACTACTGGATGTAGTACACTCAGATTTATGCGGGCAGATGGAGACCAAGTCAATTGGTCTGGCGAAGTACTTTCTTCTGTTTGTGGATGATGCCAGCAGAATGACTTTTGTCTACTTCTTGAAGGAAAAGAACCAGGTGTTCCAGCATTTCAAAGAATTTCAAAGTTTAGTTGAGAATCAAACTGGAAACAAGATAAAAATACTGAGAACCGACAATAGAGGTGAATTTTGTTCACGTGAGATTTAAAGTTACTTAAAACGAGTAGGTATTATCCATCAGAAGACCAATCCTCACACTCCAGAGCAGAATGGACTCTCAGAGAGGTTCAACAGAACTATAGTTGAACGGGCAATATGTTTATTGTTTGAAGCAGGTCTCGACAAAAGTTTTTGGGCTGAAGCAGTAAATACTGCAGTTTACCTAAAGAACAGAACACCAGCCGCCAGTTTAGGCATGATGACACCATTTGAGAGGTGGACAGGTGAGAAACCAGACCTCAGCCATGTTAGAATTTTTGGCAGTAAAGTAATGGTGCATGTTCCCAAAATACAACGACAAAAATGGGATAAGAAGGCTGACAGATTAATTTTAGTTGGGTATCCAGATAATGTGAAAGGATATAGATTGTATAACCCAAGAACTAAAAAAGTTACTACGAGCAGAGATGTCATCATTATGGAGAAAACGGAGTTGGACGAAGCTCAGATTGTAGTAAACGATTGTGAAAATAAGTCAAAGAAAGATGAAATTTAGAAGAAGATGAAAGTTTAATAGAAAATCCAGGTTCAGATCCAAATGATTCAACATATATTTGTGAATAATCGTCTTCCCAAGATGACTCGTATCAATCTGTTACTGAAGAAGAGTCTTTTGCAGAGAATGAAGTTCAAATTGAAGCTAAGCGTAAAAGAAAGCCAGTAGAAAGATATGGGATGACCAATCTCTGTCTTCTGGATAATCTGGAATCATGTGATGAAGAACTCAGTTATGAAGCAGCAATAAATGGACCAGACAAGGAACAGTGGAGACAAGTAATGGAAGATGAACTGAAAGCTTTCGACGATAATCAAGCATGGACGTTTGTAGATAGGAAAGAAGCTGATAGAGTGATACAGTGCAAGTGGGTATTCAAGAAAAAGTACGAAAGTGATAATAGTGTGCGATATAGAGCAAGACTGGTGGCAAAAGGTTTTACCCAAGAAGAAGGTGTAGATTACGCTGACACATACTCACCAGTGCTTCGTTACTCTACACTAAGGTTTCTATTTGCTTTAAGTGTCAAACTTAACCTTGAAATTACTCACTTAGATGTAACTACAGCATTCCTAAATGGTTACTTAAATGAAAAAGTGTATATGCAAGTTCCCCCTAATTTAGATTGTAAAGAAAATAGTGTTCTTAAATTAAATCGTGCAATTTATGGTCTAAAACAATCAGCCAGGGCTTGGAACGAAAGAGTAAATGATTCTTTATTAAAATTAAATTTTGTTAAGTCAAAGTTAGAACCATGTCTATGTATAAAAAATTGTGAAAAGGAGCAGATCATAATAGCAATTTTTGTTGATGATTTTTTCATTTTTTCAAACAGTAGTAATATGGTTAAGGAGTTAAAAACAAATTTAATGTCAAAATTTAAAATTAAGGATTTGGGGCAATTAAAACAATGTTTGGGTATGAGAGTAAAAATGTATCAGAATGGCAATATTTCCTTAGATCAAGAAAAGTTTGTAGACCATATTTTAAGTAAATTTAATATGACAAACTGTAAAGTTGTTGGTACTCCTATTGAGAAAAATTTAAAACTAGAGAAAAGTGTAGATGTTTGTAAACAATATCCATTCCAACAACTAATAGGAAGCTTAATGTACTTAAGTGTTTTGACTCGCCCAGATATTTCCTATAGTGTGAGTTATTTGAGCCAATTTAATAATTCATATTCCTATACTCATTGGAAACCTGCGAAACGCATCCTAAGATACTTATGTAAAACTAAATCTTATGGCCTAATGTTTATCAAAGATAATTGTAAATTAGAGGGTTTCGTTGATGCAGATTGGGCTTCAAACACACTAGATAGGAGATCCTATACAGGTTTCTACTTTAAACTTTCTGGAACTGTTATTTCATATGAATGTAAAAAACAACGTACTATAGCCTTATCAAGTACAGAGGCAGAATATATGGCAATTGTCGAAGCCTGTAAAGAGGCTATTTATTTAAAAAACTTGTTTTCTGAAATTGTGAACAGTTGTGATTATGTAATTATATTGTATAATGACAATCAAGGCACTCAGAAGCTGTCTGAAAATTCTTTATTTAATAAAAGAACTAAGCACATAGATGTGCGTCATCATTTTGTTAGAGAAGCAGTAGCTAACAATCTTATAAAGATAGTCTACATGCCAACATCTGAAATGCCAGCAGACTTGCTGACCAAGGGTTTAGATAGTGTTAAACATAACTATTTTGTAAAAAAGTTAGGTGTTCAAAACATTGTTTAATAGGTGACTATCTGTAAATTAATAACATTTTTTGCTTTTATTAGTTTGTTAAAAATAATTTATATGTTACAAAGTTCAGATTATTTTGATAAGTGGAGATGTTAGAATTAATATCAAAATAATGTATTTAATATACTACTAGCGCCTTCTATGTGGTATCGTTTGTAACTACCTACCTAAGGTTAATATTAAGAAATAAATTCAGTCTTTGATCAACTACCGTACACGTTTTATTATATATATATATATATATATATATATATATATATATATATATATAACTAAAAGAAGTAAGATGAAAAGCTTGTACAGCTACTGAACTGTACTATCTCTTGTTGTTGAGAATCTTAACACTTTCAATATAACAGTACACATAAAATAAAATTTTTCAAAGATCTGTTGAAATAGTCTTGACGTACAAATTAAAAACCTAAATTCTGAATAAAAAAATAGAAAATTTTTATTATTAGGTTAAATAACAGACATCGAATTTATGCCTTTTCGCATGCATTTTAATGGACGCAAAAATTTACATACAATTTCGATAGGTCAAATAACTAAAATATTTTATATCAATTTATTTATTACATCTTGAAAAACTAGAAGGAACATTGGTGAAAAATTAATTCATTCCGATATCTTCCTTTAAAGAGCTTTAAAAATTACCGCGATAAATAATATTATTAAATAAAACATTTAATTTTTTTTAAATAACACCTCACTGTCAATTTTTACACGCTCATAACTTTCCCAAACTGGTATCTTTAGTATTTGATTAGTGTCAGTAATGTCATTTGAACTAAGGAAAAGGGAAACCTATCAAATCGCTTTTAACACATAACTCAATTTATGCAAACATTGGAAGCAGCTTTCGTATTCGCTTCGTAAACATCAAAGCTCCGCCGTAAGTCGAATTTTAAGAGGCCGTGCTTAAATTAAAAAAAAAATGTTGTTATAAATACAATAAAATAATGAGAATGTTTCATCAAAAATTGAAAACATAGAGTACAATGTTGACATGTAATTTAGTGTAATATTTTGTAAAAATTACAATTAATAAAATTTAACTCTGATATACCTGAAGGCTTTAAGCGATTAAAGTTCAAAATCAAAGCATATTTTCTTAATTCTAACGTTTGTCGACATTTTGAAACAGTACCCCTTTTTGTAAACAGTAATTGAGGTTTTATTAAATAAGGTGGATGAAATCTGCTGTTTCATTTTCATTTGTACAAAATTTATCTCCTAACGGCCCTTATAATTATTCTAGACTTTTTATGTGGTTTTTTTTATCGACGCTTCATCAACCTTAGTTTCTATTAAAATAGATGCTTCTGTCGTATCAAGGATTGTATTCAAATTCAAGTTTTCTTGCACAGGAACATTTGATGTTAAATTCAAATTATATTTTTTGGTAAAATTAGTGTAGTTTATTATATATCTTTGACAAAAATGTTATTATTACGTCTTGAGTTATTTATTCAATTTTCTTTAAGAATTTTGTCTTTTCAAAACTTGTAAATAAAAACGATTAAGCAATGCAGAACAAATATCAGGAATATAATAATCGTATAAGTAAAAGTCATAAAAAAATGTCACAGTGGAAAGAAACTTAGAAAACATGTAAATATAAAAAAACAATATAGTTGCAAGTACTATAACAAACAACTATAACAAACTAAAAATATCCATAAAATGTTACTAAGGGAGATATTTTTATGTATTTTGAGAATTCTTTTGTTAATCAGACATTACACTATCATTTACCAAAAGACCGTCATTGAGATAGATTTTTATTAAAAACTTATTTAACTACTGTATAATAGTAAAAATCCTTGCTAAAATGTTTTTTTTTGGAATTGAACTGAGTGGTTTTCGGCAATTTAATTAATACAATTAAGAAATATATTCAGTATGTTAACTAAACTACAATGCTAATGTAAGCAAATACGATATGATTATATATACCCATAAAGTTAATATATTTGTATGAATATCATATTAATTAATTTATAAAAGAAAAAATCATTACAGAAAACTAAACTTCGTTATGCAATTACACAACTAAACTTTGTTATATAATATACCTCACATTATTATTTTTAATTTCATATGTAATTTTTGCATTTCTCGATGGAACATGTCATCATTTGCTAACGAAAAAAAAATATGTTTAACAAAGACAATGCGTTTCGTCCAAATGGATTGACGTTAAAATATGACAAGAAGTGACGTGTATTCGCTTACAAAAATGCTGTCAACATTTTCAAACTTACACACTCAAAATAACAGCCTATACCAGCCTAGAAACACATAGTCAACGCAAAAAAAGAAACAGAAAAAACAAATTGGGGTATTTTGAAGTATTGTAAATATTATAACTAAGTCTTTTGTATCAAATTAAAGTTATTAATATTGTAAATTCATATTGCTAAGTTTCTGTGATATCTTTGCAATTTCGGTAAACTTTATTGATTTGAATACACAACCTATTTTTTAAATAAATGAATAGCGCTTGGTTCGCAGATTTCTTCGTGACTTTAAATTTAAGGAGATATATATTTTATGAACTTTTCTTCACCTAACAATTGCACGCACTGACATCCGATTGCAGTAAAGTTTACTATTCGTACGCCCACTTCTTTAGTCACATACTTTTGTGATGATATTCGAATCATTTTAATTGATTTTTAGGGTTCTGTAGTCAAAGGGAAAAAACAGAAGTGTCATAATCCCGTCGTGTCCGTTTATCCACTGGTATATCATGGCAATGTAACTGTTTCGGTTTAAAACGAATGGGAATAAAATTGTAAATAAAGACTAGTTAAATTAAAAAAAATATTTTTAATTACATTTCCAAACATTTCATTTTGCGTTGAAAATTATTTCTTACAGGGTTCCATGAGAAATCCATGATATAATTTACGTCGATTGGAACGATTTTATAATTAAGCAGGCAATATGGATAAGATCGCCAAGAATTAAAATATAGTTGAAACGATTTTTTAAAATACAATTAAAGATGTATGTTTTTTTATGAGTTTTTTGTGAGATATTGGCCTGCAATATATTTAAACAACTTGCAGCGTGCCTATTGCCTTTGCATCTTATTTCTAACCAGGTCAGAAAGATACTTTTTATTTCATTTACCAAATTGAAGTTTTGTTAAAGTCAAAACTACATCATTTTAATAAATACTTTATTTTCTTCTTGATCAAATGATATATCTTGCAAGATTTCTGAAAGAATGTGCTTCAAAGCTATCTGGGTCTTTGTAAATAATTTTTACCTTCGTAAACTTGAATGAATAAAGCAAAATATTTGCATGTTTTTTTTTAAATGAAACCATTGGCACTTAACACAGACACATGCTCGAGACATTTTGAGCAAAAAATTACTTGTAGCATTCAAGGGTTTTTGAATTCAGATCGTAAATTTGTATATAAATTTCCATAATAAAAAAAATTTTAAACATATTATTACATATAATAATTTATATTATTTATCAATTTATATATTATAATATTTCGTCCTCAAATTTACAAATAAATAATATGTTATTTGATATCTGTTAAAATTTAATAATATTTAGTAATTTGCCTTTGAATATGAATCATGTGCATGAATGTACGGTAGCTATATTTTTTTCATTTTGGAAATAGATATTTCAGAAGGGCGAAATTATAAGGGACTTTTATTTCTCCACGAAAAATTTTTAATTCGTTCCTAAATGAAATATAAAATGTCATTTACAACCTAAAAAGAATCAACAATACTAAAGCTAACCCGTTTCGCAAATAACGTCTTCACTTTCTTAAAATGGTTATCATATTCCATTGAATTATAATAACGTTCTTCAAAGTCAATTGGGGACAAATTTGTATTTGAAGATAGATTTGTTCCCCACGCCCACACATTATATTAAAAAAATTATTATACTATGTTTTTTTAGTCATTACGAGGAACAAACATTCATAAGATTGACCAATTACTTTTTTATAATAAATGAAAAGATTTTCATTTGTACAATATCGAAAAACGCTAAATATAAATTAAATGTCGTTAAACGTAAATTAATGGGAAGCAGGTGTAAATTAAGTTAGTTTTCAGTTACTTTTCTTTCAACCGACGGACCTTTTTCTTCAAAGCTTTCATATCTACAGAGAGTCAGGGAATTTAAGGGTAAAGTAAGAATTAAAAAATTTAATTTTCTGCAAAAAGGTCTAACAATTTTTGAAAGGTACATGTCATAAAACCAATGTCATTTTTTGTTTTTATTAATACTTTAAACGCTATAAATTTAGTTCATAGCGTAGTGTCGATATAATTCAGATATATAAGATCAGAATATAATTCAGAACGTAGTGGTCATAAATTAAGAATATTATTATTATTATTCAAAATATAGTAGCCACTGTTTCGCAATTATGCCACTATTATACCCCTTTTTGTAATGTTTAACAAATTTGGAATAAATGTCCTTAATTCCTTTCCCTTTTTTCGTTTTGTAGTAAAATATATTGCCAATCTTTTTGCCTTCTTCTAATAGGACGCAGAAAAAGCGAATATTATATTTGTTAGATTTGTAAAATATTCAAATATATATAAAATAATACTACGTTACCCATTGTAAAAATTCAAACTGTATTGGTTTGGTGATTCACTGAAAAATCTAGTTTTTTTTATTGCATAAAATTAACAGATATATATATATATATAAATATATATATATATATATATATATATATATATATATATATATATATATATAAATTTAATATGTAAACCAAATTTGCATAAATAATATTTGTTTCCATAATTCTTACTACGAATGTTTTTTTCTATGTTTTTTAAATTTTGTCATCTTATGGCACGTGCACTTAATTGAACAATACTCTGAACGCCAATTAAATAATTAATAGCGCATATTTTCTGAGTGGATACTTTTTACAACTTTTTGATAAAAACAGCTTTTATGTTGTTTATAGTTTTTATTGTAATATACTGCTATGAAAAAAACGAATGATGCAGATTAAAAGGCAGTGTCAAGCTGCGCTTTTTGCCGGCAAGTCAGCTCACGATTCTTTTTACAAAAAGATCGTGAGCTTTAATTTGTCAAATTTTATGCATTTGAATCTATTCGCTGTTGAATAACATTTAAATATATATATATATATATATATATATATATATATATATATATATATATATATATATATATATATATATATATATATGTATGTATATATATATATTAATATTCTTAGTTTATATACCAAATTCATTTAAAACTAGCTTTTGCCTGGGGCTTAAACTGTGTAGACTTTGGATTGAGGCCGCGAAAGGATATTCATATTAAAGTTTTTGTGTCTCTTAAGGATCGTGAATAGTAGGATTAATATATTAATTCCACTATCTCTAGACATTTGTAGTACCAATTGTTTTTATTGCTATCAAAAACAGCAAGATTCTTCGTACAGCAGCTTTGTCCCGAACTAAAATGTCAGCTATATTACTGGATATAAAATTAAATCATGCACAATGTATTTATCCACTTTTATGAATATCTACCCAGCCTCCTGACTAATAAACATTCCAACATATTTTTCATTGTATCTGGGTAAGTTAAACATTACGTAAGCGGAGCCGTGAGTAAAATCGTAAATATAGCTTATATGCTGCTTGATATACACATACCAAATTTGAGAGCAACTTTATATTTGGCTGCAGAGTTATTAGATAACAAATAAAACGTTTTTGGTGTTTAGTAGTAGTTCGCGTACTTCGACTTCTTCAACTGACAACAGCACAAATAAGCAAATATACCGTTTGCTTTATTATATTATATATTATTTATAGTGGTACTATCTGAAGTAGCGACTTTTACACGCATCTATTGCAAATTCAAAAAATTACTCATTCAGTTCATTTACTTCAATTTGCTTAAGCGTATCTTATAATAATAATTCTAACAATTTTAACAAAGTTATGTAATGCTCTATAACAACTCATATACAAAGATGTTAAATCACCTAAAGGAGAAATAACTTTCAATCACGAGTATACAACTTATATTACGTGGAAGAATATTTATATTCGATTTCATTTTCATGCAAAGACGGCTAATAAAATGGCAAAATAGGATAAAGGATATATTTTTAAGTTGCGTGGGTTTCTAGGTTTTATTAACAATGTGGTTTAAGTAAAGAAGGTCGAAGCATGCCGAATAAATTCTTGAGTTATGACGGTTATGACGGTTTTAATATTATTTTAACATATGTAGCTATAATGGTATCATTATAGCTACATATGTTAAAATAATATTTGGATACTTCGTAAACATAAAAATCGGGAAGGAAGGTCGGTATGTGTGTTAACTAATTCAGTATTCATTGTTAATTTGAGTGTTTTTTAAAGTAACCAAATTGACTGATATTTTTCGATACTTTTTTATTGCAGGAAAATTAAATTTCTTCAAACTTTCAGCTCTTAATTTCCAAAAAATTTGCGTTGAACCTAAATGTATCCTTCACGATTTTATTGCGTATTTGGACTGGGTATATTGGGATTTTATTTTCTTATGATTAAATTATTAATTTCGCCAAGTTATTAAAATAATATATGATTATTTGTATATGTATTTGTTTATGTGTATTGTATTTGTATTTTTATATGAGTATTTGTATTTGTATATAGTTCATTACATAACTTGTTATGTTAAATTAAACGAAATAAACCGTGTTATAATACAAAACAAAACAGATCTTTATTTGATCATCCATAAAAACATACTCTTGAACAATGGCGGGAAGTTAACAGAATGTTAGTTAACTGAGGCGTGATTCGACGATAATAATACCTTTTGCTTTTTGTGTTCGTTTCAAAATGAAACCCATCAAAGCAGTGAGTTGTCAATGAATAATTTCTTATAGTATTAAACACGTTTCTTTCATTGAATAAAAAGGTACCTCCGAGCTGATATACAGTTGAGAACTGCTCATGGATGAATCAAATAAGATGATAAGATTTCAACAGTAGTCCATTGATTTATTTTGCTATCTAGCTCTTTTTCTCTTTGAAATATGACAGAGTTTTGTCAAGGTGTTTATGAGAATATAGGTCTTGAATACTAAATATCACGTAGGATTAATAGAATAATAGTGAATGTAATAACATTAGTAAAAAGTTGTCGTGTGTAATATAAAATATAACACTTACGTCTTGACGCACTTCCTCACTTAAATATAATTACGAAGAGAAATGCTTTATGGATTATTCAATGAAAAAATAAGTGACATGGAATATTATCTTTATGGCCGCAGTTGGGATTCGAAGCGACGTAAATCATATCACTATATTTATTGTGTAGTAAGACATTTGTTTAAGGGGTCAACATTTTTCGTAGAGAAATAAAGGTCCCTTATAATTTCGCAGTTCTGAAATATCTATTTCTAAAATTAAATGAATGTAGCTGTGGTACATTCATGCACATGTTTCACAATTACAGGCATATTTATTAAATTTTATCAAATCTCAAATAATATGTTATTTTTTTGGAAATTTGGGGACGAAAGATTTCTATATATAAATAGATAAATAATATAAATTATTGCAAATAATAATAAATTTAAAAAAAAATCATTTTGGATATGGATTTAGATACAAATTTAAGATCAGAATCCAAAAACCCTGAATGCTACAAATAATTATATCCTCAAACTTTTACGCTAAATGCCAATAGTTTAATTTAAAAAAAAATGAGCTTATTTTGCTTAATTCATGCAGGTTTAAGAAGGTAAATCGATTTTTTTACACAGAGCAATAATGCTTAGGATTAATGGTATAATATATTCCTATGAACGTGTTTTTCTGTAAATGAAATTTTGATAACGACAATTTGTAATTGAAATTTCTTCGTCTTTGAAGTTGTATTTTGTAAAATGCATACTGAAACCAGAATTGTGATAAATTTAAAAATTATACAAATTCTAATATTTTGACATAATATTTTAGTTCTTCGTCAAAATTGTATTAATCTATAATCAACCGATAAATTAATGTTAAAATGATGCATTATTAATAACCAAAAAATTAAAAGTTTTTAATCTTTAATAATTTGTTTTCCAAATACTTTTCATCATTGTGAGAAAATGTCTTTTCGCATAATCGACTTAAGTATGACTGTACTTTCACAATTATATTATACACTTTTCTTAAGAACTCACTTGACTAAAACATGCGTTTTGTGTTCGTTCGGATTCCAGTTACCAACGAATAGAAAATAATGTTCCACAAACGTTTCTTTTCATCAAAATAGATATAATCGTATAATCGAAAATATATTTAATTGAAACAAATGCTGCCTACATGATTTAAAACTTTTCCAACTAAAACATATCCAATTAAATATGCACATATAATTTCCCCGGAGAAATAATATTCTTCTATTTTATCCTTGTAAAATAATTAAGACAAAATGAGTTTTGCCGTCAGAAATCCTCTCTCTATCTCTGACATCCCAGTTCCTTCCATATTTTCATCCTGCCTCCTTGCGTCCTTGTCATTATCACTCCCTCTTGCCACAATAGCATAAGTTCATTTTTATAGAAACCAGACTACATCTACAATTTAAAAAAGTAGATTTATTTCATTGCCAGTCTGTTACACGTATTACGTTCGTAGTGGTAGATGGAGAACAGACCGTTTTCAAGGGATTTATTGAAAATTATTTACAAAGACAGCTCTGAAGCACGTTCTTTCAGAAATCTTGCAAGATATATCATTTGGTTAAGAAGAATATAAAGTATTTATTAAGGTGAAGTAGTTTTGACTTTAGTAAGACTTTATTTTCGGTAAATGAAATAAAAAGTATCTTTCTGATTTTTTCAAGTTTATTATCTGGTTAGAAATAAGATGCAAAGTAGGCATGCTTCAAGTTGTTTAAATGTTTTGGCCAATATCTCACGAAGGAGACACTTTATAAAAAAACATACATTTTTAATTGTATTTTAAAAAATCGTTTCAAATATATTTTAATCGTAGGCGATCTTATCTATATTGCCTGCTTAATTATAAAATCGTTCCTATCGACATAAATTATATCATGGATCTCTCACGGAACCCTGTAAGAAAAAAAATTCGATCGCAAAATTAAATGTTTGGAAATGTAATTAAAAATATTGTTTTAATTTATCAAAGCCTTTATTTACAATTTCATCACTATCCGTCTTAAACTGAAAGAGTTAAAATGTCGTGATATGCCAATGAATATGATTAAGAAGATTCTGTTTTCACCCTTCAAATTAAATAAAATGATTCGAATAGCATCATAAAAGTATGTGACTCAAGAAGTGGGCGTAAGAATAGAGCACTTTACTGTAATCGGATGTCAGTGAGTGTAATTGTAAGGTGAAGAACAGTTGACAAAATATATATCTCCTTCAATTTAAAGTCACGAAGATATCTGCGAACCTAGCGCTCTTAATTTATTTAAAAAGTAGGTTGTATATTCAAATCAATAAAGTTTACCTAATATCACAGAAACTTAGCAATATGAATTTATAATTTATTAGTACGACTATGGTCAAGGAGGTAAACATCTTAGGATAAAGTATAGGCTCATATTTTACGTGTGTAAGTTTGAAAATTTTAACAGCATTTTTGTAAGCGAATACACGTCATTTCTTATCATATTTTAACATTAATCGATTTGGACGAAACGCATTGTCTTTGTAAAATATATTTACTTTCGTTAGAAAATGGTGAAATAAAATTAAAAAGAATAATGTGAGGTATATTATATCGATAATCTTAAACTAAAAAAAATATAACAAAGTTCTGTAATAATTTTTTCCATAATATGATATTAATGCACATATATTAACTTTTCGGGTACATAAAATCATATTGTATTTGCAAACATTGGCATTGTAGTTTAGTTAACATACTAAATATATATTTTTAATTCTTTTAATTAAATTGCTGAAAACCACTTAGTTTAATTCCAAAAACAAAACATTTCAGCAGGGTTTATAATTATTTTACAGCAGCTAATTAAGTTATTAATAAAAATACATCTCAATGATGGTTTTTGGTGTAATGTCTGATTAACAAAAGAATGCACAAAATACATAAAATATCTCCCGTTATAACATATTATGGATATTTTTAGTTTGTTATAGTTGCAACTCACTTTTTTCTTGGCTGTGGCATTAAACTACTTTTTCTTGCGACTGTATTGATTTTTTTGGTATTTACATATTTTCTAAGTTTCTTTCCACTATGACATTTTTTAATCTCTTTTGTCCTGGTGATTGTTAACCTCTGCATGCCTTAATCATTTTTATTTACAGGTTTCCAAAACATAAATTTCTTAAAGAAAAATTAGTAAATAACTTAAGACGTAATCGTAATATTTTTTCCCAAGAAGAAACATTGCGGTAGGCTCGTACCATTTCAAAACTGACTGGTTCTGAAATTGGTTTGTACCTCTTTTCACGACAATTGACTGCTGTGAAAAAGGTATAAACCAATTACTAAATATGCAGTTCCTTTCCTAAAGTTATACTTTGAAGTATGAGAGAACTGTAAATGTAATAAACAGGTCTATATTTTTACCATTGGTTTGTGAATTAATTAATTTAAATTCAAAGTTATTCTTGTGTTCTTGAATATTTAATACAATACTCTAGTTTATAAAAGATTATATAATAAACTACACCAATTTTACCAAAAATTGATACGACAGAAGCATCTATTTTAATATAAATTAAGGTCGATGAAGCGTCGATAAAAAAACCGCGTAAGAAGTCTAGAATATTTATTAGGGTCGTTAAGAGATCAATTTTGTACAAATGAAAATGAAACAGCATATTTCATACATATTTATTAAAACCTCAATTACTGGTTACATAAAGGGGTACAGTTTTAAAATGTCGACAAAAGCTAGAATTAAGAGAATTTGCCTTGATTTTGAACTTTAATCGCTTAAAGCCTTCAGGTATATCAGAGTTAAATTTAATCAAGTGCATTTTTTACAAAATGTGAGACTAAATTATAAGTCAACATTGTATACTATATTTTCAAATTTTAATGAAACTTTCTCATTATTTTATTGTATTTCTAACATCAATTTTTTTCTAAAATTTGATATTTGAAAACATAGTTCATCTGGGCGCGTAAGCGAAGTCTCCTAAAATTCGATTTGCCCATCTGGGCGGAGCTTTGATGTTTGCGAAGCGAATGCAAAAGCTGCTTCCAATATTTGTATAAATTCAGTTATGTGTTAAAAGCAAATTGATAGCTTTCGCTTTTCTTCAGTTTGAATTACATTATTAAAACTAATCAAATATTAAAGATACCAATTCGGAAATGTTACGAGTATGAGCGTGTATACACTAACAGTGAGGTGTCATTTAAAAAAAATAATTAAATATTTTGTTTAAGAGTATTATTTATCGTGATAATTTTTAAAGCCCTTTAAAGGAATATATCGGAATAAATTAATTTTTCATCAATATTCCTTCTTTAATTCTATAAGATATATCAAATATTTTAGTCATTTGACTTATCGAAGTTGTAACAATTTTTTTTAATCCATTAATATACACGTGTAAAGCATAAATTGGATATCTGTTATTTAATCTAATATTAAAAAAAATTATATTTTTTTATTCAGAATTTAGGTTCTTCATTTGTATGTCAAGACTAGTTCAACAGACCTTTGAAATGTTTAATTTTATGTGTACTGTTATATTGAAGGTAATAAAATTCTGAACAACAAGAGATAGTACAGTTCAACAGCCGTACAACCTTTTCATCTTCACGAAAAAAATATTTGCGTACCTTAAATGCATATATAAACTCCCGCAAATTCAGGACCACGTAGTACTTAAACAATCAGACATGCTTAGCGTTCAACTCCATAATTTAAGCCCTTTTTTACCATGTATTTTTCATTCGATTGACTGATTACAAGGAAGAGCTAAAAGCATCATCCTCCAAGTTTCTTTTATTTAAAGTTCATTCCTAATCATAAAAATGTTGTTGAAAGTTAAATTGTTTGCGAATATGAAATCGTCTATTATGGATAGTTTACAATCAAAATGAGCTCTCTCTTATTTATTTTCATTTTAACGGATTTTAAATAGACTTAATTCATAAAGAAGACAAAGGCACGATTAGACAACGTTTAAAATTAAATAGAGCTTATATACAGCCCCTATTTGGACCCAAGTGTGTCCCAAATTATCCAACTTGGAAAAAATGGCTGAGTATGAATATTATTTTCTTCAGATTCCTGAGCTACAAATGTATCATCGTCTTAGGCAGAATTGTTGCCCGTGCTCTGAGTTTTAAACGTAGATGTTATCTATGCCTATTGTTAATCCCAGTTTAAATTTCACTTAGATATAGAGCAATAAAATAGTAGAATTGTTCTTGAACCCTGCGAGTTATGTATGTGTTTCTGTAAGAAGATAACTGTTGAATTGATCCGTCATAGAAATAAATATAAACGGGATAACTAACGTTTAATAAAATAATAACTTATTAAATGACTTCCATCTCGTTTACACATAACATTAAGCTTATTTTCATTCATCGTGCATAACCGGAAAAGTTAGGCTCTGGTACCTAAATTAGAGCATAAGCCGGTTCTGAATAGTTACACCATAAGAAAATTATAGCTACACCAAATTAAACAATTATAAATAAGTTGAATTGGGATCTTTTCTATAATGTATGACGTACTATAACATTTAACATAGTATCCAAATGTAAGTATTTGAAGTTACCTAACCAAAATAGTATAATTAAAAATAATTAAAAGAAAGTATGTGCAAAAAATTAATGGAGAGAAATAATTTTTTTTATTATTAACTACATCGTTTTAAGTATTGTAGTAGGGTTCTCATTACCAGTAATAACTCAAAATAAATTTTGGCATTAACTGACTTACGAAGTATGTATCAAGGTGTTAAGACAAATAAATTTATTTTATACATAGAAAGCTATGGAAAAAACAAACCATTGACATCAATACTTGTAGGAAAAAATAAATAAAAGTAAGCAATACTTGTAGAAATAATAAACCAGAATAATCATAAGACACAAAATTCACATAAAACTTATATAAGATATAGAAATCATAAATGATAGAAGTTAAAAGCCATAGAAATTATAAACCATAAAAATCATAATTCATCGGCATCATAAACCTTAGAAGTCATAAGCTTTAGGAATTATAAACCATAATAAGCCACAGGAGTCTTAAATCAGAGAAATCACATGCTATACATTTCATAAGTCATAGAAACCATGAACCACCGAAATAATTAACCCTAGATATAATTAAGCAAAGAAATAGTAAACTAAAAAGATCATAAACCATAGACATAAAAAGCCATAGATATCAAAAGCAATGGAAATAATAAATAAATAGACATCATAAGCAAAGGAATTTAGTGACCAATAAATATCATAAACTCTTGAAAATATAAGCTTTAAAAAACATGATACATAGATAACATAAGCCATGGAAATAATAAATTATACTCACCATAAACCATTAAAATTCTAAGGCATAAAAATAATGATCCATAGAATTAGTACGCCATCCGCTTCGTAAAATATAAAAACCATAACCCACAGAGTTCATAAACCATAGCATGAAAAGCCACAGAAATAACAGTGTAGAAATATTATTTAAGCATTGCTATTTATGTGGCTCAAATATTATTTATATTAGGGATAGAAATCATAAATCTTACATATATAAACCACATAAACATAAGGCTCACACAGCAATAATAACTTATTAAATTATAAGACATTATAAACAACAAAAACCATTTACCATAGAGATAATTAGACATTGGCATCATAAACCATGGATATATTAAACCATAAATATCATTAGACAGAAAAATCATAAGGCTCAAACATCGTAAGTCATGGGTCATAAGTAATGATTATGAGCCATAAAAATATAAGCCATTGACATCAGAAGACACAGAAACCATAAATCATAGAAATCTTAAGCCACAGACATTATGAGTCGTAGAAATCATGAACTATAAAAATCACAAGGCACAAAAATCATAAACAACAGAATCCACAATCCATCGATATCATAAGGTACTTTTAATATATGTCATTATATATGTGTACATTTGTAAGTAATAAATAATGAATTAAATTCCTACGGAATCGATGTATAAATTCAATATTACCTACGTTTAGTACGTTACAAAAATACTTCTAAGAGACGGCGTGATGAAATAGATGGAAGGAAGATTTTTTTATATTTACTTCTGCATATTAATTTAGTCGTAAAATATATATTATATATTGAAATATCTTTATATACTTTTGTTACTACTTAAAAATCCAAGAAATTATAAATAAGATATTTTTCAAAAAGTAAAATAAGTTCATTGATTTCTAAGCGTAGAATATTAAATTTCACTTATCATATTGAATATATTTGGCGTTAATTTTGTAGAAATTCATTATTTACAATTAAATGAAACTACGTGATGTAGTATTATTTCTACTATCTTTAATTTCTTTACCACGACCTAGGTTTCATTGTATTACAACATCTTCAGGTGGGATATAAGCAAAGATCTCTTTGCTTATATCCCACTTGAAGATGTTGTAATACAACGAAACCTAGGTCGTGGTAAAGAAATTAAAGATAGTAGAAATAATACTACATCACGTAGTTTCATTTAATTCACTTATCATTTTAGGTTCCCGAACTGCCCGCACCGAGAAGAAAAATGGATACGAGGTGGCTGGGCAATGCGAGTCATGGTTATTTGGCATTTATTACTAAAATTATTTATACCTCTGAGTTTTGTATAATCGAGAAGAAGCGTTATC
Organism: Druceiella hillmani; assembly: GCA_039881145.1. Lineage (NCBI taxonomy): Eukaryota > Metazoa > Arthropoda > Insecta > Lepidoptera > Hepialidae > Druceiella > Druceiella hillmani. The sequence goes on along the minus strand of JAYKKI010000147.1, from coordinate 1,326,430 downwards.
CTTTTTTCTCCAGTAAATTTCACAATTTATATTAGCAAAATAAATGGTGTATTATATATGTATATATATATATATATATATATATATATATATATATATATATATATATATATATATATATGTAAAATTATTTTGTTCAAAGTGAATATAGTAATTAGTTAAAAAGATTTTTATTATATTAATAGTGAATATAATATAATAAAAAATCTTTTTAAATAACGATGTTTTTAATGATGTTTTTGACACATCGAAAATACGTCAGTATCGAGCAAACTACATTTCTATGCTACCCCAAGGGACAAAGCACTGATTGGTTAACGGTGTTACGTGGTACGTTTACCCTAATGAGTAATGGCTAGCTTGGTTTTCATACAACTGTGTTCTTATGCGCTATCCAGTGGTTAAGGATGGATAAGTTATCCATTCTCACAAGTATTAAAGAAATAGTTTTTTTGACCTAGCGGGTGAATTGAGAATTTTAAAACTGGAAATAAATATAATTTTTCTATCTATCTCGTTATTATACTATCTCTAACTTTGGGTTAATTGGAAAAATCGGTAATTAAAAAGTCGGTACATGTTTCTTATAAACCTACAAAGCTCTCATATGAGTTAAAAGTATTTCAAATTTTTTTTATCTGTCTTTTTGCCTCCTGCAACGATCTTTTGAAGAGGGGTACTTAATAAAACTTTTGCCATCACGTGCGACAACGTAAGAACAACAAAAAAAAGGGTAAAGCCGACCATATCATCGGAGACGTTTTTCAATATGGAATACCTACGGCTAACATTTATTAGATCCGCTCGCTTCCAGAGCTTGCACCATTCAGAAAATATTAAATTTATGCCAAAAGATTGAACTATACCAAAAAGAAAAACTAGTTGTAGCCTTTCTATTAAAAGAAATGCATGTTCCGATTTTTTATTGTCTTCTTTTTCTAGGGATTTACTAGACATGAAGATTGTTGCCAGTTCTTTTTTGAATATCATATGGAAAAAATTTGAAATTTAAACAATAGTAAATATCGTGCAGTTTCAAATTTTTTATACGTATTCCAAAACATAGTAAGTCAGACGATATTAAACGAAATATGATTCACAGTCGACTTCAAACAAATTTTTGCTAGATTGATATGTTTAGAAAATAGTTATATAACTTATCAAATATATTACATTCACAGAGAATAGTAAAGAGAAAATTAAAATTATTTCTTTCAAAAGCTTGAAAGAAATAATTCTTAAGAAATATTTTTGGAATACCAAGTGCATATTAATATATTTTATGTAGTATAATAAATTTTAGGTATTGACTTAAATTCCTATTATAATTAATTACAAATAATTATGGACAATAAGTTTTTAGTCAACCACAGAGAAATTTTTAAACATTGTTTATTTAAAATTGAGATTTCAAGAAGTTTAAATTGAAATGGGTATTTAGAAAGTTAATCAAAAAATGTGGAATGCCCTGTCTTGACTTATTTTCCTGTTCGTAAATGTGGAGTCAAGATCGTGCAGTATTTGGCTGGTTTAATGGTCGGCTCACTACTTTCAATATTTTGAGCTATTTTTGATATTTCTTTTTTATACTTTATTCTTTGTTTTATAATTATTATGTGTATCTAGCTTTAGCTTGTTCAGGCATAAAGTTGCAAGTTGAGCAAAGTTTTCTCTTGATATATTCTTTGCAAATTAACCATTGGAAAATTAAGGATTGCCTTGCATTTGGCAAGAAACATAATTTAAAACTGTTTCTCTAAATTTTTCGCCGCTAATGTGAATATCTCTCATTCACTTTCGTGAAAAAATATGTACATGTTGGAAATAGTTTATACTAATGAATTTTAATATTTTTAATCATTTAATTTTTTATTAAAAACTTTTATCGTTCACAATTTTGGAAGAAGATAAAAATATTTGTCTCATAATAATAAGCGTATTGTCTGTTCTATATATTTGCTAATTATTTTCCCAAATAATAACATTAAACAAAATTTTCATTACGTTCAAAACACAATTTAGAAAAAAATTGTGTAACCATTTAAAATAAACGACTAAGGACGATAAAAACCGTGATCAATCTTAATTAGACAGCGTTTAACAGTGCTTACCGTTAAAACTAATCGCGTTTTTTTTGTGAAGTTTTTGTTGGTTTTTTAGTCATTAGGCACTTCTACATAACTCTTAACTTTTTGAAATATATGGAAGAGGGATTTGGAGACGCTTTCATGCTCATGTGTTTACATATATTTAAAAAAATTATTATGGTTAAACCCAAATATAACTGATGCCTGTAGATATTTACATGTAATTTGGAAATAGAACTAGTGGACATAATTTTTTATAATTGACAACAGTTGTTTCATACAAATTTGCGATCAATATTTCTTCATCTGAAATCAGGGACTATGCAAGGCTTATGGTATTTTATAAAATTTACATGTCTCTTGTTCTTAGATTCACGTATTTCAAAAGAAAAACATAAATCTCTCATATGGTTACTTATATATTCGATGATCTGTTGGCCATGGGAGTTTTAGTTAGAAATATTTCGACGTAAAAACTTAGCATAGTTATTAAATATATTAATCTTAACATACATGTGTATAATAAACACTCGAAAAGATTTATTTATAAAATATTATAGCTGAATATTTCAATTTTTATTTTATTTAATATTAGACAGTTTTACAAATATTGCCGAAAATATCCACAAAACTATTTTCCCTTGAAATTGCTAAAGTCAAAATTATGAAACAATGGTTTTACTAGAAATATACAAGAAAAATAAGAGACGTAGATCTAAACGTTATGATTTTTAAAAATTTGTGGTATTTTCATGTCTGTAAAAGTTTGCCGAGTGTATCCTTCATAGTGTACAATAATATTACTACTTCTACGTAACCAAATGGTTTTAATGGGCATACTATAAATACATGTATATAACATGTGTTTATATGAGTGTTACTTATATCTAACAAGTACTTAAGTACTTTATTTTACGTGGCTAGACAAAATTTTTGCCTCAGCTTTATATGTACCATTAAAACTAATTTCTTTTAATTTCTACATGTATTTTTTTTAATGGGTGATTATAAAAACAAATTCCTTTTAACTACTGCATATTAATTAAAACACTTATTTGAAGTTTCTACGCGCGTTTCATATGAATAGAGCTAAAATTTTATAAACTTTGATACCGCGACAGGCAGATGGGCGAATGAGTATGACTGAAAATATAAAAGGTCAAATTTAATCCTAGATTTATTTTTTAATTTCCTGAAAAATTCATTTATAAGTAATTTAATATTAACATTTAAATAATGATAATTTTTTCGTTTACATTATTTCAATATTCTATGTTAACAGCTACCTGTTAGATATATAATCATTGGAAATTATTCTTCGTGATGAAATATTTTGTAAGCACAGTGTTAAAAATCCATTATTCTGTAGGCTAATTACGTTTAAACTAATATTTTCTTAAACGTCCGTGACATTTAATTTCTTAAACTTTACATTCCGCAAATTGCTCGTGTAGTATGAAGTTGATAAAAATTAAGAACGGAAAACTATTATTTTATTAGAGGGTTATTAATGACCTCATTATAATTGATCTAATTCACTATGATTAATTAAAACTATTGTTATTAATGAAGTTTTGCCGTAATAAACTGTTTATTGTAGATTTAAAATTTTAAAAAGTCTTAAATAAAAATATATTGTGTTGGAAACATAACTAGGATAATTATTGCTATGCACGTTGAATGGTTTGGTATTGTGGTGTTAAATATGATATCCCATATCCTGAATATTAAACGTTTTAGACGAAAAATATTTTAAGTTTTGTAAATGTAAAAATATTACAAGTTGTTAAATGTATTAAAAAAAATTAATTTTTACAAGTTATATTATTTCTCGCGAAGAAATCTAGCAGCACTTATGAACAGAATTGAAGAAGTAGTTAAATTAACGTGTATTAGAATGTAGTCCAAACGGAAATCATTTTGAACTTAGGGTAAACATAATTTGTTTAGTTAAATTATTACGAAAAAATTAATTTGAAGAATGTTGATGACATACAAAATACTAAAGTAATTGAAAAGTTTAGTGCAGAATGAATTATAATACCATTACTACCTTGTCGCTTTTTATATTTTTGGATAAACAATTTTAATATGTTATTCCAAAGAAAAGCATTGCACATGAAATGAATTCGTGCAAAGTTACATTATCAACCAAAGCAAAAGGATGAAGAATTATAAAAGTCTGGTCCAAGGTTCATTCTACTAATCTCTGGTACGTACTCTTTATAATACAGTCCTGTGAGTGTCGATTGAATAACGATGGGTAAACTTTTTTGAGCCGAAGTTTTTTATGGCTTTTAGTTTCAAGAAACTTTTATCTGAATCTAAGTTTATGTTACAATAAAGTTTATATAACACTGGAAAAAAATATTATGCAGCTTAATAGGTAGTGGTAGAAAGCGCTTATTGCTTAGTTTACCAAAACAATCCTACCCCTTTCTTTTGCCCAGTTCAGAAAATTTGAATCTGTCCGCAATGAATTAAATTATTTTATGATATAAATTAAATCTCCTTTCGCCCGCGGATTTGCGATTAAGATGGAAAAACGACAAGATTTACATGCATGTTTTGGTTTCTTGAAATAAAAAAGCATAATTAAAATGTTTATTTTGTTTTTATAGAGGATATATCGCCAAAATCCATTTTTCAGTAGAATTTTTTTTACGGAATAAAAATAGGAAATTCTCTTAGACTAGGAAGCGGTCCATGTTACTGTATGTTAAATCAAATCATGCACCTACTTTTATGAAAGTCTTCTCAACTGCCTGAGTAAGCAACATTTTATCATACTTTTCATTATATTTGCATTTCACGCAAACAAATCCGTGAGCAAAAAGTATGAGTGTTGTCTATATTTTAATCCATTGCACGAAAAATAATCGTACCAAATTTGGCAGCAACCTATCGCTTTGCTGCAGAAGTAGCAAACAAAACATTTCTGTTGTTGAGTGCTAGTTGAACATAAACGACGTAATATGAAATCCCATTTTTCAAACTTTAATATCATAACTAACGATAGCATAAAAGAAGTGACTGCATCATTTGATCCATTGAGCACTATTTATGGTGATGCTCTTTGAAAGAGCTACTTTTGAACGTATGTGAAATACGTTAAAGAAAGAAATAATTAAACTTTTTAACTGAAAATGGCATAGGCATCATGCAACATACATAAACATGTTAACAGAATAAGCTGTATCATTACAACAAACTTTATGCAGAAGTGTTATACCACATATCTCGAAAGAAAGTTTCGATTATGTTACTGATATTATGAGGAAGAAAATTTATTTCGCGTTTTAGGTGTTCACGCAAAAGCAGATTATTCGACTGAGATGCAATTTTTGTTATCTTATTGTTTATAATATCATGGTGGGCATGTAATACAAAATATCCTTCTCTGCTGCATGGATTTCTAGTTATTGTTAACAATGATGTTTATCGTGAAGGATGTCGAGGCTTGCTGAATGATATTTAATCAAATAAAGCTGAATATATTATAATTATGAGTTGATATATTGTAAATAACATGAATAGTTTCATAAATAGACAACTCACTATCTGATGGGATATTATTACTCTGCTACAAAACAAAGTTTTAAAAAAAATTCCAAAATTGTAAAGAAAGCTGTGGAGACTATAAAAAATAAAAGAAAAATCGTTTGTTAATGATATTTTGGATTATTAATTATCCTTTTGATAAATACATTTCATCCGGGTAAATAACTAGTAATTATATCTAAACGTTAAATTTAAGACCACGGCCCAGCTCTGCAATGAGCATTTACATTTTTATTACAGGAACATTCTATCACGCAAAACTCTAAACAATTTATTTCCAAAATAAAAATTCTGGGTAAAGAATTAGATTTTTGTCTATAGTATGGCATATATAGACTGAGTATTGGTTTAATTTTTTAAATTTTAATTATTACCATTGATCTTATTTTTCAGTATTTATCTTATCATTTTAGGCATCAAAATCCATGATTCACTTTTATATTTTAGAGTTAGACAGGATCAACCAACTGGCCGATTTATTACGTTAATTCTTGAGTTAATGAAGTTTTACATTTTACTTTTTTAATTCCGATTTATAGTCTTTTATCCAAAAAAGCGAGAACAAAACTTGTTAAAGTTTTGTCAATTACAAATAACGTTTTACGTCACGTCCGTATTTTGGGAGTATAGCACGAGAAAAACCAGCGAATATGTAAAAAACGGTTTGTCGTGGAAGAAAGGACAATAGACGAAATAAATTATGTTTAAACATATAACAACTGACTTTGTTGTTACTGTTCTTAAAAGTTTGTGTTTGATGGCGGGAAGCTATCAGAGTTTGAGTTAATTGAGGTGTAAGGCGACAATAATAACGTCTTTTTCTTTTTATTCAAAATATTCGATTGTCAATAAATTATTTTGCATAATATACATTTCTTTCATTGAATAAAGTACATTTCTTTTATTGAATAAAGAGTCGCCTCCAAGCTAATGAACTATTGAAAACTAATCATGGCTGAAATAAATAAGATGACAAAATTTTAATTGTGGTGCATTCATTACTCTTTTTATTTCGCTTTTCTTCACTTTCCTACTGTTGACAATACCATATGATTGTGTGTAGTAAACCTACAGAAAAAGTCATTAAAATTAAATATCACACAAAATTTAAAAATAATCATTGTGAATATGATCTTATGTTTAAACTATTGATTTAATTATGTCTTCTATAAGTTTAAGAGTAATAAAATTTAAAATTAATTTCTTAAATTTTATACGTGAAATAACAAAAGGGCATTGTTTTAGTTATTAATATTAATAATTCTAAATAAATTTACTATCAATAGCCTCTCCTGATGGAACCTTTCGTTACACGCAGTGGCCAGGGTCCGATAATGAGACTGGTAGGTGCTAACAGGAATTCCTCGATAGAGAGGTGTAACTTCGTTGAGTTTGGGCTCGTTAGACGTACCTTATATATCCTTTCCTCACAAGTTGTAGCCAAGATTTATTTATGGGGTTAGGAGATAGCGAAGTTAACTCCTCAGTAGTGAGAAGTAAATTCTTAAAGTTTGAACACGTTTGATTTGTCTTGACGTTAGTAATAATGAAAAAAAGTAAATTGAGAGCTGTAAATACGCACATGTACATATAAAAACATAAAACAATTAGAATAATAGCTGGTAGATAGGCAGATAATTATGTATGAAGACGTATATACCAAATCTTGGATATTATTAAATTAAGTTTGTACAAGTATATATAAAAGCAAGAAGCAATTAGGATATAAGTAAAAAGCTAGGATAATAGCAGAAAGAAATTAAAATTCCATGTACAGGATTATTTTTCAATCAGTGGCCGAAGTCTGATAATCTATGGGTCAAATAGGAACAAAACGATTTGTCCTAATTTAAAATTTATTGGAAATAAATATTTAAAATCATCCTTTTCACCTAAAAAAAATGGAATGAATGCTCATTATGTTATCATTCTAGTTAAGAAAATGCGTTTTGTATCAGTGTGTATGCGCGTATGTAAATGTCTGCGTGTATGAGCGCATGTGTGTTTGTGGATTTGTGTATGTATGTGTGTGCATTATTTTGCAAAATAAAATTCCAATTTTAATTCGCAAAATAATATGTATGTAATAATACCTTCATTCTTTTTATGGCCTTAGTCCCGTCAATGAGTAACAAAAATTTTAATTTAAATCAATTTACTTACATATTTTAATAGCAAACTTGTAATAGTTTAGTACCCAGTTTATTTTTATGCTTTTTTTAAATAGATTTTTGGCAGAGAAAATCAAACTAATATATTGATGGCGGACAAAATCGCTCCATCGTTACACTGGAGTAAAGTATACTTGCTGAGGCTGAGATTAATATGGTTGAAATCAAGTATGGGTTGGTTTCAGCTTCAATTATATTGGGAAAAAGAAGAGCTACATACAACCAAAGATTGTTGTTTTTGTGACGGCATGATATCTAGGCTTAGAACTTTTTTTTTACAGTAACATATAGCGGGTCTTGATCTACTTGGATCCTTCCGTATGTAACAATAAAACTACGCAGTTTTGTTGCTTTGACGTCATTGAAATTAAACTCTGATTTATTTAATGCCAGATATGTTTACGTCTTATACATTCTGTCCCAAGAAAAATATCTTCTATCGGCTTAAAGTTTCAAGAATTAACTATCTCAATATTCTATATTTCATTTCTAGTATTTAACAATCGGAAGGACAGCCATATGCCATACAAACGTTTTCATGTAATTTGTGAGTTTGTGTTCAGTCAAAATGCATCAATTTGTTTACATCATTAAATATTTCCAAATAAAATCCTAAGAATAGAAGATAAAATTTGTCATAAGGATTCTAAATCATATTGTAATATGATCATAAAAAATTTGAGCAGTTGCATCTTAAAGTGGAATTAGTCTTAGAAACGCATTCGTACTTTTATCAATATCGAAATATCTTATTACCAGGCAAAGGTATTTGATACACCCCACGTCAGTACTTTCTTATACAAGAAGGAAAATTTAGTTGTTTAACAGAATTTAAAACAAGTTTGAACTAATGGGTATTTGAATGTATTTTGATGACATCCAGTAGAATGTATTAGCAAAAGTAAAAAGTAAAAGCAAACGGTGATGGAAAACGGGCACGTTTGGCGTAGAATTAATACAAATTGATCAAGTCGCGTATTATATTTTAATAAAGTAACATAGGGCAAAAACTGTGTTAACCAAAGAAAAACACATATAAAACCTTAATCAAAAAATTGAACTGCACCCGTGTGAAGTTAGGCTGAGTCGCCATTATAAGATTGAACACTTATCTCCTGAACCAATATTTATCTTAGATAAAATGACACATAACAATTTTATATCCATTCTAGATTAATTTACGAGAATTATTGTCATAAAATATTGCCTGGGTTATCGCAGCTGTAATTCGGAGCGACGTAAATCGCATCCCTACTACATGTTAACGCTCTTAGGTGAAATATGGATAACCTTAAACAACCATATTTATTATACGGTGAGATATTCTGTTTAAGAGGTAGGTAAATATTTAAAAAAATGGAAAAGAAAAATATGTTTAAAACCGTGAGATGTTATGAACGTCATTCCCCTTTTTTTAGTCGATAAACTTTTAGACCCGAATCTTTTTACATTTTATTTACAAATCAAAGTAATAACTAATATGCAAACTTCATAAATGTTTTGTGGAAGTTATGCTTCTTTAGGTGCGTTATAAAAAAATGATAGAGCGAAATTTTACGATGCGCGCATGCGACAATATGAAGTTTTGCACAAAACGCGCCCACGATGCAAGAAAAATCGACAGAGTGAAGTTGCTCTCTGAACTTATATTTACATGCATGTAGTCACTGACACTATATTCGTGAGAGTTATTGAGGTATTTATAAATACACAAGACACGTTTTATTTGGATCTGAATCTAAATTATATCTGTGTTTAAAAAAATATTTTTCTTGGAATAGTAATTTAATAGTAGTTCATATAATAAAAATCATTTATTAATTGTGAATATTCGTGACAGAACTAGTGCTTATAAGCTTTTTAAAATATATGTTAAATATATTTCACCAAGTGAACTTAAGTTTCGGTACGTATTTAATTGTTGAATATATTTGGCGTTAATTTTGTAGAAATTCATTATTCACAATTTAATGAAACTACGTGATGTAGTATTATTTCTACTGTCTTTAATTTCTTTACCACGACCTAGGTTTCGTTGTATTACAACATCTTCAGGTGAGATATAAGCAAAGATCTTTGCTTATATCCCTCTAATAAACATCTTTGCTTATATCCCACACTCACGTAGTTTCATTTAATTGTGTATTTAATTGTATTGACAATTATTATAAATTATTGCCTTATCATTTATTAAACAATAAAAACTCATAAAATAAGAATTCATTTTTAGCATATTTATTTCATAATTATTAAATTATAATAGTAGTAATTCTAGTTATAAAAATCTAATTTTTACTACTCGATATGAGAAAATTAATTTTAATTTTGAAATTGTAATTATTTACTTGAATTTCGATTTTACCAATCGTATTTCTTATCGCGCTTACGTCCTTTTTTATTTTATTTCCATTAAAAATGTTTATGAATAGCTTTTTTTATTTTAATTATGGTTCGCTCTTTTATTTGTTTATTTATGTACTTGGAAATGTTAAAACAGTTGGTATTAAAAAAAATTCAATTAGATTAATTTTTCACATATTTTACAGCTTAATCACCCCATTTTATTTCAATCATATAAGCATTCCAAATATATTATTAGGTAGAGTATGTTGTCCAATTATAGCAAAATTAATTTTAAATTTGCATTAGCAAATTTGACACATTTGTTTCCCAATATTTTATGTTACATAGCATAAAAAATCGTGAAAAATACAGAAGAAACCATCTGATATTCTATAAACATATTTCTGAATTTATTTGCATTATTGTTTATAACAAAAGCAAAAGATTAGCTACATGTTTTCAAAAAATGAGGAATAAATACCTCAATCAATCTTCCTAATTTAATAAATATTATTAACAGAGGTGCGGCAAAATTTTACTTTGATAGCCATGTCAAAAGTCATAATATAGTAATATAATTTATGAAAATAATTATCTCAACAATATAACCTCTCTATTCTACCGTTTGAAATAAATTAGTAGCTTTCAAAGAGTAAAAAATTCTATTTGAATATATTAATAAAGATTAACTAAATTTTATGAAAAAATACAAATTGACATCAGATTGACGGTCTTGAAATTTATTTTTTTAAAGTTTTTATAATGAAAATTTGGTTTCTAAATTTTTTATTCCAATTTAATATCTTTAAATCTCTGAAGACAAGAAAATGTTGCTTAATAACGACCATAATGACTCTAATAACGACCGAAACTAAAAATGAAAATAATTCAAAAGGAAAGTGGTGGTAAAGTCACTAGTCTAATTTACCCTGCTTGTCTATTAATTTATAATCAAAGACCTTAATGTTAGTCATTATATGAACACGTACATATATATATATATATATATATATATATATATATATATATATATATATATATATGTATATATATATATATATATATATATATATATATGTAAGTGTGCATATAATATGAAAACTAAACCTGCCAAAAATAACCTTGCTTCTTATAAAAAACATGTACACGTATATTTACTACTAACAATATTTTAAATATTCCCTCGTCATAATCGACAATTCATTTCTCGAAAATGTATTTTAACTTCTAGAAGCATTCGTTTGGAATCACTCTGATACTAATTATAATAAAAAACCTCTTAAATATAACGAGAAATTAACTTACGTTATGAGGATTTAGAACACAGTAGATAGTGTGGTACATAATGAAGTTACATTTTAAATCTATCAAACAATTCAAAAATGTCAATTTTTTACCACAGAAATAAAAACCTTGCTGATTTTTAAAGTTTTATTAATGCAATTTCTTTCAGAATTTTGGTTTAAGCAGTTTCGAAATTGAGGTGCGGTACATATAAGGGGGATAGTTTCAGCTATATGAGTTGTGCATGAAAAAAGTTTTCCTATCCTTATAGCTCGTCCTTTCCACTGATAATCCACATGATGTGGGGAATTAAAACACTACTTAAAAATTGTATTACGTTATGGAATTAATTTTTATGAGATTAATAAGAGTAATTGAATACTTAAATGCAACTTACCTATTTTATGTCTAGCCCAAGTTTCTACGTCGAACCGTTTCCCATAAAACTGAATGTGACAGGCAGATAGACGGGCAGGTGAATGGACTTATCAAGATGCAGTTTTTTTCTTTTGAGGTACAGAGCTTCAAATTTTTTTCATTTTTGTAATAAAGAATAACTTTTACTGAAATAAACTCAATTCATCACATTTTAGGTTCAAAATCATTTTGACTGCTATGGTCAAAATCGTTAGTTTTAAGTGACCATCGTATAAAATCTGTCATGATTATAATACGTCTTCAGGTAACTTCATTATTTATACATAGAATATAATATTTAACAAATCATATTTGACAAAATTGGACCTAAATTTTAAACTATATGTGTATTTCGCTGACCGGAGAAAAATCTACCTTTAAATTAAAAGTAACATTAATCTAGCATCGAAGAATGTAATGATGACAATATTTCAGAATAGCTGGAGCCATATTTTATGAAACTAACTCTTAAAATAGAATTACTTTTATTTATGCCGATAGCTTGTGGCTTATAAATGAACTCTATGTTCAGTCTGTAACAGTTTTATTCATACAATTTTCAAATAACTGCTTCAATTACTACTTAAATTTATAAAAAAAGTTTTTTTTAAAGCACCGTATTATATTATTGAAATTTAGATACACATCCATATTAAGTGCTCCAAAATATAAAATAATATATGCAGAATTAAAATTTAATCCATTCAGATTTACTACAAGACAGGAAAATATAGTAAATATAATTATTATTTAAATAGTAATGTCCTGTCGTAAATCTATTAAATAAAATGATAAATTAAAAATAACACAAACACTCAAAGTAACTAATTTTTAGTATCTTTATTTCTTAATATTTTTCGACGTTGGAAGAGTCTCACGTCACACAATCGACTCTTACAAGCCATAGCGTTCACGAGTTTAATTACCCATAATAAGCTCTCTAGGAACGAACGAGATTGTGACGCGATTTATGTTCGCTCTGATTGTAGCTGGGAACGAAACGGAAATAATTTTCGATTGTCGTTTTCTTTTAACAAAATATGTATAACTGTATAAGGGAAAACTATTTCATGACCATTTTCAATTTTTTACTTGAAATATTGACAATTAAAATAATACTGATTGAAGATACACACATAATTATTTGGACAATTCTCCTAGATTATACAGTCATCTACAACCTGATATGTTATTCATTTTATTACAGTGGCATTATGTCTTTATCAAATATACATATTTATAAAATCAATATATTTGGCGATGGGAAAAGGACAAAGAGAGACATACTACATATTGACCATAATTAGATTAAAGTTCAGCCACCTAACATTCTTAATCATTTATTTCAATATGATTTAATGACAGGAAACCAAGAGCGAGTTTACTTACGTGTGAGTAGGTGATAACGGTTCATTTCATAGTAATTTCCCCTCTAATTATAAAATTCCTCTATGGGAGAAAAAGTTTTTTTAACGCTACTGAAAAGAAACTCAATAAAACTCAAAACTTGTAAAAAAAATTGTACAAATGCCAAATGAGTTAAGAACAAAATGGTTACATGTATTCTTATTTTGGAAAGAAAAAAGAAACATTAAAGTAATCATGTAACGGGAATTAAAAATATTTTGTTGTTAATTAATTTCTCTCCATTCCTAACTTCACGTCTCTCATCTGTCCTCCTTCCACCTGTAGCAGTAGTATAAGTTCGTAATTTGAAAAAATAAGAATATGACGATAATTTTAAGATTTGGTTGTATTTTACTTGTTATACGTTATTCATGTTTGGTTCACAATTTGTTTTTAACTAGGACCGTTTAGTTCAATGCTAGGACTTATTGAAAATTATCTGTAGAATCCAAGAGAGCTCCGAATATTGTCCAGTACTTTTATTATGGTCAAGTAATTTTACCTTTAGATGGAACTCATTTTCGATATAAAAGCACATATAGTCACTGAATAGGTCTTTAAAAATGCAACCAAAAATATTATATTGATTTTTCATATATTTAATGGTGTAAAAATTAGGTGCTTGGCGAATATAGGCTACAAATTGCTTGAGGTAGTATTTTACTGAAAATTATTTTTTTCCAAACTTTTACTATAAAATAATTTTAATAGGTGATGAAAAATAATTTTTACTCCGTTTCAATTAAGTTAATTGTGATTAAATACCTACTTTTCCTGTGCTGTTAACTATACATTTTTTAAGAGCGATCTTTACCAAAACTGTTCAGTTTTGGTATAACATAAATATGTATATTATTTCTAAATTTTAATATAACATCATTTTAAATTGATTTAGTTTTTTAGACAAATCGCTGACACGTTTTAAACAAAAATATTGCTTTTTTGTAATATTTTCTTTCTATGTTTTGAGAGCGATTTTTACCAATAGGTACGAAACTGTAAATGATTTTTAAATTCATATCTGTTTGTTTTAAACTGAAAGAACTGAAATTATGTGACGTATGGATGGATAAGTGGTCATAATGTAATTATGAACATTTCTTCTTTATATTTAGGCTATAAAACCATAAAATTGAACCACTAAAATGTTTCAGAAAATATTACAAAGATATATGATGGAAATACATTGATGAGATAAGAATACATTGATGGGATGAGAATAAGGATGAGAAGATTGTCACTCAAGTGTGTGAATTTGTTAAGGAGTGAATAACTGATACAAATTGTACATTCAATTTAAATTCACAAACAAATCTCTAAAGTTAAAACACTGTATTTTTCATTATACAAGTTGTCCCATAAGGAGTGAACCAACGAAATATCGGTGATTGATACTGCACTTATTTTATTTTACCATGACCGAAAAAATGGTCAATGGTATGGATTTAGGAATAAAAAACATGTAATGAAATGAATTAGTAACCGAAAATTATACCCTTTCTGGAATCCGTGTGAATTGTAGATATTTTTGAAATAAAGTTTTTTTAAATAATTTTTTTTCCACTAGCGTTATTCAAAAATCACTTTCCATGTTTTTAAATGAAAAAAAATGCACATGTTTCAGCGTTTAATTTTTAAGATCCAAATAATAACGAATGAGAACGAATGTTCTCCCAAAGATATTGGACAATAAAGAAGCAGAAATAGTAATAATATATAATAAACAAATTTGTTTCATGCGCAGTAACAAAGATTTAAAAAAAAATAGGAAATCATATCTCTAATACTTATAGATCCAGGATAATAAAATGTATTGCTTCTTATGTGTAATACCCCCTCTATCAACAGAATAAACGGTAGGTAAATAATAACATGATTCATCAACTTAAATGGTAGTACAGAAATAACATTAGAGAAAATTAGTCATATTTTCTAAGTTATACTCTTCAAAAATATTTGGGTATTAATACAAGAATAAAGTGCTACCAAAACAAGTTTTATTTTTATACCATTATTTTTTTTAATTACGGCATTTATTATGTTTTTTTTTATTTTTCATAGTATTGTCTATATGTTTAAATATACATTTCAAACCGATTATTTGAAGACAATTTGGTGTTTTCACTACATAGTTTGAACAACTATATGATATTTTCAGTTATTGTTTCAAAATTGCAATATCTGAAGTAAGAATGTTAAAGAGAGTTATTATGTGTTTTAAATTACGAATTAAATAAAAAAAGACACGAAAATCAATGCTGGCTCTTAGATAGTGTAAATTTTTGAAAAAAAATTATTATCTTAAATTTATTGTATAAGAAAGGAAAATAATGTATGAAAATTTTTATACTATTTTTAAATATCTAACAAATACTAACAGTTTATGAAAATGCATAGAATGAGGTGGCTCAGACGCATCTTAAGATATAGTGACGCAGACTCAGACAGAAAGGACTATTCTCTCAATTTCAAAGCATTAGAAAAATATATTTGAGATTTACTGCATCATATTGAACCAAATTATGAACATCATACGATGAAAACCCGCCTTTGATGTAAACTGGTTGTGAAGTCAGGGAAAAGGAGAAGAATAAAGTTTGGTGTAATTATCCTGTAGACTTTCTTTATCAAAATATTTATTACGGAACATATTTTTGAGGCATTTATTAACATAATTTAACCGACGGAAACAAAAATTTACCCACGACTCTTCAAATTTTTATAAATCCTAACGTATACCACTTGTGATTACCTTATTTCCTTACCCTCACACGTGCAAAACAAAATCCGATGTAAATTTTTTCAACATTCGCTTCGAAACAAACATTTTTTATTTAACACATTATTGTCTTCACATATTTAAATAATAGTGGAAGAGCTGCTATAAAGAGAGGAATAGAAAAAAAAGAAAAAGAAGCCACCTTCAAAAGATTCCGTCTGTCGTTATTCTAGCATTAAAATATAAACACGTCTGCATTTTAAATAAACTCTTATTTTAATTACAGATACGTTAGTTCTTAATTATCTCTCATTAATAAATTTTCATTTTAAATTGACGCTTAAAAATTAATTTGCAATGTAAAAGTTCTTCCCTTTCATTTACATATGGAATAATTATAGTTATGAGTGAATAGAACCGAGAGGGGCTACTAATATGAGG